>CABFPE010000005.1:1632971-1664145 GCA_900660155.1 Hofstenia miamia | reverse complement strand
ATTATTATTATTATTATTATTATTATTATTCTTACTTCTCACAGCTTCATGCTGGTATCCCTCTCAGCTCGGGGAACTCACCAGTTCCCAGGGAGTCTGAGAGCTTTCCTCAGGACTCTAGCTGTTCCTAACAATGCTGCCTTCTGTGCTACTGCTCCTCCCCACTTTGGTACTCCCAACTCCTCCATGTATCTCTTATGCTTCTTACTCACTGCTCCTACTACTACTGGGAATACTTCAACCTTCTTTAACTTCCACATCCTTTCTATTTCCTCTGCCAACTCCCTGTACTTGTCTATCTTCTCTTTCTCCTTGCTTTCTACATTCCTGTCCTTTGGTACTGCTATGTCTATCACTGTTCCTAATCTTTTCTCGTTGTCTACTACTACTATGTCTGGCATCCGCGCTTCTATCACCTTGCTTGTCTGTATGTTGAAGTCCCACAGTATCTTAACCTTCTCATTTTCTATGACGCCCTGTGGCTTGTGCTCATACCACTTGTCTCCTGATTCAAACCAATGCTGCCTTCTCAAGCTCCAAGTACCATTCGTCCTACCTTGTCATGCCTGAACTTATACTCATTCTGCGCCAACTTCTCAAATCCTGCTATCAGATGTTCTACTGTCTCACACTCTTTCTTACATAGCCTACACTTATCACTTACTTCCACTCTTCTGTCTATATGCTTCTTCACCCAGTTTGTTCTTATTGCTTGCTCCCGTGCTTTCCTTCGCGGTTAGTTCTTATCTTCCTTAACTCCTTAGTGACCTCCAGTAGTGACCCTCTAGGTTGTGCTTCCACGTATTCCTTTAGCCCTAGTGCTTCTGCTTCTACAGTTTCCTCCACACTTAGCAGTCCTTTCCCTCCCTTATGCCTTGCCATGTACAGCCTATCTACATCTCCATTTAAGTTGAATGCTCTCTCTGCTGCTAGTATCTTCCTTGTCTCCCTGTCTAATTCCCTCAGTTCATTCTTGTTCCATCTAACTATTCCTGCGGAATATCTCAACACTGGTATTGCCCATGTATTAATTGCTTTTATACTATTTTGCCCATTTAATGCTGACTTCTGTAGTAACTTCTTACTCTCCTCTTGTATTCTTTCCTTAGCCTCATCTTCATTTCCTCGTGATCTGTTCTGTCCTTCTCTATTACTACTAAGTACTTGTACCCCTCCTTGACTTCCTCAATCTTATCACCACTGCTTGTCCTCAAACCATCTCCATCTATGCACTTGCCTCTGGTCATTGTCACTGTCGCACACTTTCCTAATCCAAATTCCAACCCAGAATCTCTGCTTGCCTTCTCCAATGTCTCCACTTGCTTCTGCAACATCTTCCTTGAACTAGCATACATCTTCAGGTCGTCCATGTACCACATGTGACTTACTGCTCTACCATTCTTCTCCATCTTATACCCTATGCCTGTCTCCTTTAACCTTTCTGTGATGGGGATTAAGCTAACTACAAACAGTAGTGGTGCTAAACTGTCTCCCTGAAATATGCCTCGCCTAAATCTCAACCTATGTCCGTCTATCTCAGTCTGCCACTTTCCCATCTCCCTCTCTAGAAACTCTATACATATTCCTGCGGAATATCTCAACACTGGTATTGCCCATGTATTAATTGCTTTTATACTATTTTGCCCATTTAATGCTGACTTCTGTAGTAACTTCTTACTCTCCTCTTGTATTCTTTCCTTCTCCCTCTCTAGAAACTCTACCCATTTCTGTGAAACTCCATTGGCCTCTAACGTCCTCAATACCCACCTATGTGATATGCTGTCATATGCCTTCCTGTAGTCTATCCATGCCATTGCTAAGTTTGTCTTCCTTCTTCTACAATTCTCCCCCACTGCCTGGTCTATAAACAACTGATCTTTGCATCCCTTCTGCCCCTCTGGTATCAACCTGTTCTGTTCTAAGTAACATGCCAGCCTACTTGAAATCACAGATTATTTTTATTATTATTATTATTATTATTATTATTATTATTATTATTATTAGAAAACTTCTTATACTAACTTGAAAAGTCAACCTATGAACTACTTTTATTGTTGGTCTTGATATCGTTGAAGAATAAGTATTGCCTCACTTGCAAATCAATCTTAAGTAAATTTTGCAGAGAAGTGGAAGAAACTTGCAGGTGTTTTAATGATATATCTTGACAACTATAGACTGAAGATTTGATATGAAAGAAGAACATATTTTTATATGCGCGAAGATTTTATCTAAATTGCTTGATTTGATAAAATACAAAAAAACAATCTAATCTGTCAAAACTGCTCTCCTTGCAATTGATTGACAGTGTAATTTGTGAAAAGCACAACTCTATGGATTTCATAAAGAAAGCGTGAAGTCTATTATTTTAGTTTCACTTTAATTCGGACAATGAAATTTTAGCAAGGTGTGAAGCATAAATCTTCATTTCAAAATTAGATTTAGAGGTCAACAGAAATTCACAAACGTTCCTTGAAAAAATATATATACTAGTTATTAAAAAGTACAGATTGACACAGCTAAACGAATCCTTTATATTTTCCTATTCATTTGAAAGAGTCAGTATAAATTAACTTTGACTTCGTTGTAGAACGAAAATGTTTTACAGAATCTAAATATCATTGCTGAACTTGTCATATATATATATATATATATATATATATATATATATATATATATATACTGTATATACAATACATATATAGTTTTTTTTAGTTGTTAGATATTTAACATAAATAGTTGGTTCAATTATTATCTTTTATGATGTTTTCATTAAGAAGCAAGGAATTGGTGTAGGGGTCCTCAACGGCATGATCAGTTATGAAATACAAAAAGCTATATTCTAATGATTATATTGCAGATAACGTTATAATACAATTGAATGGTATTGAATATAAACCAATTGAACTCAAATAATGCAGCATTTTTTCAAAATCTCATAATGTTATGATTCAACCAGAGTGGAATTTTTCCGAATTTTAAGTAAAACTAAACTCAGTTTCAAACTCAGATATCAAAAATAGCTATTTTAAAATGCAATTCTGAAGAATAAATGCAAATTATAAAATTTCTGAGCCACTAAAGGCACACTGAAAAGGGAGACCCAAGCCCACGTAATATTAAAAAAGTGATTGAAGTCTAATAGCCCGACACAATTGCAATTTTGGATGTAATGAAAAGCAAGTTTTTTCATAAATAGGAACTTACCAACTGTTTTTAGACGGAGCTGAAACACATGATTACAGGATTAACGCCGAAATGGCCCAAAGTTAAATTTTCGAGTTTGCAAGTGAACGTGAATGTACAGACGAATGTCTCGATGATGACCACCGCATAGACTTCTTCAATGATAAAATAAGATATTCTGTTTAAATGTTTGTTCTTGCCTAACTGTGTTACATGTGTAAGATATTTTTGCATCCATTGTTGTCGAGTTTAAAATTGTCTTTATGTATAGAATTAATAATTTATTGTTTCTGCGATGTCGGTACCATGTAACTTTCAAACATATTGTGTGCATAATTGGATGATTATTTTCATTTGTATGTTAGTTTGTTATATATTTTGATATAATTTGTATATAGAAGAGAAACTCTATAAATGTTGCAATGAATCAAAAAATGAAGGAACTTAAGATGAAACTATTCCTCCAAAAATCCATAGCTCCTTTGTTAAAGACCTAAGCTTACTTTTGACAATTTATCAGGAAATTAGACTTAATTTTAAAATGATTTTAGAAGGCAGGTTTATGAATAAGCAGTAAAAGTCAGTGCAGGAGATTATATATTTAGGCTACATTAACATGTATATCTAATACTAAATGCGAGTCGGACAATTGCAAAAAATGTTCGACAGAATTTGTTTGAGCAAAATGATGAAAAATCAACACAATTGATTCAATAAAATCAACATATAAGAAGATTTCTAACAGAAGTGTTTTTGAAAGTTAAACAAAACGCTTTTAGTACTTATCTTCATATTTAAGTTTCGAAAATAGGCACCAATAGTAGCAGTACTTTTACAAAGAATTTAAAATAGCAGCTAGATTTTCCTCAAAATCGCAATGTCACATATTTCACTAAATGTACAAATTCTCCAGGGTTTTTTACTGAAAGTGCTTTATATTTTGCAAAGTGCAGTATATTGTTGTATTAACACTGAAATGATTATTATATGATAAGATAAACATCAAAGCAAATTTTCTAGGGTAAGCTATGATAAGTTGGATTTTAGTTTTGGATAACTTTATTCGCTTGCTAGTTCTCGCAGATTTACATGGTTTCGCTAATTGAACAATTTTTTTATAAACAGTTTTCAATGCGACAATGCATAAAGCTGTAGTTGATTGGAAAAGTTTACAGCATGTTTGACATGAAGGAATACACATAGTATTGTAATATAGCTAACTAATCAAAATAGAATATTTTAAGAGTGTCAACAGGTGACATTGTTGTGCAACCCATCAATTTTTTTTCTGGGGTCTTATATGATGTTCTATCATATCATACTACGAAATCGAAAATTTCTTAAAAGGCAAAACATTGTTTTCAGTATATCTCTATTTCCGATATAGTTAGGAATATTAAAAAGCTGCTGGTCCGATTGGCTTCAAATATTTAAAATAATACATGCTGTAAATTTCTAGGAAACATGTTGTGAACATAAAATCAATAAATAAAGAATATGTAATACACTTTTTTCTGAGCTGACTACGAAATATTTTAATAAAATACAAAAACTTCTAGGAAAGATAATTATATTATGCCACATTCAAGACGAATGGCTCCCCTACAAACCCATTGGTTGATCTGTCACTGCGTGCAATAATTTTCAAATCAATAAAAAAATGTTTTATTAAATAGTTAAAAAATTGTTAACATATCACATTGAAATATGGCTAAGTTTTAAAAATTTGCCAAGATACTGCTATTCAATTATAAGCAGACCAATTGGAGAAGTTTACAAAATTCTTACAAATATGGATATGTAAGCACCTGTATATAGTATATATATTATATAGCCAATAGAAAGAAATGAAAACTTTATATAAACTACATTTATGGGAATTCAAACCAATTTTGCATCGTGAGGATTCAACCAAACCCAGCGAACCACCCTCTTTACGGCGTTAATCATGGAAAATTATCAAGCTTAACTTAATGTGCATTATTTTTTCTAATGAACTAGCTAATATAGTAACTGTGTTCATTGAAGTCATACCAGAAGTTTATCTTAGCACTGAAATAGCTTTATTCTGTTCTTGTTCCATTTGATATTGACATCTGTAATGGCGTTTCGATTTTCTTCTTACAATCTAATTTTACTCCTGCCTTCATTTTTCATGATTCTTTTTGTCTTTCTCTAACACTTGAATTCTTTACTGATTCCGCATCTTGTTGCAATTGCCTGTGACTAATGTGACTGTTGCCAGCCTCTCTACTTGCCTTCTTCAAAATATCAATTTGCTTCTGTTCCACAGCCGCTTTCATAAATTTGTATGCAATTTCAATAAATATATCCCATAAATGCCTCACTACAATTTAATTCTATATGAACTATGCCCTATGCCTGCATTCTTCAGTTTTTGTAAGAATTCAACTAGCTATGCACTGTACAATGTATGATGCTAAGCTATCTCTTTGAATAACCGGCTCTTAAATTTCCAACTATCTCGGTCTGCCTAATCATGCACTAGCAAACAAACTACATTCTATGAAACTAAGTTTTACACCAGTCTCAATATTATCTGCCTATTTGATATGCTATCATATGCTTTCCTATAATCTAGCCAGCCCATTTCTAAGTGCTACTTCCTTCTTTCCCAATTGTTCACTATTAGTAATAGTCCTCTTGCATTCATCGTCCTACATTCTTTTCGCTCGTCTGGGATTCTACAAGCTGTTTGCTTGAAATCACCTCAGTTACCAGCTTACAAATCACTAGCAGAGATGCAATTGGCCTTTTGTTTCTTGCCCCAATTCCTTTCTTTAGGTCATTATGGATAAAAAATGGACCTTACACTACCATCTTGACTCCCCACACACTTCTCTGATGCTTCTTCCACTCTGTTTTGTTGAGCCAAAATGCACTGCTGTTTGCAGTAATCCTAATCTCCTGATTTATGGATACTTGCAATACTGATGACACAAACTCGGTCTCAATTCTAAAAATATGTGTAATGGTAAAATTTTCTAGCATTCATATAGCACTATAATTCTTCATGCAGTCAGTAAATCTTTAACTGAATTCAATTACTAACAGTATATAGACGCAGTCGATCATTTCAAAAAGATGTGGAGTAATAAAAATTGATATAACAACAAAATCCAAATAAACTATCATAATGTACTAAAAACTATCCAATTCACTCTAAGAATTCAAGATCAGGACGTTCTTTTGTCTGGCACAATAAAATATATGGTTATTACTATTAAGAGGCACTTAAAATGTAAAAATCATGGGTCATCAATAGTAAAAAAGGTTAATTAAATTATTATATTTGCGATATAGCAAATTTACTAAAAATTTGGGGATTAGAACAATGCAACTTGTTTATGTAACTCATATTGTTGTGATCTGCGTTTATGCTGCTGAAGTATACGCCTTGAGCTAAAAAAGAAATAAATGTAGCAAGCTATGAAAACCACAAAAACCTTTCGGCCATATTTCCACTATCCATAAATTTAGCCATATGGATCGGGTCAATTACTCCTTTCTTCAATTCAACAGAATGCATACTCTCTAAATTGAACTTCAAACATTGCGGCTCATGAGATGACCAAACTCATTTCAGTCTCAATCGCTGTGAATTACCTCGTCTATTGAGAACTTACTGATGTGCTATAAAAAATGTTTCAATTATGAAGTATATTCACATTTAAGGTGTATTATATTTTACAAAAATAATACGATTTACAATGATAATATAACTATTAGCGAAAATATTAAATAATTATTTACAAAACGGTAGACAATGATGAATCTTTGCATTTTCCAAGAACGATGAATGCACATTAAACAAGTTTTTTATAACACATGAATACTGAAGCAAAATAAGACTTCAATTAAATGATACACCATTGAAAGCACCAAATTGCACCATATGGTAAAATACGTTTGCTTTATTAATTGTAGCTATAAAAGATATGCTACAACTTCTAGTCCCACTAGGAGTACCTCTTCCAGGAGAACTATGCCGAAATCTCTCCTTTTAAGTACTTAAAAACAACCTGTCTTCGAATAAACACATCGAAGAAATCATTAAGAAGGCATCATCGCGTCTACTTGCAACAGACAACTACAAAACATAATTGATGAATAACAAAACTTTATGCCTCGCTTATTTGTTCACTATTTGATTATCGATGTTAATGTTTCATGCAAGTTCCCAATTATCTAAATAAAAAAATCCAAGCTATATTAAACAGAGCTGAAAGTATATGCAATGAATACATTTCAGTCGAACAATATCATTATATATATATATATATATATATATATATACATGAACTAAAACATAGTAAATTGTGAAATTGATTTTTAATAATCAATTTCATCCAATACCAATTTAGCAAGCAGACATACATGGTAGATATCCAAGCCTGTGCAAGACAATGTTTGCACCTCAAATGAATCTTTGCTCATTAATATGTAGGTTATTATTCTATTTCGTGTCACGTATAATTAACAGAAAACTCTTTCCTTTGTTGATATAAGTTCAAAAATTCGAGAGTAGTTATTTCCTATCTCTACAAAGAAACTTACAAAAAATTGATGAGCAATTCAGAGTCTGTTATGAATTATGTCTAGGGTTACGATTTGGGCGATTCTGCATATAGAAAACAACGAAATCCATAACAAATAAAAACACCCAACGTATATTACATGTAGCGATTTTTCATAAATGTGTAGCTTGCTGTTGTGTGAGTTTTTACATAAAATAACACCACAACACAAGAACAAAGACTGTTGTGTCGCACAACAGGCACGCCACAACACAACGTAGTCATAATTGCATAAATTCATAATATATTAATTAAAAATGTTTCAAGAATACCAAATGTCTAGCATATCTTTTTACACCAAATATGTTTAAATTACAAAATATAATTACGCTTAAAAATAGGCATTAAGTATGGAATTTAAATGTATTCGATTCTTATAAATATATTTGTAACCACATCACCGCTTTCTAGTTAAATTCTTTATTTGCCAACAAAAATGTAAATCCATTATTAAAAAATGCATTCAAGTAAGAAAGATAGTAAATATTTATTTGTTCTATTTCCAAATTTGCATTATTTTCTATGAATCTCGCATTTTTGCTGGTTTATGGTATTTTGAAAGATATGAAACAATTTGTTATTATGCTAGTTTCGTTTACAAAAAGTATGTACAAAAAATAGAAACAATAAAGTTTCAAATACAGTATTATTTTCTTACACTCAATCAAGATTTTTATTTGGCTTAAAAAATACTAATAACGCTATCAAAGCGCACACTAACAAAGGTGAGACGCCCAGAATTAGAAATTAACTCTGGAATTCTTAAGTTGATGAAAATGATTGTGTAATAAATTCTAAACAAGCATTTTACGCCAGCTATCACATTCCTATCTATATTAAGAGTTTGTCACAGAAATTTGTGAATTATTAAAGTTTTGAAATATAAATGTTAGATGAAATAAAAGCGTTCTGACTCCTTATTAACTTTGATCACAATTTCTCCCTTCCTGATCTTTGACCTATTCAAGTAGAATCATTCGTAAGGTCGGATTTCTTTCCTATTGCTCTAATTTAGGCAAAATATATTCTGCTTATACATTAATCTTTGGCAAAAGGCTAGAGCCATTAATTCAAGGACTTAAATATTTAAATAGCAATTTTGACAAAACTCCTAGTTGTGGAGCCCATGAAACAGGTCAACTGACAGAAAAATCACCATTCAATTAATAAATTTTAAATCTTAATTTTTCAATGTGAATGTCAGCACATTTAATCAATAATATAATGTTTTGTTTCTAACATTACTTAATAATTAAACATTTGATTTTAAGAATTATGCTGTAGGACATATGCCACATTCATTTGAGCAAACAAACAACTAATGCTCTTAGGTTGTGCAAATTTTTGGGTTGTTGTAGTGCTCCAAAAGTTCCTATGCAGCAAATTGCGTAATTATGAATCGCACATTCATCAAATTAAAGGTCAAATGATTTTGCTTTTGAGATTTGGTGAGCGAAAATGTTACTGTCTTGGTGCATATATATATATATATATATATATATGTATAATATATAATATGTATGCATTAATCTTAGATTTAATGTATATTGCTGTCAGCTATATGCAGAAATCCTTTTATCAAAAACCGATAATACTAAAACTACATGGCGTAAAATTTATGCTCTCATATCAGTCCGGTAAAAATGTGTCAAATTAATGAAGGATAGTGACTAGAATAACGTCTGCTCTGACTTAAGAAATACCAACTACTTCGAATTTTAAAAATTTTATTATGTTTTCAAAAAGCCATTCGATCTGCTCCAATTTAAGATCTAAAATACAGATGTTTCAAAAATAGATCATTTTCATACAATTCTAAAAATGGATTTGCAATCTCTATATGGAAATTTTTTGTGAAAATATGAATTTTTTTATTTTAAATTATCTCAGGCTTAATAAGAATACCTACATGTATATTCTTCAAAAATTACAAAACATTTCAATGCAGCTATTTTCCCTCAAAATAATAAAATAGTAATTTTTCTATGGAGAAAATTGTGTAGCGACATTAAGCAGCCTAAGAATAAATGATTATTGAAAATTCCCGCTGAATTAGTAGGGGAGCTCTAAATTTGTCAGTATGCGCCTTCCTTGAAATCCAAATTTAAATATCAATTATAATTTCAAGAATAAGTTTTTGCAAATTCAAAGGCTCTGTTTTAGGTTTGAAACTATTCAAAATAAAAATTGAAGATTGTATGCCTTTTATAAGTTCAGATATTGTAGATTACTCCATGCTAATTAAAATTATAAAGAAATTATTTGAAAATATTGAAATTTTTCCATTGAACCTTTATCAAACACTACATAAAACTAATTAAACTTGGTCATTTACAAAATGTGTTCTTCTGCTTTACAAGCACTGCAAAAGTTTTACAAATGTATGTTTCAATCCAAGTAAAATCGTGTGCTAGTGGACATTATATAAGTACGAAATTCATTCAGGTGGATTTAACTTTCTTTTGATACTGTTGAATTTCAGTGTCCAAATTCTTAATATCTTTAAGAAGCTTTTCATTGATTTCCGTCAGATAATCTAAAATATGATAAATCCTAGACTATAATTGACATACTCGCCTGAATTTCCGTTAGAAAAATAAAAGCTATTTTCGCCTGAAATTAATAATGTCCAATTAATCAACGTATACAAAGTCGTACGAATGATATTAAAATGTGATGAATAAATAGTTGATTTATTGATCCAATATATATGTAGATGACATAAGTCATTTTAGTATTTATTTCTGTTTCATGAATCAAACCGTAATAAACAAAATAGCTCCATACAACCATTACGTTACTTAATAAATAAATACTACATTTATGGTAGGATAAAAGTGTAAACTTACTTGAGTCTAAGGAAGGCCGATGCTGGGAAGTTTTTCTGGCAGGTTTTTTTCTTTCATCTAAAAATATAATAACAACAACGAATTTTGAACATTTTCTTTTTTAGTTAATCAATAACATTAATCAATGTGAATTTAGTTTTAATACTAATTAATCTTAAATCTACCAAGAAAACATTAATTTCTTAATTATTAAGAAACTGCTTTAGAAATATTTTAGAAACGTAATTTCGAACGGGCTAATGGCATCAATAATTTTTTTTAAATATACTCATAATTATTGTCGTATTTTTTAATATGCCCACTTCACAAATTCTTAGATAAAATTTTACATGCTGATTCCAAATTTGGTTAAAATTATTTCGTTTTTTATTAGGTAATTTTGAAAAAACTATTTACTGCTAAACATTGAAGAGGCACCTTTTCAAACAATCACGCATTCAATTGGTAAAAAAACATCAAATGCATTTTGTCATTTTATTCTTAAGAATTATTAAAGTGGGTATTATTTCTTTAAATTTGTTAAATTTTTGAAAATAAGAATGGTGAATACTCCAAAATCTTGTTTTGAAATACAAATTGATTTCTAATTTACAGCGTATTTATCATATCATAGTTCAAAGAAATTCTTATTCCTAAATTCTTATTTTTTGTGTGCTGGGAGTGAAATATAATGAAATCAAACACTTAATTAATGCCGTACGTTTCTTATGGATTTCATTTGCACTTTGACTTATATGCTAGTTCATAATATAATTCTAACTTTAAATATGGATTATTTTGTGATAAAACCAGAAAAACAACCAACTAGCCTTAACTACTTATTGGCTATCGTGAAGGGATTCTGACTCGAACTCTTGAACACTACTGTTTTTGCTGAACGCGTATAACTTCTTTGCATGGGTAGATATGAATGTAAACAAAATTTCACCCTGAATTACTTTTATTTATGCTAACATCAATGAAGATATATTATATTTTAATTACCACAAAGACTCGAGCACGTAGGTTAAAACAACCAGTAATCAAATGTTCAGAAATATTGACGCTTAAATTAAAATTACTTGAGGTCTAGATCAATCCGGATTTGTATCGAATATCGATGTGGACTCACCAAAAATTGAGTCTTGGTTCTGGACTGAAATATATTATCTTTCTTTCAACTTTATAACTTCAATTATGATGAACAATACATTTCAACAATATAAACATTAATTTGATAAATATTTTAAATAGAATAATGAACAGTAGAATGCATATCTGTGATTGCTTAGCGTAGCGTAGTCTAAAATATGTTAACCAATCACAGATGTCTGTTAGTGCAGATACAATATAATTATTTTCTCCTTTAACGCCCATAGAATACATCAAATTGGTGCCTTTTTGACCATAAAAACTATCTCTATTAATGAACAGGAGAGACAATGATTCTCCTACAATTATTTAAGTATTGTAAATTCGCAATATGCATATAAATTTTCATAATTAAAGGTTTGGCGAATTTTGTAATTCATGCAACATTTATTAAAACACAGTTTCTTTATTGGCTTTTCTGTTCAACAAACAGGACGAATTTGGAAGGAATAAATTCAATCAGAACAAAAATGTACATACCAGTGACTGTTGGCACCGAATGAGATTTTTGCAGTCCAATATTTTCATTAATTTGAACTGGAGATGATTTTTTCCTGACCCTTTCAGTTGTACCATTTACTGGGTTTGAATTTAATGTGTTGCTTTTAAAAGAATTCGATGGTTGACTTCTTGGAGAAGTTAAAGGAGGTAAATTATTCTAAAATTTAAGGAAAAAGTAAACAAATTTTTAAGTAATTACTAACAAACTTACGGGTTTTGCGGGTGGTGTATGATGGTTGTTGACTTGAAGTTTATTGTTGCTACTAGACAAGGCCTGAGAAACTAGTGCCTCCATTTCATCTAGTTTTCTTTGCAGGCGATGGTTTTCTTGTGACACTTCCTAAACATATTGAATAAGAATATAATATCAAAATTACATCGATTAAATCTATTCAATTGCAAAAAATTCCACATTGTAGTTTTTAGTTAGCTCAGGGAATAAATCTCAATTTTAAACTGTAACCAGTTACAACTTTAATATAGTAAAACAGATTACCATACACCCTAAATACAAATAATGAATTTGAAAATTTACCTGATACTGACGTGAAAGTTTTTCTTTCCAATGACCTAGTTCAGCAGTATCCTTTCGCAGTGATTCATTTTCAATCATATAGGCCTGAACCATTTCGTACAAAGACCCATCTTCAGGAAATTCTACTGGCGCTGTCGTTTCTTCTTTTGACTTTCTTAATTTAGCACTTTTCTTTGCCAACTCTAATGGGAAGCATTTCATTAAATTCGTCCACTCATTAATATGCACATATATGATGCTATATTCTAATCAAATTTTAATTTTTTTAGGATGCCGCTATGTCAAATAATGTGTATGAACCACAGAAGGTACGACATTAAGAAATTGGCATGTATTTATATGTAACAATAAACTAAACATGATTTTCAGTGTACCTAAATATTACGAGAATAATCAAAAGTTTAGGCTCATATTTCATTTCAAAACATATGAAAAATAGTGAATTACAAATGCCACAAACAAACATCCCAATCCCTTTCGAAATTTTTATCTATCACATTTTGTCAAAATTTTAAAGTAAAGATTCTATTTTATGGGTTTTTCCAAGTATACATGAAAATTCAAATATATATGTATATATACAGTTACACAGAAAGTCCTTGGACTACTTTTTAATTCTCAATATATACATATAATAGTACCTTTTTTACTGGATTATATTTCAAACTTTAAAATGATGTATATAGCAACAGGTTCTTTACATCTGAGCTTAATAAATATCTTGTAATACACTAATCCAATTGTGTTTTCCAGGAAATGAGCAAGCGAGAAGCAATAATCGAGCTCCATTTTGCTGGGAAAACAAAGAGCCAGTTAATTAAGCTTTTGAAAGTGGCTAAATCTACTTTTACTATGTTGTGAATAGATTCCAAGAGCTTGGAACCTCAAAAAATTGTTCACGAAATGGGAGACTTCGATCTGTTCGAACAAAGATGATTTAGGATGTTCGTGAAAAGGTGCGAAGAAACCCAAAGAGGTCTATTCGAAAGTTGGTCAAAGACATGAATGTGAGCGACACTTCGACAAGAACTGTAATTAGGAAAGATCTCTAGTTGTTTCCCTACAAAATGAGAAAACATCAAGCCCTCACTCTTCTTCAAAAACAGAAGAGACTGGACATAGCAAAACTTCTCCAAAATTCAAAATCTGGAATGCCAGGAGAGGGGATCATTATTTCTGAATAAAAAATACTCGCTGTCAAAGCCCAATTCAGCAGTCAGAATGACAGAATGTTGACACAGAGTCCAAAGAACATCTCAGATTCTTTGAGAACAGTTTATTGTCGTGAAAAACCGTCTTCTGCTATGTTGTAGGCCGAAATCTCAAAGATTTGGAAGTCTCCTCTGATATCACTGAAAAAGAGGGTTAAAATCAATTCAAATTGTTACATTGACGATATTTTGATTCCATCATCACCAGATTTGAACCCAATGGATTTCTGCATGTGGTTCATTTTGGAGGCAAAAGCTTGCTCTGTTCCTCACATAAGTGTTGATGCTCTCAAACAGTCACTTCAGCAATAGGAAAACATACCACAGGACAAGCTCCGTGCCACTGTGTAAGACTTTCAAAGAAGAATTAAAGAAGTCATCCGTGTTAAGATAGCCATATTGAAAATTATAATGTGAAATGTATTCTCTAGGTCTTGCTTGCTATTCTAACACAATTTTTCTATATTTTTTTGTTGATGAATAAATTGCTAATGATTTGCTCCAAGGACTTTCTGCTCATCTTTTATATTCATTTCTATTATTGGGCCTTTGCTGTTAATCATTATTAATGATCTCCTAAATGTGTGTGGCTACTCACTAGCTTTTTTGTTCGCAGACGATTTAAAACTTACTTCAAGATATATTTCGTATTTATTCTATGACTACGAAAACCTCTGCACGCGAGCTTCTACCAATCTTATGTTTTTCAACACTAACAAGTCAAAACTGCTAGCAATTCCAACCACTGAAGTTAGATCTGAATTTGCACCATAATTCACTGATTTTAAGGACCTTGGAATATGGCTTTCCAGTAATCTGTCTTGGTCAGTTCATATAAAGAAAATGCTAAAAGCCACAAACCAATCTTTCTTCAATTTAAAATGAAATATTCCGTACGATACCTCTATTTCCATTAAGCTTACCCGATACAAATCAATTATCTTGTCTTGTCTTTGCTATGGTTCAATTATTTGGTCGGCAAATATTACTGAAACTAAACGTTTTGAATTTCTTCAGAGTCGTTGTACTAAATGGATAACACAAGTGTACGGGTACAAACAAAGTCTCTTGGATTTGAATTTATTACCAATTTCCTATTATCTTTAATTATTGGACATCATATTTTTTTAATAAGAAATGGATGTAATGATCTTGATTTGTTCCAGTTTTTATCGATTTATATTGCACTACACTCGGGTCGACGTTCAAATAACTCATCTTTGTTTAAGTCTGCTTCATTTTTGAAAGCTAAATCCTTTAACTTCGTTTTCAACAGGGTTGTTCCACTAGCAAATTTTATTCACCTTCGTTCTTCTATCAATTTGTTCAATAAACCTCTAGTTGTGAAACGTCAACCGAAGAATTATTTCTGGCGTCAATTTGTTGACAATTATTCTCAGAATTCATCTTGTACTATGCTCTTTCATTGTTCTTATCGTTCGTGTACTTCATACAATGCCTTCTCCTATTAATAATAGTTTTTATTGACTGTAAATATTTTTACTATTGTGTGTTATTTTAAATATATCGATTTACTACTACTACTACTACTACTACAACATAACTCTCTCTTGTTGGCATCATGTTATGATAATAATAATAATAATAATGAATGACTTTATTTAGCCGTTGAAGGCATACACTACAAAAAAATAAAAACAAGTAAAGTTTTACGACAGCGTGGATAGTCGCAGGAGAGGAAATTAGAGCAGATGGAGGAGTAGGCAAAGTTGGAGAAGGGCTCAGCAAAGAGAAAAGACAAAAATTTCCTGAAGCTCGGTGGAGAATTTGAGAAGGGCGTCTTTGTATGGCAAGGGAGAGATCCATTTGAAAGCATGCTTCTGGAAACAACCAACAGGGAGAAGCATAGAGAAGAATGGCACGAGGAATGGACTTGAACAAAGCGAGTTTCACAGCAGCCGTGGAATTAAAGAGAACATTGGGGAAGAGGGCAAAGAGGAATTAGCTTTGCGGAGACGTAAGGACACATGACCAGACCAATTTAAGTTATCAGCAAGTTGAACTCCAAGATGAGTATGATGAGGGGAAAAGTTCACAGGAAGAGGAAGATCAGAAGGGGGGGGATGCAGAAAAGGAAATACCACATGTCTTGGTTGGGCTAAAATCAAGATGGTTAACAGAAGACCAAGTAGACAAAAGCTCAAGATCAGAAGTAATATTAGAGCAAGAGAACTACCAAAGTTGAAAATCGCAAAGCTAGCTAACAATTAATGAGAAAAATATTTTAAATTAAATAAAAACTATATGTTTTCAGCAGAATATACGTTCTTGAAAAAATTAGTGCTTACCTGTAAAAGTTTGCTCCTTTGGTACATTCAACTGTGTCCTCAGATATTGGTTTTCACCACGTAAAGCTGCAACCTCTCTTCTTAAAGCAACTATTTCTTTTTCATTTGGATCCTAAGTATTTAAGAATTTTTCAAGAATAATGGTAAGTTTACTTAGAAAGCAAATATACAAGCGAAAACATTTTCTGCATATTTTTTGATAAACATAGCTGATGTGCTAAATTTTTATGCATGCAAAGTATAAAGGCTTACCACAATCACGAAGGGCTTATTCTTAATCTTTTTGGCTCTATTGGCGTATCGAAGTGTATTCAATGATTCAGTCATGGCAAATGATGATGGAGAAACGCAAGCAATCTAAATTTAAAAAATAGACTTATAAATTACTAAGTGAATGTCTGTTTACCATTAAGGTAATCCCATTTCCTCCTAAACTATCTGCCAAAAGTTGAGTAAGTTTGCTTTCTCTATAAGGAATGTGACCATTGCGTTTGTGAGAATCACTTAAACATGATATGCAATTACCTAAAAACAGCAGTGGTTATTTGAAATGATAAATAATAGATTTAGTAATTCAGAAATATGTTGGATCAAGGTGTTCTCGAGAACTAAGTTTTGTAAAATGAAATTAATTTAATTTGTAAAGGTCCGATATTGCATAAAAAAACTTAGTTCTTAAAAATTCTACTAAAATTTTTTTTTACATGATTATGAAATACGTATAGGCTAGACGGAAATATATTTTTAATATACAGAATTTTCATCAACTTTATATAATATTTGAAATTCTCTTTCTTCATACATGGTTTCACATGATGTTTAGTGCTCATTGTCATCGTTAAGACAAGTTTACACACGAATAAATAAATTATGTAACTATTGAATTAATAAGGGTGTAAAGGTATACGTATTCTTTATATATATTTATTGGAATTTCCTAAGAACTAAGAAGCAAATATCTTAAAACGTTTAATGGGTGGATAAAATGTAAAAATAGTAACAATCATGTTTAGACAAGTGCTGGGACAGATGTTGCGCTAGGATCTCCAGAGGAAATCATGCAGTAAATGATTTTATAAATACATTTATCATTAAACACCTGAACCTGACAATTATTGAGTCTGACAGCTTTATATATAAATTTGTACAAAACTTTGCTATTAAAATACAAAATTAGATCACCAAGATGCATCGAAATGCAATTATTAAAAGTATGCTGATGATATTTAGGAATTTCTAAAACATAACTTACTGTGCATTACATTTAACTTTGCTAGCTTAAAATTCAAAAAATCTATTTCGCCAAAGATTTTACATACTTAAAATTGAAATGTCAGATTGGATGGATCACAAATTTTGACTTAAGACAGAACAAACGTTTTTATTTTTTGAAATCATTTCAACCCTTCATCGGAACCATGTCAGGTTCTTGATACACCCATCCCCTCTAAATTAGCATAACCGTATATATTTTTTCATATGAAATGTACTTTCATCACATGAAGCTGTATAATTATAGGAAAAATGACTTTTCTGAAGTATTTTGACTAAGTCCTGACCCATAGGTAACGCTTGATGACTCGAAAAATCGGGCAGGTAGAGTTGACAGTTTTCCCTCCTTGATAAATCATAATTACAAAAGCGTCATAATTGTGAGTAAAATGCATGCGTCTATTACCAAAGATTTATACAATATACCATGTGAAAAATGAGATTGCAATTATTAATTATTGGCCATGCATGATACTGTGTTATTAAACACAACTTTATGCACTTATTTTGCGCGAATTTGGCAATGAGCAATACGAAAGGAGATAGCACTATTAGATTAAATATTTCAGGTAAATTTGTCAAAATTTCAGCAAACATATTTGCATTTTATGTATTTCGATAATGTCAATACAAGTCAAANGGTTACTGGTCTTTACTGTCAGTTGAACTGTGTTCTTTTTATTTGTCTATGATTGTTGTTGTCTTTACTGTGTCTTGTTTTATTCCTATGTGCTTTGTCAGATTAACAGATGCCTTCTTTGAGGTTGGCTATGATGCTGTCACTTTTGTGTTTTTGTTCTAGTCACCTAGCAATGCCATGATTCTGGCTATTCAAGTCAAGCAATGGAGTCACTCATGGAAATTCGATTCTTAAATGTCAATTAATTGCTATATTATTACTTTTGCTTTCTCGTTACTTGGATTTGTTCTTACTAAAGATTTGTTCTCTTATGGAGCAGTTGTCGCCATTTGAATGATGAACTCTACATGGAGACTCTCTGCGAATGTGATAACTCACAGGAAAGGGAGGCTGCATACGAATGCAGACTATTGGACTACACTGCCTAGCTATTTAATTACAATTATGACTAATTGTTGTGAAATTGAGAAATTTGAGTGTGTGAACATCGATTTTAAACTTGGTTCTGGAATAAGAGATTAAATTTTGTTTACCACGTTTTCACATTGAAGTGCGTCTCTATTCTGCTATTTAATGTCACAGAATACTCGTTCTAAAGACAAGAAGAAATCTAAAACAAGCCTACTACTTCTCAGACTCACATTGAAACCAAAGAAGACTCAGATACTGAACTACCCGTCCTTACGTTAGAAGTTCTCACAGCCTCCATCCACCCTAAAGAGCAGCTTATCNCGAATTTGGCAATGAGCAATACGAAAGGAGATAGCACTATTAGATTAAATATTTCAGGTAAATTTGTCAAAATTTCAGCAAACATATTTGCATTTTATGTATTTCGATAATGTCAATACAAGTCAAAAAGATACATCATTTTATTTGGATTATATATATTACGGTGGCCCTTATATAAGGTGAAAATTTAAAATTTTGATTTGTGTATGTCAGAACCTCTCAAAAGGTTCTATTTCATTAGACAATCTTTTACTCAAATTTCTGAAAATCTGTTTTATTTTTAGCACAATGCTGTGAAAGTTGGCCTAATAAGGCTGAATACATGACATAGGAAATAATGTATTAATACAATAGTCACAAAATCAGAACAGCTGTTTTTTAATTTTCTGGATTTTCTCTACAAGCCCTAAAGCATACTGCGGGTTATTCTTCATTATTGAGCAATACAATTTCTTCATTTGCTGTATCACACACACCCACACACAATTTGTTAGCAGCTGCTAGTAAGCCTATAACTGTTTGAGCAGTTAGGAAGGTTTCACTTTCATTCCAGTCTTCTGGATAGGTCTCAAGAAAGCTATCAAAAGCACACAGCTCCCAAACAACCTTCTACTGCTTCTGGTTACGAAAACAACAGACACTTTGCCTTATTGTTGGTCCTATCGGATTGAGCTGATTACAGTGTTCCAACTCTTTTAATATCCTTGAAACTTTCAGAGTTTTGACTTTTAACTGCTATATGCATTGAAAAGTTGGTTACATTTTGAACATGCATTGCAAATTAATTTTGTTTGTCAACAAAACAGGATATATTCCAATGACGTCAGAAATAGACAACTTTACATCGCCAGGCAGTCAAAGTACATTATAATCCCGTCAGATAAGCCCGCCAAGGTCACAAAGTAATAAGTGGCACGGTCTAGTGCTGTCTTCCTACTACTCTTCTTTGCTTCTAGTTTCAACATATATAACCCAACTGCAATCACTATAGAGATATTTTTTACACAGACTATAATTTATTAAAAAAACTAATATATATTTATTGTTCATAATGAAAATATATTTGAAAATATTTGATAATAACTTTTTGAAATCATTTGAATTTTGTTAAAAAACTGTATTAGTGGCTCATTGTTGGATATATGCGGCTGAGCAATTATGGACCAGCGGCCAAAAGCCAGTAAATGGAAACAATAATGGGTCATCAATGACCCATGAATCCTTACTGCATAGAGAATCACAACATTCTTGTTGCATCACTTAGTGTCTAAATGCAATCAAGAGCAATGGAGGAACTTCACACAGTCTTCCAAATTTTGTTAAGCTTAAGAAAAGTGATGAAAATTTATGAAACTTTGTCAAAATTTAATAAAATTGAAACTATATAAAAATTTAGGAAATCCACATGGTGATTGTGTATGGATTACGTGGAGATCCCCACAAAAGTTTTGGATATTGGGATAAGAATTTCAGCCTTACACATGCCCAGAATATTACTTGTTCGATCATACTTGAAACATTACAAAAATTTTTAAAAAGCTGAACACATTAGAAGGAATGTGAAAATTATTCAAATCAATAAGAAAGTTTGAAATTAATTATAAAATAATGAGAATGTTGCTTCTTTGTTTTCATCTCTTATGTAAATAATTTCCTAATTTAAGTTTTCATTTTATATTTCCCCAAATTGCCTTAGTCATTGATACTTAGAGAGAAGGAATTAGTTATATAGTTTTATATAACACTGTCTCGTATTCAATTTTGATTTGTTTACTACAGTATCACCACTAAAAGATGTTTTTTCCCATTATGATACTCATCAAACAAGCGTATATCAACTAAAATATTATCGTTACCACTCCAGTTAATATTATAATATTAATTCCGAAAATATGAAATATGCTGTGAACTCTGATATTTGTATATATGCGTTGAGGCAATACCAATTTTATCCACGTTTATTCTTTTGTACTTTGATTACATACAGCAAATTTAAGGTAATCTGATTTTTTCAAATGTTGACGTTTTAGGTATATTCATAGTCACTAAAGTGACATTTTTTCTATTAAAAAATGACCTTCAAATGCATGGGGACAATTTTGTAGAATATCTTAAGAATAAATAGCTAAAAGCAGATATTTCAAATCCATTGATGTTTTCTTCAATGTTGCAAATTGAATTAATATAAGAAAGAAACATTGATGCATGATCACCGTTTTCCATTAAACAAAAAATATGAACATAACGTTTGTGGTTTTCTTAAGTTTAGAAAAGTCTTTTCGATTAAATCCATTGCGAAATTCATAAACGTTGGACCTAATGGAGAACCCATCGCCATCCCATCATGTTGGCTATACACTTCATTTTCAAACAAAAAGTAATAAATATTTGATGAAGCTAATAAAAAAGCTTTCGACGTATTTCCTTAGTAAATGGAAAGGCTAATTCAGGTGTTAGCGATATTATATGGTCAATCGTTTTTTTAACTGGAATTGATGTAAACAAACTTTTTGCATCATAACTAACCATGTAAGAATGTATGTCGCATTCTTTAATTTCATTAATATATTGATTATTATCAGTAAGAACAAATTCTTTAGGCATAAATGACTTTAATTTTTCATCAATCCATTTAGATAAGTTATAAACGTGTGTATTAACCATTGATATATATATACATATATATATATATATATATATATATATATATATATATACATATATATATATAATATGGCAAAGATACTATTGATTTTTGCATATTCATACCGATACCGAACCGATTCCGCGGTATTTTGAGTGATACTGAACTGAGCCAACGCCCAAAACTTTCATACTGCCGGCTCCTACTTAATAATATATTAATATGTCGAATGATTGGGTGTCTTTACTATAAATTATTTAATGTGCATATTTAGATATAAATATGTGCACATGCATAGTATTGTAGAGATAAAAAAGGAAGTGAATTATGTGAAAATGAAAAATTTATGAATTACTAAATTGTGCATATAATATTACGAAAATCTTGGACTGGCAGGGCTTGAGCAGCGGAGCGAATTGAGCATTACCGAAATGTGGTCTGGACGTAACACTTCTAGAGGTGTGCGGGAGCAGTTATATTTGGTTACTGTCCCTTCCGGTCCTTGTTCCGAACGTTCTTTCTTGGTCCCGATCCCGAAAAGTAAATTTTTACCCCGGAAATTATTAGCGTCTATAATTTTGCTATCACATCAAATAGTAATATTTTAATTGATAAATGAAATTATACAATGTAAAGAACTATAGTCAACTAAAATATATTTTGTGCATTATTTTTAAGTAAAAGGAGTGCTTAATGTATAATATACTAAAAAAATCTTCCCCATCTACCCCATATTCAACTCCTAATCTAAAAAAGAAAGAAACGGAATAATTATTTGCATTAATATTCCCACCTAAGCCTGTCTCGCGAACAAAAAAAATTTCTATTTTATTAGGGTAATTGTGTTTGTACATGTGAGATTTATATAATTTCTGTGTTAATATCGCGTCTACATTTCAATGGAATTTGTTAAATTAAGGAATCAAATAATCAATTAGTAGTGTTAATGCCAAGAATTATTTCGGGCTTCCACTCAAATGCCTACAATGAAGCACATACAGGGCTGTACTCCCAAGTAATTAACAAGGGAGCTCTTATCTTGAGTTTTGTATTTTTATGATGCATTTTGACCATAATTTATATTCTAAACAAATAAAATCAAAAACTCGAATACTAACACAAATTTAACAGTCTAATTTAACAAATTTTTGCTGAACCCCCCCCCCCTGAGCACCACCTCGAGTACACCCCTGGACACATACCTTTCTCCGGAAACTCGCACTGTAAGAGTCGTTTCTCCCCTAAATATTTTGTCCTGGGTTCCCTACTAAAGGGACGAATCATTCCCAGTCGTTCAAGTATAAACAATGATATTCTCATGTGAGTGACGATATAAGAGAAGCATTGACCTGAACCCGACACGATTGAAATACTTAATACTGACCCCGACCCGACAAGAAAATTTACTACACGAGCGTCACCCGAAACTTTGATTTTTTTCAATCAAATGAGCAAAAATTTCAATCATTAACTGATAGGGTAAACAGCAATTCATTGATTTCCCTCAAAGTTTTGGATATTTCTTAAATCAAACAGTGATTAACTTCAGTAGTTTTTTGAGTAATCAATCTGAGCTTTGCACCCGAACCCGACATGATCCGATCCTACCCGACAATTTGATACCCTAGTCCGACTAGGAGCCCCAAATAGGATGAGGTATAATCAGGAATCGAACGTTACCGGTTACTCTCTAATAAAAGTGCTATGAGCGTGAGTTATCCCAGTGGAAATTGGAACGTCTTACCGCGGGCTTTACTATTACTACCAAGTCTACACAAAACCAATTCAAATAGATTAATTAACTGTCATGTGGAAGTAACAATGAAACATGAATCGGATTTTTTAAAGAGAATAGTTATAGAAGATACCCAAATCAATAGCTATAAAATGACTAAAAATTTTGAATGCAAAATCTTCTCATTGTTTCAAATTTTTCGTGAATTTGTTTACACAAAGTATTCGCATCAAATAAGTTTGTTTATTATTATTGAAAATCGATAAATAATAACAAATATAGATAGTAAAATATGCAGTTCAATTAATAAATATTTTAGAGGCCTATTAAGATTATTATTCTAATTAAAATTAAACTATTGAATTTCAAAAATAGATAAAGAATACTTAGATATATTTGAGAATTTAACAATGAATTTAAGTAAAACCTTAGCTCCACTCTTTTTAAGATTTGCGCAGTTACATGCAAATGTAAGGGAAATCAGTTGAAATGTTTTGAGTTGAATTATTTGTTACTGCTGTTGCTTCTATTTGCTCTGTTTAAAATAAACCAGTTCACAATTGTCTCCAGAATCAGAAGTGGGTTGAAGTCCATTTGTTTTATTATTTTACAATTCACCATTTTGAATTTTGACTTGGTACAAATATATTTTATCCCCATCGTGTGTTGTTTTCTCACCAACAACTTCTTTATTTTTAAAAAAATACCGTAATAAATCTTGTATTTCTCGCCTTCATATACTTCGCAAGCGTCGGGTACAGCGGTATCATACACGGTCATATTATTATACATGTAATATATCCACATGCTAGTGCTGTGGGTATTATTGCAGTTGTGTAGATTGTGCTAAAAAATGTCATCATGTTTATCTGGAATATAGATATATATCTTTTCAGGATAATTATCCAGTGATTGATCAATCTTTCTTACTTCAAAGGAAAGCCATTTATTGAGTGGAACGTTTATGCAGTCGTCAGAATCTCCACAGCTAACTAATGTGAGGACGAAGAACAAACTTTGCCACATCATCATGGTTGAGCACATTAGCAAATGATTAATTGCAATAAAATGCAATATGTCATCCAGAATTTCGCTCAGATATCCAGTTGTTAAGTTGACACAAAAACACTAAAGGTGGACCTAATGCTCATGTATTTATAAGATTTTGAGCCCATGGAAGCAGAAAGTAACTGACTGTTTCTTGATATTCGAAACCCTTTGAGTCGTGCCGTGCGCCTCAATGGGACAGAGTCGTCGCGCGGACTTAAATCAAAAAAGATTGAGCATAGCTTTAATAGTTTTTGATATAAACGCTTAAAAAATTTTTCTAGCACCACAAAATTTCTTAAAAAATCATTGGGCTATTTAAGGTTATATTTGAATGAAACCTTTCAAAATTTTAATTTCAATTTTCAACACACTAAATCCCTACTTGACACTTTCAGTTGAATAATATTTTCGTTAATATTTCTAATTGTGATAATAGTAAAAGTAAAGAAATAGCTATTATTTGAAATTTTGTAAAAAAGTATAATCAGAATAATGTGGCATAAAGACATTATAATTTTGTTCTACTCTTTACTTGGAATTCTCAATTTACAATTTAGAATTACGAAATTATTCAATTGATTATTTGACTAAATGAAACGGTGCTATATTTTTAGTTATTTAAATTTCTGCTAATTCGACGCAGTAAAATTCATAGCAGAAGACTAGATTGTACCAGTTCAATATTTGTCCATATTTTTACGGTATGCATTTCTATTTACGCTACCAGTTTTTGTTAGTATATATAGGTGTGATTTATTCATTTGTTTTTTCGCTTCAGTTTACGTTCAGTGAGTTCATTCTGCTTTATTTTGACTTTTTGTTTTATTTAAAATGTTGTGTTTCTAAATTCATACATGTAGTTAAAGGGCGCCTAGACGTAGTACAGCTTGACTAGAACGGCCCTTTAACAGGGCTAGGTATGCGGTTAGAAGTTTTGTAGAACTGCATTTCCAATTGTTTATTATTGCTGTCACCTAAATTGCACGAGATAAGGATTGCACGGAGTTTAGGTTATTTTAACTTAGCACATATGTTCCACTTAATGCACCTAAGAGTTAGGGATTCTCTATTCTTTCTATCTAATTAGGGCTCTAGTCTTAAAAGACTCTTTCACAAGGTTACCTGTATCGGGTCGGCCGAGTGTGGTCTCTTTGCTTCATCACTATCTCCTGTTTACTTTTATTTTAAGTAGAAAGGGTACTATGGCAGGAGGAGTTGATTATTAAACTGTAGCTTCGGTAATTCTAGCTTCGAATCGAAACCCTCAATAGATAGGATATTAGGACTGCTCGCTGATTTCATACCGATGCCACATGTATATATGTATATAATATATGTATATAATATATATATATTATATATATATATATATATATTGAATTTAATACCAGAACTAGAAATTTCCATATCCCATACTACCTTAAAAAAGTTGTTGAGCATAGCATGTCTCAATGTAAAATATATTTTTAATGGAACAAATAATCAGTATGGCAATGGGATGCCATTAGGTCCTTCCATGGCTAGCTTTACCTTGGATATAATTGAAAACGAAATTAAAACATTAAAGATTAATCAATCACTGGTATATTGCAAATACATTGACATATTTGCTATGTTTGAAAATATAGAAATGTAGATAATTTTATGAAATTTTTAAATGAGTGCCTACCCGAAATACAACTTACAATAAAAACAAAACAAAATCGCAATCTAAATCTACACAACAATAAATATGAGCCAACACCACTATGAAATAAAGATGTATCGCAAGCATGCTAACTGTTTTGGGAGAAAATTGAAAAGGAAGTCAATTTTTCCTTGTTACAGAGAAAATCACCCTACAGAAAACTCCAAAGATATTATGAACAATCAGAATGTTGGGACTCAGAGCAACTACTATAGAGTTCCGACTAAGCGGGTATTTGGTGTTTCATCTTGATGTACACCAGGCAGACTTGGCGGTTGTGCGCTCTGTGTAGAATTTTCAGTTTTGTTGTGTGCACAACACAACATGTTGTGTGGGAAATAAATATTCATCGGCATAGAATTTACAACTTTGCATTTCATGCAAAAAATTTGTTTATTGTATTATTTTTTTTAAAGATTAACAATGTTAAAAAAATTTAAGAAAACGAAGTATAAAATACATTTGTTACCCTAATTTAAGGCTTTAAAGCGGTATAAATGGATTTTTACACATAAAAGTTTGTAAATTCCTTCTAGATTTTAAGCAAAAATAAGTAATAGACGCTTTGCATAAAAATCTAATTTTAATTTGCAGGATATTTTTACAATTAGAACTTTTGATCCAAGAGTTGGAGGCAGTTAAATTTATGCAGCCAAGTCAGAATACAGCAAACTCAGAAAAATCAGTTCCTCTATAAGATAAAACAAATTGCACAAGTTCTTACACAATCTAGCTACGTGGATTTGACGTTAAGGATAAGAATAAGGTAACTGAAGTATTTTCAATTCTTGTCTAATTTCTGTGGAGCAAGTAGCGCCAAAAATTAAAACTTAATGTCAACCTTTGCTAACAATTGGTGATATCTCGCAATCCGTTCACCTCCGCGATTTCAAGGTTGAAGTGGGATTAAAATAGCCACCTTTAGGAGCTGTATTTGGATTTCAGCATCCATCATGCTTGATGGGTAGGGCCAAGTGTTCTAAGCTTCTTGGTATGAGGTGATTCACTCTCAAAAATCAACTTCTGATAATGGTATTGCTGGTGTTCTGCTGTTCACCACGTTGAAATGAAAAATATCACGGAGAAATGGATCGTTTTCTAAGATACTGTTTCGTTAGATTACTGCTCTTTTAGTCAATTACAAGAATAGATTCTCATTCTTCATGATGGCATCCTGGTTGTTAGGGTTAGTCGGAATTTCAGCAATTGACCAAAGGATTTATATTTGCAGAATTACAGAAATTGGTGCTATTTGAAGTTTTTTTTGGCAAATCCTTGTGATGCTATATGTAGAGACAAAGTGCTTGCATATCAGAAGAGGTTCTTGCACCTTTAATACATCTAATGGCATAATTAGGAAATAATTTGAATGGGAATTCATCATTTCGGATATTCTGGTCAGCTAAAGATGTGACAAACTTATAAATGAACCTAGATAAAAATATTTAAGTATAAATTAGATCAATAGAATTAATGCACGTTTTCAAAAATACTTGATAAAAATTTTAATGAGCTTGCGCTCCCTCGAAGCTATTTCAAATAGTTCAAGATTTTACACTACTTATTTTTTCGTGAAAAAAAGGTTCAGAGATAAAACTTTCGGAAGTATATAAATACCTAATATACCTAATATATACATATGTACATATATATATATATATATATATATATATATCCACTCAAAAATCCTTCGAATGTTGTATAAAGTAAGCTTGACATAGGTAACCTTCAATTTCTTAAAATCTTTGATGCTTTTTTTAAATTCCAAATATTTAATTGGTTTAGTGGAAATGTGGGAATAATGGTTTGTCATTTAATGGGGTTTCGGTTCTGGTATCAAATTGTCGTGTCGGGTGGATGTTATCCACCACTCCATTTGAAAATGACGCAAGACGTGAGTTCTGCAAATTAAATTTATGTTTCGGGTAGTAAATTTTCGGGTCGGGTCCAGATAATGAAATTTTAATCAGGTCGGTTTGGGTCCATGCTAAGCTCATATTGTCACTCTTTAATTGATACCTCCTACTTCAGAAACAAGATACAAATATAGTTTGACACTGACCGTAATTCCCTGTATGTTATGGAAATCGCATGTACAGTAAAGAGAAACTGTGTAAATTATATACACCCTAACCCTAACTACATCATGAGAATTACAAGTACTCGAAAATTTCTTATAAGAGCCTTTGCTACCGCTTACGGCAAACGATCCAAACAGGATTTCCTTGCTTCGACTGCTAACAATAATACCGGTACAAACTAATTTATAGAAAGTAAAAATTTCTAAAACTTGTGAAAAATCTAGGTGT
This sequence comes from Hofstenia miamia, assembly GCA_900660155.1. Lineage (NCBI taxonomy): Eukaryota > Metazoa > Xenacoelomorpha > Acoela > Hofsteniidae > Hofstenia > Hofstenia miamia. The sequence goes on along the minus strand of CABFPE010000005.1, from coordinate 1,635,759 downwards.
GATACAATTTTCCACTATTCTAATATATGTTTGAAGTTTACCTAAAGCAAGTAGACTCTTATTGATGTTTGTCGTTTCTGCTAAGTTTCCTTCACTTCCCTGATGTAGTTTTTCACTGCCGGCTAAGTCGACAAATGTCAACATGCCATTCTTGTGCAGATACATAGTTTGATCTTCACGACTGACTGTTTCTATCATAATCTCAGTTAAGAGTAAGCAATGACTTCTACTCGAATGCTCATTGCTGTTTGAAACACCCATTTGCCGATGACGAACTCCTGAAATATAAGAATGTAGGCAAAATAAATACCAAAATGAAAGTGTATGAATGTATAACAGAGCAGAGATGGAAGTGGACCGGGTCGACCCATCGGGCAAGGTGGAGCGGAGCAAGTCGGGGCGGGTATACTGCAATATTTTTCTAAAGTGGGCATCCATAGAGCAAAAATGGGGTAAAAACACTTTTGAGTTGAGAAAAACTGATCCAAAATTTTAGAGATTGTAAAAAAATTTTCTTACATCAGTTCCCTACTTTATAAAAATTTGATTTACTTAGAAATTTTGAAAAATCAATTACCATGTACTTTCAACTCTTAGCGAAATGGGATTTCATTCAGTAATACCAACAAGATCCTTTAGATATGATTTGTCATCAAGAGGCTTTGCAATTATCCTTGCATAAATATATTGCATAAAATATCAGCTTTATAGAGTTAAAATTTGGCTATTAATAATAGTTTTAATATAAATTGTTATTAAATTCCTGCTGGCAGTAATAGTAGAGATGACATTTGAAAAAATCATTCTGTATTTTCTAGGCAGTAAGGATTCAAAATATTTGGCAGTGGTGGTGTGATCCAGTGCTATGAAAATTGTCATCGAACAAATATGGGGCAATAAGGTGTTTTCGGGGCGAGAATTTTTTGAGTGGGGCAATATAGGCTGTAGAACATAAATTTTGGGCAATATGGGGCAGATGTCAACACATGAAAATAGGGCAGGGCAGATCACAAAAATCTGCCACACTTCCATCTCTGTATCAGTCTTCGAGTTACATATTTTAAAATTAGTTGGGTAATTTTGAGTCAATTTAAATATGTCTACTTTTCAATATATACAATTGCGGAAAAATAACTTTTTTAACTTCTAGAGGTTGCGGTAAATGCAAACCTAAAATTAGGTGACAATCTATATATTTAGGCAAACCTTCTTCTAGGATAATAAGAATGTCCTCTATTGTTTCACATTCAACTGTAAAGAGATTTTCTACATGAAATCCTTTGTTCCGGGTCCATCTCACTTTTAGTGAGTCACGGGTAGACGGGTTCAGTAAATCCTTCACCTAAAACAGATGAGATAAGATAAATAATATTTTTTTGCCCTACGCCTAACTAAGAAATAGTTTACTCAAAACCAATAAAGAAAGCATTGACTGAAATAATTAGAGTTCACAATACATCGCTTAGGACGATGTCTATTCTTAAATTTATATAGAGAACTCAGTGTGTAATGCAAAGAAGAAATAAACTTGTTAATCATTCTTGATCTCTTACATTTTTTGAGCAAAAATATGGACACATCTTTTTTTTGAAAATCGATAAGTAAGACTAAATTTTATGCGATGAAAATTTCTCACTAGCCTACATCTAATCACAATTGTGATTTTTAGATATGTGGTTGGAAGTAAAATTTGGTTAAGGGACTAATAATCTTGAGAAACTTTTTTGAAAATGTCGGCAAATGAACTATCATCAAAAGTTAATGTGTAGAAAACTGATACATATATATGTATATATATATATATATATATATATATATATATATATATATATATTCCTATTAATATAATGACCTACGAATACAACAAAAAAACTATTTATAAAAAGTTCTTATAGTTCTGCAACTGCTGCAGAAACAAGATAAGAACCAGGAACAAACATTAACAGTGGTGAAATATTCCTTAACATGAAATTTCATGAATCTGATCAGTGGTTTTCAAACGCATAAGGTTTATCAAAAATATCAACAGAAGTATTGGTTATTATGTAACGCCATGCAGATTATTCGATCACAAATTATTATGTGAACTAATTATTCTACATTTACGTATGGTAAATATGTTTTTTGAACTTTTTCTTAATTCTCTTAAATCAGTTAAGCACACATAATCATAGGGATTTACTTTGTATAATCCATTTAATAGCCTGTTAAAATATACTAGGTCATATAATTGGAATTGGATAGCAATTGGTAAAGTTCTTAAATTAAATATACGTCTATTATATTCAATTCTGTAGTTAGAATTAAATACCAAGTGAAGGCATCTCCTTTGAAATATTTCCAATTCTTGAAATTTGACTATGGAAAGCCATTAGCATTGTGAAGCATATGTTAAAATAGATAGTATGCAACTTTTATAAATGTCCAATTTTGTACTAAAATTAGTGTCGATCGGTACATTTCTTCTTACAAAGAATAAAATGCATAATCCTTGTTGCATAACATTTTCTAAGTGAGCATTCCATTTCAAATTATACGAAATTATCAGACCAGGATTTTTTGCTATATCTACACACGGTATATCAATATTTCGCATAGTTAGAGGATAAAATTCAGGTCGATTAAAATTTCCAAAGCAAACTATATTTGATTTCATTAAATTGAAAGTGACATTACTTAATTCTCTCAAATTAACTCCTGAGCTAATCTAATATTGCATCAAATTCAATGTATATATATATATATATATATATTAGTGCTATGCGTCCTAATAATCGGACCGGATTTC
>CABFPE010000005.1:1609379-1624303 GCA_900660155.1 Hofstenia miamia | reverse complement strand
TATTAATTCCTAAAACGATTTGTTTGAAGTAGATTAAATCAATTGATGGATACGTATTTTGTATCTATCAATTTTATATATCGATTTACGCATATGTATTTCGGGAAAAACTAACCAAAAATTAAAGCATACCACATTATATATTACACTGAGTCACCTAAAATTAACTGTATTACTCAAAATCAGGGAGTTTATTTCACTATCACTTTCTGATATTGCATTAATATGTAAATGGTGACTTAAGAATCGTAAGTTGTGGACTTATGATGCTCCATATCATTTGAATTGAATTAATGTAATTTATTTATTTTGCAAAGTCATACTAGAAGTGTGATGTACTATTACGATAAATAACAATTAGTTTCCAGTAAATGATTACATATTTTCACACTGTTTGATGTGTTGTCAATTATTGCGATAAATCAGTAGAACTTCTTCGGGAAACGAGACTTACGTATCACCTATGTACTTCATTTGGTTTTTGAAGTAAACATACATTGATAGACTGTTATGACTGTTAAGCTATTTTAGTAAAGAAACTTTAGCTACGGATATAACGGGCTTAGGATACTGGCACAGACAAACCAATGGGCCTATTTTTATTTATGCAGTCCATAACAATACACCCGTGAGGAAACGCAAAGTATATACAAAATCGTGGATAAAAAGAAGACCACGAAGAGGCATTCAGGCTTTGATAGATAATGAATTTCGATTGGAGGATGCCCATTCCTAATTTCAAATTAATTTAATTTATTTATGGGTCCGATTTATCTGTTAGCAAATTTATCTAAAAGTAATGTTTAAATATGCATATGTAATTGAAAAAATATTATTTTCAATTATGAAAATTGGATAAAATACTAAAAAATATATGATTTATAATTTATTTTTAATTTAATAAGTCAAAAATACTGCTCTTTTTCTTCCATAATAATTAAATAACTGCAGTCAAAAACATATACGTTTTATGATTTAGTGTTTACACGGTGACAGCGTGACAGAAGTCATACAATAAAATCAAAATTATTTGATCTACATCAGTTTTATAATTACCCTACTTGAGAGTTCGTATGTCTTATGTTTTCGGTGTTTACACGCTACATATGTCTTGAGATAATTGGAGACAGATCGGTCTTATGTCACGTGTAAACAGGGTATAAGTCACAGTGAAATTCAATCAATAAGTAAACAGATTTACCTCACCTTCTCGCTTACATTCATCCTGATTTGGTCAATTACAAAAATTTAGTTCGCATCCTGTTAGTGTTATAGAAATTCATGGTTGAACAGAGTATTAGGTAATATTTATTTACTGTAATTGTTTTAATAAAATGTTTGTAATTAGAATTTATTTTACTTATTTAAAGTCTTTATTGAACTTAGATTATGCAGTTATATGCCTAACAATAATATAATATGAATTGCTAATATTTCTATGAAAAAGTTCACAACGCAAGAGAAAACTGTTTTTAAATTACATTTCTCAAATGTCCAAAATATAGAATAATAGATATATATTAAATTATTGAAATTATCCCATTTTTTTATTATAATGTAGGAAAAATACCTCTTACTGGAACACTTGTAATTGAACTTTGAGAGTGTTCTATGATTCTTGATGACTAGTGATGATTTTTTGAGATTTAACTTACTCAGTTGCGCATTCTCTCTGAAAATCGCACTATTGGTTTGTCTTTGTCTAAATTTATTTTCAAAGCTGTCCTCCAAAGCCTGGATTTTCTCCTCAACATGTAAACTTTCACTCTGTTCGTCCGAGGAGGAAGACATTATTGAGAAAAATCAAATTATATTACATTCCAACAGATGTCAGTAGTTCGTGTAATTACTCCTTTCTTGTGCTAATTAATAATTTAATGGGATTTATATGCTTTTGTAGAAACTCCATTGCAATCAACAAATGACTAATTCAAGAACAACATTATGAATATTGATGGTCTGCGAAGCCAATTGAAATTACACAAGCAAGTACCTGCGCTCCGCATTGCTGTATACTTTGAAAATATTTATATAAATTTAAAATTTGTATAAAAGTTTAGAATTGAATTTTATTCAGGGAAAATTCAATAGTAAATAATGTATGTTCTTACATTGGTCTCAAATCGCCACCTTATTTAAAAAGTTGTGGTAATGGTAGCCTCAATCCAACCCTTAATACTCTACTGTTTCCAATATTTTATTTGAATTCCAGTAGACGCTCATAAAGTGCACTATTTCACAAATTTACTTTTCAACTTCAATTGAAATTTAACAGCTGCGTTAAGTGCTTCTATCTTGGCCAATGATCGTGATTTGTGTGAAATTGGATAAGTAATAAATTGTTCGCAGAAAATGTGCGGCATTGTTTAACGTGAAAATAAAGCAATGAAATGTCTTACATTTTCATTTTACTTTGCATACACTGCATAAAATGTTAATATATTTTAAATACAATCACTAAAATTATTTTAATTTTCACTAGTCTCAAATTTTAACAAAGAAAAGGTAATATATTTGAATTTGAAGGTTACTTCCAATGATCCTGCTACGCTAACCAAGAACAAACAAATTGACAAAGCAAATAACAAAGATTTAAGCGTTTTGGGAAGATTCTATTGTCAAGTTGAATAAACGCTTAATCACTTCTTCTTATTGGCAACTCCTCTTAGAAAAAATTCCTAGATAGATCTCTGCTAGAGAAGCACTTACCAAAGTATCTCTAAGCTGATAAGCCTGTTGAAGCTGAGTTTTTGGCAGTGTAATATTCTAATGCCTAATTGACACATATATTTGAATTCTTTTGATTGACTAGCAGTTCCGTTGTTGTGTACAAACAATTGTCAATTGCTGTCATCACATCATTGTTGAATTGGATGCTGCTAGATTTAACAGCAATTCAATAGACGTAACAAATAATTAGTGCAATATCAACTGAAATTTAAAATGGTTATATTTCAATAGGAACTCTTTTTCTATTCAAAAGATACCAATGTCAATCTTAAATAGCATTAGTATTTGATTGATTACCTCGCTTTAGCTATATGAGTTATTGATGCGAATTAAAGGTCTTAGTAATGGCGCTTGGAGTATTGGTTACACACAACTACTAAAATCAAATCAGTTGGAGTATGCAAAATTCATTTTAAAGTTTCTGAAAATTTGGAATTTGATATTTAAGTACATAGCACACTGAATATGCTTACAAACTAGTAAACCTAATTAGAACTCTGTATTCAAATTACAACTTTCTGGAATATTCAGGGCATGATGTGTGTTAAATATCAGTTGTCAATGTGTAAAAAATTAATTAACATATGTGATGAATTCAAGCGTTTGTGAATACTCACATAAAGCTTGGGAATTGTTTTTACGCGTGGCAAAAGTACAATATCCAAATTTTACATTGCAATTTCTTAGAATCCGACTTTCAAATGCTGAAAACAAATTAATTTTCGCAAATCTTTGAGATTATATGTAAAAGCTAAAAAATAATTTTCAATTTCAAGAGTTTGCACGTGTAAAATTTTATTAAACGACAGATATGTGCTCTTAATGAACAAGAAATCAACTTTCATTAACTTGATGATGTCCTATTATTAAACAGGTTATTTAAAATATTAGCCTTACATGAATTATTTCGCTTTTGCTACCTTCACAACTGGCAAAATACTCAAATGTATATAATGAGTCATGTTTAAACATTAATATTTACAATGGAAACCGCATCATGAAAGATTAATAATAAAACGGTCGTTGTTCTTTTGTGATAATTTTAAAAAGCTCTTCAATCTAAAAGGATACAGCAAAAGTAGGGAAATTTTAAGATTGAAATTCAATTGTAATATCAAATACCTGTACCAGTGTTTGGTAAGCGAATCATGAATTCACAAATTTTCCTCAAGGAGTCCAACTTTTCTCTTGTGGTAGTTCTACTTATGCTCATTGGCACTACTTTCAATGTCTGACAACAAAATTGGAAATTAAATGTATTTTAAAATTTATTTCAATAACCATAGTCTGATTTGAATTGAAAAAGTTGAATTCAAAAAATAGATATTTCTTCCATTCAGTTCTTACTCTTAAAGGTGATCTGTATTTTTCAAACTTTCCTAAGAGCATATAAATGGAATAGAATCAAGTCCATAGAAAAATGTTAGCGTAATTTTGGAGATTATTATGGAGTCCCTGAACTTTCTACATACACCCAAGCTGAATGTACTGAAAATAATGGTATAGAAAAAAGAAATTATTGCATACATGTTAAAAATGTTCAACATGGTTACAGCTCATATTAAATATTCTGTTTCCATGGCGTATATAAAAGAGAAGGATGACAGCCAAGTGGTGATGAAATTGAGTGAAAAAATATCGTTTCAAAACGTCCGAGAAACTGATAAAAATATATGTAGACCCAAAATGAAATTTAAAATCCTAGTACTCTTTTAAGTGTTTCCTAACAGAAAACTCACATTTGGAAGCCTGAAGAATGTATTCCTATAATTCGCTATCTTGAATATTCTACTGTTTGTGGCGTTAAAAATAATATCTTTTACGAGAAACTTTTAACATGATGAAATTTCAATTAGGAGTTTAAAGTTACTTAAAGCAAAAGGTTTTCACAAAAACAGACAAATACTAAATGGTAGCAATGCAAAAAAAGATAACGCCTAGTTAAGTTACTGCCAAATTTATAAAATGGAACCTTTTCGTTAATGTTTTTCGCTTCAAATTTTTACAATGTTTATTATGATCGAAAGCTTCCGCAAAGTCCATTTGTACAATTGCATTTTCGAATCTGCTGTGAGTGGACTCAAAGCATTGAGTTGCTGCCACAAAAATATAAAAGCCTTCGAATACTAATGATTCTCATTGGGAATAAAACCTGAAAAGGAATATCCCAAAATATAATAGTTATTGGAAACTACATGTAAGTCTTGTATTTATATACTCTATTCTAAGCGTTCTGTCCTGAAATGCACTCTCTATATTTGAATTTCACTAAAATTTGAAAAGGATAACTAAAGTAGTGGTCGCTTACCTTACCATTTCTGCAACAAATGCAAACTAAAGGCTCTGATGGCTTTTTGTCAAATTAAAATCACTGCTTGAATTGGCTTGCACGTATGCACAAGTTGCACTTTTGTAATGATATATTAATTTACAACGCCACCCAGCATTTTGTGAATCAATGAATTGATAAATCGAATTAAATGGTGCCATAAATTAGCACTCGAGCAGTCGTTAAGTCAGCTATGAGGCTGTAAATACATGATTTATTCAGTATATTTGACCTCTACTTACTTTTAAATTATGGTAATATACTTTTCATCTATTTTTCGTAGTCGCATTTGACGGGGAAGACCAAAGGTGTGTATTTAAGCATTTTTATATTTTAATGTGATGTTTTAATCCCGATGAATTTATTAGTGCTGTGGTCCTTTGGAAAACAGCAACGCTTCATTGTTTTTCAGTTCTCTCACAATTGCTTCTACACTACTGAGTTTTTACCTTTATGACAATTAGTATAAAATACATAATAAATTTAATGCATTATTCAATTTATAAATGCTTTACAAGTAAGCTTGTGTGATCATTGGGCACAACATAATTTTGCATTTTTGCATGTTATGCGCATCTTTCATTCTTATTAACAGACAGTGTTACTACACAATACACATTAAGGTAAGTCCCTTTAATGGCATTACATTGTTAAGATGTCATATAAAAATGTGCTTTCCATTCTTCTACCTAATCTGCTAAAATATAAAAAACAATTAAGTTAGACTCAATTACCAAAATTGTTGCTGTTTAAGCAAAATGCGCTCTATGCTTGTGTCTTCCATTTCGCTACTGCCTTTAAGGCCGATTACTACCGGAAACCTTTGCAAATGCATTAAGGCAAACGCTTTTACATTGTTGAGATTATTAAGTAATTTTTACTATAACAAACTTAGTTAGATGAATGTTTTAGATTGTTTGATATATAGCTTTCTTATATACAAAGATAAACAATCCCCCACCCACTGATATGAGTTAAAAATATTATAATTGGTCACATAGATTGCAGATAAGTTTAATTGACTTAAAATCACATATAAATGTTTTAGCAAATTAAATGTCCGACATAAATTCTGAAAATTTTCAATAACACCAATTTGTAATTTAATCAATCAATCCTTACACTTCATGTTCGTTGTACGCTCATCCATGAACATCTTTACAAAATTTAGATGTCAGTTAAAAATTGACATTTCAAATTTAATGGTAATCGGTGTCTTTAAATTGATATCTATCCAAAAAGTCATTTCAGAAATCAACAAATCCTTAAGGAAATTGGAATAGGTCAAATGTAATAAAGAAATATGTACTAATTTTTAAATCAATTTTAAAAATACCCAAATGTGGATTCTTTTTGAGCTATAATAAATGCGGCATTCAAAAAAATATGAAATATTTATACAACGAATCCTAAATTGCAAAAAAACGTTTACCTGTTAGAGATACCAGGTACTGCTCCACGATTTTTGATGTATTCTGTAACCGGGGATCGCTTATCCAAACTAAATTGCACCATTAATGTTTTCGACTGCAATGCAATGTTGCGTGTCGATGTCATGGAGATTGGCTTAAATTCAGCTGATTTGAAACAATAAAGTACGATATCAAAGGAATTCGGACGAGACAAACATCAGATAATAAAGGATTGTGTCCAATATCTGAACAAAAAGCAGCTAGGTATATAAACTGCTAACACAATGCATACTTAAATAGATTGCAAGAATCTATTGCGCGTGTGATTTATTATAATCTCTAAAATTACCAGAAACATTTTCAAATTTAGCAGATCCAATTGTTATATTTATAAAATTAAACCTCGTACTCAGAGTTAAAAATTAACAATTCCCGGACTAGGCCTGAATTCACAAAACATGTTGTGTATGTTGTATGGAAGATGTGGATTAGCAAACTCAAACTGATATTTGAATTCAATTGGATTCCATTTGGACAATTCTAAAATTTTTATATTGGATTGGATTGGACAGAAAAAATCGGTCCACTGGATAAGCCTGCACATTCCAGATTTTCTTCACTATTTTTGATATCAAAGTATCTATTGTAGTTTTTATTAATTTGTTTGAGTATGCATTTTAGACTAACAATTCTGAAAGCATGTTGTATATAAACTTATGTTATTTTTTTATGCCATCGTCTAATAAAGCCGGAACATATACAGCTTTGTGCACAATAGTTTGGACTAATGTTTTTCACATTAACGTTGTTCTCTTCGTTGTTACTGGTACTTTGAAAGTGTAAATGCTTTTATTTCAGAATGTATCTGTTAGCATTTAGGTCTGAGCTCAACATTTCTGAAAATTGCGTGGTAAAACTATTTCCTTCGAAATACGAAAAATTTGCGAATTTCTTCAATTATCAAAGCAAACAGTATCTGCAATTATTTCACTTTATAAAAAAACCGGTCAAATTGGGCCATTAGTAAAACGAGGACACCCTTCTAAACCTACGGTGTGTTCCCAAGCAAATGTAGCCCGTCTTTCCAAAGTTTGCTCTCGTTTGACGTCAAAGCAGTTGAAAGTAGATTGGATAGATGGATATTTTGTGCATTAATCCACAATTCACCGAACTTTAAACAAATATGGTCCCTTAAATTGTAGTTATTAAATTAGTCCGAACTATTATGCACAAGGCTGTACTTGTTATACAAACATCAACGAAATTCAGTTGATTATTATTTACTTCTTTTTTAGTGAATTTTAGTGAATTATGCAGATTATAAAAGTAATTGTGAAATTCTTTAATGTTGTTCTTTTTTGAAATAAATGAAAACAATCATCAACATTGTGGCCATGAAATAATGGCTTAACTCCTGATTTTTTTAAACATTTACATTCAATCATGTCTATTGCAAATGCTGCCATGAGATGACCTAATGGTGAACCCATAGCAGCATCATCAACTTACTTACATAGTTTATCATTGAAAGTGGATTATCAACCATTTTTCCTACAATTTCAATCCATTCGGTTGGTCAAATATTTGAGATTATGCGATATTGTCTCCTTTAATGAAGCACTAATGTCAACAAAGATACTACACCAAAACTCACCATCGTAGTTTCATCAAAAAATTTTTCATTAAATTTATCAAAATAGAGCCATGGCGTAACCAAACAGCTTATAGGATATTGGTATAAGATAGGGTGGGAGGGACATAGAATTAATAAATGTTTCCCATTAGAAGCCTGCGTTGTAACACTAAATTTCAGGGAACCTATGTTATAATATTAAGTCATTTTTTTGGCAATGTACCATACACAGATGATAATTATCATTGTCTAAAGAAAATAGCTACATAACACTGCATAGCAAATATTTTAAACACACATATTTTTTTTACTTTTTAGGGTATTTTAATGCACCAAATTTAAATTTAGCAAGAGTTTTACAAAATCTTGGGTATTTAGAAAAATATTTCTGTTTTTAATATTTTCTTTTAGAATAAAATCTTTAATATCGAAAAATTTATTTTGCCAGATTCTATCAATTTGCTGATTATCCTTGCCTCAAATCCAGATAATGATGCATTTAGGGGCACAAAAAGTTTACAAAGTGATATTGAAAATCTTTCTAGGTATTTCTTATCCAATCAATTAAAAATTAATATTGAAAAAACGCAATTCATTATATTTTTCCCCAATTCTGTAAAAGAAATAACAAACAAGATCGAATTAATTATTAATAGTGCTCCAATAAAACAATCTGATAATGTTACATATTTAGGTGTTGATATTGACAGATTTAAAATTTGATAAATTTCTACTAAAAAAACTTACCAAAATGGCTTCTGGCGTTAGATACTTATACCACCTTAGAAATTTTGGACCAGATTATCACGTTGAATTATTACATGCCTTTTACTTATCGCAATTACATTATTGTTCATTTCTAAAAGATGCTTATGCATTTGTTTCGGATCCTCTTTATTACATTATAAATACTTGCATAGAACAATCTATTTTCACTGAAAACTTAAAAATGGTCAATATAACTCCTGTTTATAAAAAGGTGATCCCGAAAACTTTAAATTATAGACCAATTTCTGTAACATCACCAATTAGTAAGATTTTCGAAAGTCTATTAGCAAACCAAATTAATGAGCACATGAATAAATATATTCTTTACTCTAACACACAATATGATTTTCGGAAAGGCATGTCTACTAACGATGCTTTGTTATCTGCTACTGAAAAATGGAAGAAAAGTACTGATAATAACGAATATACAGCCATTGCATGTCTAGATCTTTCTAAAGCGTTGGATTCCATTGGTCATTGTATTTTACTTTAAAAAATTAAAGGCAATTACGTTTGTCTACCCAAAGCCTAGCCCTTTTATCAAATTATTTAAATACTCGAAAACAACGAGTTAAAATTAATGAGACATTTTCAAATTGGATTGAAATTAAAAGAGGAGTTCCACAGGGAACAATATTAGGTCCCTTGCTTTTTAATATATATGTTAATGATTTAAGTAATTACAATAATTGTCATGTTATTCAATACGCTGATGACACAATGCTATTTTGTTCAATAATCGATTGAAAATGCAATGATAAAAATTAAAGATGACTGTGTTCAATTATCGCACTATTTTGCCTCACTGAAATTGCGTGTTAATCCAACCAAAACTCAATTTTGTATTGTAAAACCAAAAACTTATTCTAAAAATTGTTCACAACAGAAGCTAAACTTAAATGGCATCCATAATTACCGATGCTTTCACCGCGAGCAGTCGGTCCTTGCGAGCGCGCTGTGCTTACCACGCTTAACGCTACATCGCTCATTGCGTTACCTGAAGAGGAGTTAACCAAAAGTAAATTATTAGCTCCTCTCAAGAATCTCGGCAGAGATGAACTAATTATCCTGTTCAACATGCTAGCAGCCATCAAAGAAACTCCTTCTGAATCCACCAACAAAACTACTCAAGTAACTCCAGAAATAAATCATGTGCCGTCTCAAACACAAAAGAAGATACAACGCCCAAAACACTTGAGAGCAGAAGCTGAATTTCTTGCCATCGGATCATCAATGTACCGTCATCTGAAAGCTCCGGGCTTACTAAGAACTGCTACATGTGTTCATTCATATCCGGGAGCCACCATTGAAGACATAGCTGATTTAATTCCGCTTTATCCCGAATCGAACAATGTAAAGAGAATTCTCATTACAATAGGAAGAAACGACTTAATGCAAAAGAAAGAAGATTTTACAGATAAGTATAAGAAATTAATTAATGTTATTAAAACTAAATTTAGTTCAGCTAAAGTTTTCCTTGGTGAAGTTGCTCCTTTTCCTAAGGACGAGGTGTTAAACAAAAAATCCGCTGAACTAAATTTACTTATTAAACAAAACGCCAAGCTGTTAAATTATACCGTTTTCGACAACTCTAACTGTTTTTATTTAGGATCTTCTGTTGATAGAAGTTTATTCACGAAAAATGGAATCCACTACACTAAACAAGGTTATGCAACGCTTGCACGCTCCATCAAATTCTTTTTTAACACGCCGCCGAACCGCGTATTTAATCAGCGATTACGTGATGAAAAGACCTACACCGCCAGCTCGAAATCTTTTATCTTACCGTTTCCGCCTCAACACCGGTTCTCAAACGCACGCCAACCATTTTTACAAACGCCGCCCAACACCTTTGAACAATCCCCGCCAAAACATGCCTTACTTTCACCGCCAATAAACATGCGACGAAGTTATGCCGACGTTCTCTCAACACCACCGCCGTTATCACCCGCCGAGGTTCAGGGGATTAGAAACTTTCTTAGACTTTTCTAATGATGGTAAATGTTATTTTTATATTTTTGACTCTCATTGGGTTATGGCGAATTTTTCACCTAATTTATGCTATCGCTAATAACTCACTGTCTTTCATATATTTAATTCTAATTATTCTTAACTCAAAATTCAATATTACCTGTATTAGAGAAACCTTACCTATATATAAACATAATTTAAGAAACAGCATGAATACATGCAAGATATTTAAAAAATGGATTTTCATTAAAACAACAAAACATTCTTTATTCTACATTCTAGTACTAACAATAATGTTACTTATATCCGGCATCGAGATTAATCCCGGGCCTTCCAAAGCCGATAATATTTATGAATACTCAGAATTATCAAACATAATGCATTCAACTAATTCTTTTAAATATATTCACATAAATTTTCAGAATCTCTCAATAAAAAATTCGGAATTTAGACAATTCATTTCTGAACTGGATTCAAACTTTATTCTGGGCATAACTGAAACCTGGTTTACAAATGATAATCACAATTCGTCCTGGTCAATCGATAACTCTAAATTTAAAATATTTAGAAAGGACAGAAATACAACCTTTCATTTAAAAAAGCAAAAGGAGGTGGTGTCATGTTTTTAATACCTAAAATACTCATACCTAATCTTAGGATAGATATAGCAAAAGATTCGACTTATGAAAGTCTTTGGGTTGAAATTCAAAACCCAGACAAAAATTTTAATAGTCAATTATTAAATATCTCTTATTGTCCAAATAAAACTTATATAAATAATTTTTTCTTACAAATGGAAGATGAATTTTCTACTGCTCTGAGTTATAACACGAATATAATGGTAATGGGAGACTGGAATGTAAATCTTCTAAACAATAACGAAAAAAGTAAGCTTGGCAACTTTCTCAATATTTTCAATATTTCACTAATAAATAAAAATATTCCTTCTAGAATTTCTGCTAATAGTAAAAGGCTTATTGACTATTTCATGATATCAGAAAATGCTTCGTCTTATAATTATTTTTGTTTTGAATTTCCATACTCAGATCACTGCCTTATAGCTACTTATTCGAATATTCTAAAAGTTTGTAAACCCTCTAAATCTTGGATAAAAATACGAGAAAAATCAACAGAAAATGTCGAAAAACTTCGACAGTATTTAAAAATCGAAAACTGGAATTCGATATATTCATCATTAACACCTAATGAAATGCTATCACATTTTACAAAAACTTTACTTTTCTATTTGGATATATGCTGCCCAGAAAAATATATTCTTTCATCCGAAAATACCAAAAAAACTCAGAATAATGTTTCAAAACCATGGATTGATTCTAAATGCCTCGATTTAATCGAAATAAAGAAACAGAAATTGAAAAAATACTTAAATTCCCAAACACTGGAAAATCATAATGCTTATAAATCTGCACGAAATTTATGTAACATTGCTATAAGAAAAGCAAGTAATAATTATTCCCGTTTTCAGTATCAAAGTCTTTCTTCCCAAAAAAATAAATGGGAATTTGTTAACAATTTGCTAAATAGAAAAAACATGCGAACCGAAGAAATAGAAAGAATATACTATAAAGATAAATCCATTACAAATAAGAAGGAATTCTGCAATGCTTTCAATGAAGTTTTCCTAAATTTAGGAAACTACAACGGTATGAATGTACCTTTTTGCCTTAATAAACCCAAAGGAACTCCAACCTCTTTCTCTTTTCGTTTTGCAACAAAATATGAAATCATAAAGTCGATACAATGTTTAAAAAATAAATCCAGTGGACCCTCTCTAATACCAACGTGGTTCCTAAAACTCTCAGGTGACTTAATAGCTGAACCAATATGCTACATTTTAAATAATTGTATAAAACACTCCTTTTTTCCAGATGAATTAAAATTGGCAAATATAACACCATTATTTAAAAGAAATGATCCCGAAGATTGCGAAAATTATAGACCCATTTCGATCACTTCTCCAATCAGCAAAATTTTTGAACGAATTCTTTTTAATCAAATTAACGAACATCTTTGTAAACATGATCTCTACTCCAAAACACAATATGGTTTTCGTAAAGGTATTTCTACGAGCGACGCTTTAATACAAGCTACAGAAAAATGGCGATCAACAATAAATGATAATGAATACTCAGCAATTGCTTGCTTAGACCTCTCGAAAGCTTTCGATTCCATAGACCGCAGTATCTTACTACAAAAAATTAAAATTCTAGGTTTTTCTAATGACAGCATAGGTCTTATCTCCAGTTACTTATACAATCGCATGCAAAGAGTTAAAATTAATGAATCTTTTTCAGATTGGGTATGCACTAAAAATGGGGTTCCACAGGGTACAATTTTGGGTCCGTTATTATTTAATATTTACATAAATGATTTGTCCGAGCAAGTAACATGTGACGTTATACAATATGCAGATGACACAATATTATTTCATTCTAATAAATTTCCCGAAAAAGCGGTTCAAACTCTCGAAACAAACTGTGCTTCTCTTGCTAAATATTTTGCCTCTATAAAACTAAAAGTAAATCCACTAAAAACTCAATTCTGTATTGTTAAATCAAAAACTAAATCTACTGATACTTCAAGATACAAACTTAATTTCAACGGCATTCAAATAAAACAGGTTGAGTCTTTTAAGTACCTCGGAATAATTTTTGACATACATCTAAATTTTGAAGAGCAACTAAATCATGTTATTAGAAAAATGGCCATATCGATTAAAGCAATTAACTTAATTTCTCAAAAACTTCCAACTAAAGCAAAAATTCAATTAATATATGCTCTAATATTAAGTCATTTTAACTATGCCAATGTACTCTACACAGATATAAACCAACAATTTCTCAGGAAATTCCAAGTGCAACTAAATTGGGCTATTAAAGTAGCAGTAAATAATCATAGCTTTAATAAGAATAATGAATATAGAAAAATTTCAAAATTATTTTTACATCCGCAATGTTACATCCATATAAATGTCTTAACGACGTTCTTCAAAATAGTTAACAATACTTTCCCATACTACAAAAATGACTTTCTTGCTGCAAAATTAGTCAATAAACAAAATAAAAGAACACACATAATTCAACCTATTAGGTATAAGAAACGAATAATGAAAAATTCATTTCTAAACACAGCTATAAATATGTGGAATGAATTACCAAAATATATTAAACAAATAAGTAAATTAAAAAACTTTAAAATGAATATTAAAAAATATTTTTGCACTTATAATATAAAAAAACTGAAATGGCGAGGTTATAAATTTTATAATCCTGATTACTCTATTAATAGAAACTAGCAATCGCCATAGCCCAAGTTAACCACTTTTTATTTGTAAATATTCGTTGTTTTCTTTTTTTGTTTAGTTTTGTATTACTTTCTTGACTCTTCCAAAATTTGTTATCAGTATTTCTATTTATTGTTAAAACAATTTCTGAATATAGATTTTTCTTCTTCTTCAATATATAGATCAAGTGGACAATTTCAAATACTCAGGAATTACATTTGACTCATTACTTACTTTTCAAAAGCAATTTTATATAATCATTAAGCGAATGGGTATCTCAATTAAAGCACTCAGCAAAATATCTTAGCAGTTACCTACAAAAGCTAAGATTCAGTTTATCCATGCAATAGTCTTAAATCATTTTTATTATGGCCTTGTACTTTATTAATTTACGATGATTCCGTCGCGTTCAGTCGGTCCCTCCGAGCGCGCTTTAATTCGTTCTCTCGGTAGTGAGGATTTCATAACGGGAGAATGGAGCCGCATTACGTCTGCAAAGTTACTCGCACCTTTCAGCAATCTTTCCAAAGAGGATTTACTTACCATTCATAAGCTGCTTTACGAACTACAGGAAGATATTGCTATACAGTTGAATCAAGAAATTCAAGTCAACCCTACAGTATCAAACAGTGAACAGCAGACAGTGGATTGTGAATCACATTTGAAGACCCCCACACTCAAAGAACGACAGCCAAAAAAAAACTCAAAAGTGACGCCGACATTCTATTCATTGTTACTTCGATGTTTAAATATTTACGAGCTCCTGGTCTGATCAGA
>CABFPE010000005.1:1595658-1608379 GCA_900660155.1 Hofstenia miamia | reverse complement strand
GAATAAAGTGGCAAAGATTAAGCAGCAATTAGGGAAGATCAGGACAAGTAAGGCGATACAGGACAGGTGCAGGGTAGGTAAGGGGAAGACTATAGAAACTGCAAGAGCTTAAGCAGAGATTAGTTGCAGAAGCTGAGAAACTGAGAAAATATAGGGCAAGGGCAAAGCAGGCAAAAGACAAAATGAAGTTTGAAACCCAAGAAGGAAGATTCTACAAAGAACTAGATGCAGGAGAAAAGGCTACAGCTAAAGCACGCGAGGACGCAGTAAGGTTCTTGGATAATATATGGGGAAGTGCGGGACCAGAGATAGACTTTGCAGATGCAGAAGAATTCAGGCAAGAAGAAGAAATAATCACAACTGCAAAGCTGAAGGAGGTTCTAAAGAAGATGAAGAACTGGAAGGCGCCAGGCAGAGATATGGTACATGGGTATTGGCTGAAGAAGTTCAGAAGTGTTCATGAGAGACTAGCTGTAGCATTGGAGGAGTGTGCGGTGAGTGGATGCCCAGAGTGAATGGTAGTGGAAAGGACATTTCTGATACAGAAGGACTCAAAGAATGGTAGTGAGGCAAGCAACTTCAAGCCCATAACATCTCTGCCAACAACTTGGAAATTGCTAACTTCTGTGATTTCATGTAGCCTGGNTAAATATAGAATATCTTATCTTATCTTATACGGATGTAAATGAAAATTTCCTTAAGAAAAAAATTAATACACATTTAAGACGGTCAATGAAGATAGTAACGAACAACTATTCTAATATTAATAATATTAATTACAAAAACTTCAGTAAAAATTTCTTAAATCCTAATTGAGATAAATGTATTAACAACATTGTATAAGATCGTAAACAACATCAACCCCTATGATAAAATAAATTTTCCTAATCTCGATAAAATCGCACTCCTAAATACACGCACTGGAAATATAAACCAGTTCCTTGTAAAAAATAATGAGAAATTCATTCATTAATACCTCTATAAAACTTTGGAATAATTTACCTCGAGAATTAAGGTTACTGAATAATGTAAAGATATTTAAAAACAATGTCAAACGATATTACTATAATTCTAGAAAAGAAATAATTGAATTCAAATAGAGGCGTTTCAAATTTTACAACCAGGATTATTCAACTAGCAAAATTAAAACGCCATAGCTCAATGGTGCAATTTTCTATTTTGTATTGTTTTTTGTACAGTTTATTGATGCTTTCAGAGTTGCTATCAGTATAATTATATATTGTCAAAGTAATTTCTGAATAAAGATTTCTTCTTATTAGTTGGTGCTCTTACACTAAGCTTTGAATATAATATCAAAAATGGTTTCGTACACAAACTGCAAGCAACAATAACTAAAATTTTGTAAAATAAAATATTATTATAAAATAAAGTAAATTTAGGGGCAATAATTTTGTAAGAGAAATGACGATGACCTTTTAAGTCGAAATATATCTTTTTGATATTTTTACTAAAATTTTTGAAATATTTTAAAAAATAATTTTAGAGCACTAAAATAATATTTCATATGTTTTTACAAATCATTTGACAATATAAACTGAATTTCCGCTATGTGACAATCAATTTCGTGCATAGCTATTAAGTCCCTTCCAGTGCAAATGTTTCTCTTTTGTACATTAAGAATGAGGATTGTTTCCTGGTCAGCCACTCAAGGTAGGTTTCAGTTTTTTATATATCGACGATCTGAAAATTAAACATTAAACCACTTTTTATCTAAGTTTACAGCACTAACTGTTGCAAGTCGCGTTGCTGCATTAAGCCCTGATTTAAACGTTGCCTAATATTCTCTATCAAAATCAATGCTTTTTTAAGATGAAGAATTCGAGCGGTATGCCATGGGTAATCTACGTCGTTCCTTGTCTCTTGATACAAAAGAAAGACAAAATTGATTAATAATATTTAAGCACTATTTTGCTAAAGTACTTAAACTATTATCGCAAATGGGTCATATTTTTTATTCAATCTTAATTATTGGCTTCAAAACCTATTAAAAATTAGAGTAACGGAAGATTTAATGAAATATTGTTAAATTTTGTATGTTTTTATTGCTGAGCTGCTCACATTCAACCAACCATTAAGCTCCAAGCTAATTTGATGTTTTGGGCATGCATGAGTTTCCACGGACCAGGGAGGATCGAACCAATAAGTGGAATGATGAATTCTGAACAGCACTGTTCTACTCTAAGCAACAGTGCAAGTAGCAATACATGAAGGGATTTTCAGCTGATACTGGAATCTTTCAGATTGCCCTCGCACCTTGTCACAACTCTAAGATGTCGCCAGCAAAGCTTAATGAACTCAATATTCCTCTACTGCCATAGCCTGGAATAGAGCTTGGACGCCGTTAAAATTTATATCGGCGGCAGCGTCGGCTCTAAAATTCATCAGCGGCTGNCGCCGGTGCGTGACTAGCTACTTCAAAATGTTCGTAAAAACGTTTCCAGGCCCTTTAAACAGTCCAGATGCAAGTCCTATCGAAAATTTGTTTGCTATTGTCAAACAAGCGCTGAATAAACGCTATTGTACCACCAAAAATAAACTTATATTAGCAGTGACTGACAGGTCAACAAAAATTAAAAATGTTGTAAAACACTTGTGAATTCAGTGTCAAAGTGGGTTCTGGACATTATTAAAGCACATGGTGGATACATCAATTATTAATTTGTATTTTTACAGCTTAAGCAATATGAAAATAATAAAAGTAGTGCTTTATTTACAATATTTCATCAGTTTTTTCCATTACTGTACATGCTTTTTTAAGAGTTACTAATGGATAATTTCACAGTTTTAGTCAAAAAACCATTGCAGTAGTTGTTAGGAATACTTCGACGATGGAAAAACCCTAATTCTATCCCGCTACAAAAACGAAAAAGTAAACTGCGGAGTTTTTGAAAGTAATGATTACTTGTAATTAAAACACCATGGTAATGGAAAGTTAAAATGTTGAATCAATTTACAAATTTGTTAGTTTTTAATCATTTTAATGTAAGTTATGAAAATTGGTTCTAAAGAAATTGTAGAACTCAAATAGATTGAAAAATTGTTTTATTTTAAAGGATTGGCTATGACACTAACGAGAAATTTATTATTAGGACATTTTGCCGAAAATATACCATTCGGATGCTTCCTTTACCTTAAGACTTGTTAATCTAGGAAAATACACTGGCCCCCTCGTTAAGTACGAAAAAGTTTCACCCAAAAATTTTACACTCGAATTTTCCTTTCGCTTCTCAAAAAAATTAAGTCAATCAATAAGCTTAAAACCAACAAATAGAGCGGTCCTCCAAGCTTTCCCTCATGGGCCCTTAAAATTACTGCAGACATCATTGCAAATACATTAAATTTTATCTTTAATGAATGCATAAAATTTAATTTCTTCCCGGATAATTTAAAACTTGCTCAGATTACTCCTATTTTTAAGAAAAATTATCCATCAATTGCCACTAATTATCGGCCAATCTCAATTACTTCTCCAATAAGCAAAATATTCGAAAGATTATTACATAATCAAATAACTGAACATTTAAATAAGTATAATTTATTATCAAACACGCAATTTGGATTTCGCAAAAATTTCTCAACAACTGATGCACTATTAAATACTACTGAAACTTGGAGAGCACCACTTGATTGTAATAAATGTGTAGCTTGTTTAGATTTTTCAAAAGCCTTTGATTCGATTAATCATAATATTCTAATTGAAAAACTATCTTACTTAGGATTTTCTAGTAATAGTAAGCAATTGATAACTAGTTACCTTAATCAGAGATTCCAAGAGTTAAATTAAATGATATTTTTTTAGAATGGTTACTGGTTCACAATGGGGTACCACAAGGTCCGATTCTAGGTCCTCTTCTTTTTAGTATTTATGTAAATGACATGCATTCTATAACTAATTGCAACTTAATCCAATATGCTGATGACACTTGCATTTTCAGCGATAATTCATCAATGCACCTAGCATCGGCATCTATAGAATTGAATTTTAACAAATTGTCAAGATACTTTTGTATGCACAACTGGAATATTAATGAAGCTAAAACAGAATTTTGTATTTTGCAGCCGAAAAAAGATATTACGATGTTTCTGCACTGACTTTAAATGTAAATAATATTAATGTTCCTATTGGGGGCACTTTCAAGTACCTAGGAGTAACTATTGACTCAAAGTTAAAATTCAACTCTCACATCAAATTAATAGTTAGAAAATTAGCTATAGGTATAAGAAGTATGACACTAGTAGTTAGGCAATTACCACCTTGTGCAACAATTCAATTCTTCCATGCTTTCATCATGAGTCACCTTTATTACGCAAACATTTTATTTACTGACCTAAGCGAAATGTTTTATAAAAAACTTGATATTCAATTAAAATGGGCATTAAATATCACAACGAAAAACTCCTCGAAAACCAAACAGTACATTTCTAGGTCAATTCTTTTTTTCAAAACAACTGGTTATATTGAATACCCTTCTGACATTCTTCAAGCTAATCAGAAACCTACCAAACTAATAATACCATTAAAATAAAGGGATTTACTCATAAACAGAATTCAAGGTCAACGTTTCTTACATGTGTTAAGTATAAGAAACACGTTTTAAAGAAATCCTTCATTAATGTCGCCATTCGAACCTGAAATTCGCTAGGTACCTAAAGAAATTAAAAATATTGAAAAATTGAAATTTTTTAAGAAACATTTAAAAATCTTACTTAAGCAAAAATATATTTCTGGAAAATCATGGCTAGGATACAAATTTTATAACAACGACTATACTATATTAAAATAGCACTATAATAATTTATATATAGCCTACAAGATTTCTTTTGTAATTTATGTGAATTGTATGTGTTTTTGTGAATTTAATGACGCTATTCAGATAAATTCTCAGTTATTTGTTAGCATTTATCTGAATAAAGATTCTCTTATCTTATGTTCTCATTTAGTATTATTTCAAAACTTCACTCGTCATTATATTCGCGCAAATTTTCCAACTTTAAGATAAAATAGTTATTCTTTAAGTATTGTTATGAATAAAAATTTTGTAAGGTATTTCTAGAAAGTAAATTGCAATTCCCCAATAAAAAATTAAACAAATTCATAATCTCAAATTTCATTCTTAATAAAATAACTTCAATTTAACGATAAAGACCTTGATAAGAAAAACACCCAAATACTGAAATTTGAGCAATAGAAGTTTAGCTCAGTGTTTGAAAATCATTCGGCTTGCAAATTGCCGAGCAAAACACGAAATCCCATTTTCTCGTATTTAACATTCAACGTATGCATTTCGGAGCATCTGTCTAGTTAATCAGAATTTTGCTCTAAAACTTCTTTTGCTAGATATAGTGTACTTACCATTACCGTTCGACTTACAGTTATTGTATTTTTTCATTACTAGGGAATCTTTATGACTTGAACAAATGTTTATCAATATGTTATGTAAGTTTACTACATTAAGTAATGAAATCTACTTTCAATTTAAAATCAGTTACAAATTTGAAGATCTGAAAAATTAGGAACACTTTTGATACATTATAAATTTTTAAAAATAATTTAACACTACTATAATCAAATATCAAAATTGGCACAAATTAAAATTTTGTTTTTTTCAATATGTGTTCATTACAAACAACAGCAGGTATATTCGTTACAGTGAGATTGTGAAATTAGGAATTTCGTGAAATCCTGAAAATTCAGTGAATTTTTGAAATTGGTATTTCACTTACCTAACTTTATAAAAACATAAAAATTTCTAGATATTTCATATATTTATTGGAAGAACACTAATCCTAACGCTAACCTCATCCCAACTCCTCAAACTGGTTGCTTTATGAAGTTTTTATGTGAAATAGTAATTTCACAAATTCACTGAAATCTAAAGGAATTCGCGAAATTCATAATTACACAATATTACTGTAACATATACTCGAAATATATTGATGATTGATTTGAATTACCATAAGAAACTTTTTTGACTCTGCTGTATGTATTAATATTAAATAAGAGTGTTTCTAGGGCAAAAAGTAATTAGAGTTGTAGTATCTCCTATACCGACGATAAAATTTTACGTTTATCATATGGGAGTCTAAAATTGTGTAGTTTTAGAATATGGCGACGTTCTATAGCGGTATATTGTGTGTGTGTATATATATATATATATATATATATATATATATNTATATGATAATCATATCCATTGGAACTGATGAGATTTAACATTATTATAATTTAATGACCCTGTCTATGCCCTGAAATTTCATTTCTATCATAAAAATTAATACGGCTTACAATATTGTAGTGTTCAAAACCCTTTTATATCATTGGAAACTTTCAAAATTTTTAATGGTTTGCTCTTTTACCAATTACAACACATTTCGTACTGATTCTATCATTTTTGGCTTACTTTTGACATCGATGTTAAAAATTTTTTTTATAGAAAAGAGTTGATTCAGAATATAATTAATTTTTCAAAACAATAAGGATAAACTGATGTGAAACAAAGCAGCCTGTATTAGTCTTAATATTTTCAGGTTCGATGACGAATAGGAACAGAAAAGCTGTTTTAACCCATGTATTTTTGACATGTTCGTTTTTACGAACATTGGCGCAATATATTGCAAAAAAATCTAAATGAAAAAATTTAAATAAATGTATGTAAACTTTCTTTATGATACATTGAAAAACATTAATTATGTAACTTTAAATAACAATTAGGTAAATTATAAATTAATGATCTTTTTCCATTTCTTGCATCATCCTTCACAAATTCCACCTGCAGGAATGATTATTGCCTTCATAGCGAGCATCGAGAATGTTATCACCTTGTGGTCAGCATTTCATACCTAGAAAAACACGACAGTCATGGCTCAATACCTAACGTTCCAATTTTACCTCATGCTAGTCCTTGAATACGCTGGCTAGCAACAATAAATGAATTCAAACATGGTATAAAATGAGAGGTACTAGTTTTTCCCATGAATCACAGGATGATAGCAGTTGCATAGTTCTCTATTACAAGGACTATACACTTCCCATAAAGTTGTAGTTTCGTAAAATATTGGGCTGATTAATTATCAAGCTTTTTCCGTGTTTGTGAAAATAGTTTACAATTGTGAATTTGCCTCAGACTCCTCATACTATAAAATTTCTTAAATTTGTCTACTTAGTGACTTAGTATGATCTATTGCATACGGGTCGCATTTTTAAATTTTAAAAACGTTCCTCATGTCTGATATCTTAAATTTTGCGATTGTTCGTAAAACGAACACAAATAAAAACCTCAAAAATTATAAAGAAATTAACTCAATAATTTTCTTAAATAGAATTCATTATTTTACATGAGTAGTTTTAGAATTGATATGTAATATAATATTGCAGGTGAAATGCTTTCACCGAATGACTAGGCATTTTAAAATAACGTTTCTTAAGTAATAATAACGAATACATATAAGCTTTCCTCCAAAAAATGCTAACTATGAAAAAAATAAAAAATATTCTGAAGCTATGTATCACAATAGAAATAAAGTAACATATTTAATCGATTTTAAAGTTTCAAACTATTCTGGGAAATATATGTTCGTAAGAACGAGCATTGACGTTTAATGGGTTAAAAAGTGCTCACATATTTGTATTTTATACAATAGCAAAGAATTGTGTCTCTACAATTTTTTGGGAACAATTGTATGTCAAAATATCAAATAACTATATTGTTTTCGTATGCGATTTAGCCGATTAGGAAGAAGGTTTTTATAAAAGGTTTACAAGTACATGCATTCAATTTAAATTTTTATAGATTACTTCTAATAAGGAAACACTCAGTAATTAAAAAAATATACTTTTCAATGAAGTTGGATCTCCATCAAAAATAAGTCATGATTAGTTTTAAAATAAACTACATAAATAAACTAAAATGTTTATAGATCGATTTTAATCCAGTCATTCCGAATTTGCATGCAAGCAATTGAACTGAATAAAAATTAAATAATTTATAAATGCTATCTCTTTAAAATCCGCTTTTCATAGCATTCCTGAAACATGTTATAATGTGAGGATTTGTGTTTTGAACTGGCTTTTGTGCTCCTAACTCTTCCTCGATCGATATCATAGTCTAATTCATCGTAAGATCTCTTATTGAAAGAAACTCTTGTCTCAGTGTGATTGCGAATGACATGCTCAGTGCCATCCCAAGATGATATTCTTTGTGGAGCCAAAAGCCTCTCCTTAATTAACATCGATGGTATTTGTTTGGATTTTACAGCAGGTGCGCCTTTTTCAGATTCCTCGCCACTACTGTAGCATTCCCTTTGCTTTAAATGGCGCTTGCGTTCTTGAAGCCTCCTAATTTGATTCTTAAACAATGATATTTTTCGGGGTTGGGAGGAATTACTACTGCTATTAGTTGGGGAAGAACTTCCATTCGATTGACATGTGCGCTTAGCAGGTATAACATCGCGCCACTCATTTTCTAGATCACTTCTCTTCCGAGAATTAGCACAATCTTGTTTGTGGTTATACACAATTTTATTTGGAGCAACCTTTGAATTTTGATTTTCAGAAAAGGAAATAGATTTGGAACTTTCTTGATTGGAATTACAGACAAGAGTGTCATTGAAAGAATAGGTGAAAGAATTCGGAGGAGTTATGGAATCAGATGAAACTGATTTAGTTTTAATAGTGATATTCCCATTTTTTGACATTGACGAAAGTTGAGGAACATCATTTGAAGGTTTCTTATCATTAATCGAATTGCTTTCGCTTTTGAACAGTGAAGGAGTTTTGAGAATTTCACTTGCCAATGCTTTGTCCTTAACAGGTTGATTTTCATTTTTTATTAAACCAGCATTTTTAGAAACTTCACTGGCATGTGTTTTTTCTTTAACAACAGTATTTTCGATATTTAATAATGAAAGGTTTGTTTTATTAGAAACAAGTGAATCTGAGGTAGACATGACGTTTGAAGTCTTTGGATAGACTAATCCACATTTTATTGATCCATTCTGTTGCTTTTCCTTCGATTGTGGCGCCATTTTGGCATTATTTCCAACAATGATTGGTTTCTGTTCAGTTTTAATAATCTTTGTAGAAGACATATTTTCAGCTCTCTTATCGATATTTTGTAATGGATTATAGGTTATTCCATTAACATCAGGATCAATAATATAAAAAAGCATATATGCTTGCTGCTCCTGAACTTTAGACCAATGAGCCAAAGATACATGTGAATCATTGCATTGAAACCATTGTCCAGCCGGACTTTTTACAAAAGCAAAGTAATGACCTGATTTACACGAAAACCCCGCGTGAACTAGAACTGCATAAAGCTTGTATTTTGTGAATTGTGTATTTTTGAGCTTTCCTGAGCAAAATGAAGACATATCTAACTTTGAAGGAAACGTAACGTGTCGTGATATTTTTCCACTGTTCATAAATGAGGAGAAATAAAATCTTTTCAAATGGAGAATTAAAACCTTTGGTAGCTTATGGAAAGTTACTCTTCGACTTGCTTCAACTTGTCTTTGGCATTTTTCACAACGGTACTTGTTTTCACCACGGAGAATTTCCAATGCAACATAATGTTTTAAAGCACTTTCCACGGATTGGACATCCCTGACATCGATTGAAATTGTTAAGAAGGGGTCAAAGGTGTTGGACTCCTGACGGCAGCTTTGACATATGACCTAAACACAATAGGATTTCATTGAAGTTTCAACATCAGCATTGTAAATAGGTTAAATCTGAAGGTTTTGATAAAATGCTAGTGACTATAATAAGATATTAAAAACTATTTGAAGAGTTTCTAAAAACTATAAATTGAATATTTATAGGTGAGGAAAAATCAATTGCTGTTCAGAAATATTTCAAAACAGTACGCGTTATTGAGTACCTGAGTGCGACACTTCCCACCAAAAATTTTGTAAACCATAGTAGTGTATTGGAGATGCTTTTCAACGCCATTGGAATATGTTCTCAAACATGCACGCTGACAAGCATCTAATAAGTAAACCAGGAATTCATGAGCATCCTCCTGATGTCCAAGTTTAAATGTTTTGGCAATACGCTTTAGATTTTGTAATATTGCTTGTGGACGTATTGCATCACCCCCGCCACCATTTTTACCTAAAATTATTGCATGAAAAATAACTTTACTACAATAAGCGAATCAGTAGGAAAGGAAAATGCAATCAAACGACAAAAAACGAGAGGCCGATGTGCTTAAAGTTTTCAAAAGATAATAATCAATTTGCGGCATATAACTAGAACATCAAATTGCTTTTGAACAAACATAATACTAAATACAGACAAAATAGTAATATTACCTGAAGCTATAACTCTTTCCATTGTCCTGCGCAACTCACAATTAACACAAAACCATTTCTGGTGACAGGAAGAAATGTGATCGCATAAAGCATTGTAGAGAGGTGCAGTGTATACCATACATTGCAGAACACTGTTTAGAAAACAAGTATTTCCAGAGTTATGCAACCCACCGCCCATTTTCGACATCGTAGAATTCCAACGTAACGCCAGACGAGCATCGGGAAATAAATCTTCAGGGCGGATAGGAGAATTTTTCTCTTTACAGTTAATTCCTAAATTAAAATACGCATGAATACAAACTGGATTCCGGATTTCAAAAATGAAATTGTGCTTGCTACAAAAATCAGCGTTTGATATCTTTACACAATAATTTAAAAAAAGTAGGGCAATCTTGCTCTCCGAGAATTTAGAAAAAGTACTTTCTAGCACAGCCAAAATTCTTCGTATAGACAAGAGTCCAGTCAGCAATCTCAATTTCGATATTATCAAGAACATATGTATCTATTTACAGTAAACTTTGAGACATTTTCTTTGTTGGTTAGAATTTATTTGAATTTTTGATAGCGGGTGAAGTATCACTTTTGTTTTACATGATTTGTTAATGAAATTTCATTGGGAATACATTGTGCTATGAATTACATTGTCTGAGTTGATTTGTTGACAAAATAGAATATCTACACAGTCAATGCAGGGAAGCTTTATTTTACTCTAAATGTATTACTTGTGTTCTTCAACGTTTATCCCATGTTTTAATACTTTAATGTTATCATTTCTTTTCTCATTCACTCCTGTATCAATTGTTTTTCAAATGTCTGAATCATTATTGTTGAAAAGTCAAAATAACAATAAACTTTTAAATATTCAACACTTGTCTTGATACAAAAGCCTCTTCTACTCATACGCCTTACTGCAGCAAAATTTAGCAACAAAAATTACACTACCGAGATAGAACAATTTTGGTGAGAACTAATTTCGGGTGCATATCTATTGAGACTATATGATCATGATATCTGACCTCTGCATTCTAAATCTCGACACTTGGCGACTGTTCGACAAAATAGCCAAAAAGCGATTTTGAACTGTAAACAAAGCAAACGTTGTTAGAACTAACAATATTTCCAACTCATTATATGGAACCATCTATTATTTGAATAGCATATAACAATCGAATTACACATGCACAGGACATCCCTCAAATATTGCTGACAAAGGGTTTGGCGGCGGAAAAGTCCATTTTATGAAGAACTCATTTACAACGTTTTATGTACCTGCCCTACTATGATGAAATTCCATATATTTTGGTACATAAGCATTTAATAGAATTAGTGATATCCACAAGTGAATTATCATACCATGGAGCATTACAAATTCGTAAAATATTAAAAAGGACTGATTTGAATGTTGCACTAACAGCTGTTTAGGAAGTTGACACACTATTCGGAATTGGCCTGCATGCAATGACGTCAATTACCAATCGAAGACATTAATCATAGCACTATCACGACCCTCTTAAAAGCAATTCGTTATTGTTTACATTACGCCAATTTGTTTTGTTTAAAAAGCTAGCAGCTGAAAAATAATGTAGTATAAGTATTGAAAAATAAAATAAAAAAAAATTTTTAATTTGTACATGACAAGATCGTTATGTCATGCAAGAAGTTTAGGAGATATTGACGATTTATGAATCTTAAGCACAGTGGAACAACTACTCTTTATACACCATATATTAGTTTTCAATAAAAAGTACCCGAAAATACACTCAAGTCTGCAAACCTTAATTAAGAACTATAGAGCATTTACTATGTACAGTAGTGGAAAAAAGTAGTGAGACACCCATCTGAAATTTATGTAAATCGCTCTCACGCATTCATTAATTAGTGAATTGGAATTATACTTCGAACATCAATAAAGATGATTGTTGTCAGTTGCTTTGATTGACAAGTCGGCTTCAATTGTGAGATATTCCGCGCTAGCCGCGCTCTTTGATCAGATGCCGTCAAAGACTTGTTGGAAAAAAGTAGTGATACACCCCTACAGACCCCTTCCTTTGATGTTAACATGGCTTTTCATTGGCTTCTACTCTTTATATAAAGACAACTAATACTTGGGATAATCACAAAAGATTTATTGCAATGAAGTATACACCGGTTGCTATCAAGAAGATCATCTTTGACAAACATGCTGAGGGCATGTCAATCTCACAAATTCATAAGCTTATAAATGTCCCACGAAGCACTGTTGGCCGAATTGTCAAAGGATTCAATGAAGGAAAGGGCATTGAACACGCTCGGAAGGCTGGCAGACCTCGAAAAGTGACTGAAAGAGATTCTAGAAGGCTGGTGAGGATCTCAAAGTCAAACCCAATGATGACATCAAGAGAGCTTC
>CABFPE010000005.1:1547501-1579973 GCA_900660155.1 Hofstenia miamia | reverse complement strand
ATGCAAAGTAAGTGTATGTGGGGTGGGAAAGTAAAAACTAAGTTAATGTGGGAAAGTAAAAACTAAAAAATGTATGTGGGAAAGTAAAAAATGTAAAGTTAGTTAATGTGGGAAAGTAAAAACTAAAAAAAAGTAAAAAATGCAAACTAAATTAGGCCATATAAATAACACAAAAACTAGTAAAATTATATCCATGACGTCAGCAGAACACCCCCCCGGCAATATCCACGACACCTCAGGTCAAAGGCCACCCCTCTCGACCAATCAGCGAAAAGTGGGATCTCCTACAACCCACCTCTCGACCAATCAGAAAAAAGTGGGATCTCCTACGACTCTTATTATACTACTGATGTGCAGAATTACCTCACACAGGTAGAGCAACTGTTCTGTCTTAGCAAGCTCTCACCTGAGTACTCTTGCCACAATCTTTTCTAGTACATTTGTCAAGAGTTCCCCTGTAATTTTCAGAGCTGGCTTGTACTTAAATGCAATCTGAAAGATGATTTGCACAGGCTCATCAGTAAGGTGATTAGCATCATTTATTTTTTGCATAATTCAACCAGAATTGATAAGGATGCTGAAGAGATGAAAGGGAAAAGCTCTGTTGAGAGGGAACCTCCCAAGTCTGGAGGATCAATGGCCAATAAGAGATTCAAAGCTGAAATTTGGTGCTATAGGTGTGGCCAAACGGGTACCTGAAGAATAATTTAATGCAGCAATTTGTATAATCACCAATGGTAACAGATTCCTTATAGAAGATCCTGAAACCCTTATTAATGCTTTAACTGTGGATGATGATGTTAGTCCTTGTAATTCCAACTAATGGGAGTGCTGCTGCCTGAAAACCAAGCACCAAACATGCTGGTAATAATGAGCATGATGTGAATGAACATGATACCAATTGAAGTCAATGGAAGTATTATCTACACTACAGTCAATATTGGAGCCTCAGACTCTATCATTAGATGAGTGCTGCAACCTAATTTGTTTGAATTGAACTGGCCTTATGCCTGCCCCTATCAAATTGATCCATGTCTCTAGAAGCAACATTCCTTTGAAAGGAAAAATACCTGATATCAAGATACAGATAAATAAGGACTTGGTTGTTGTTGATACACTTGACCAGCCACTCCCATATGACATCATATTAGGAAGTGATTTTCTAGAGAGGAACAATTGCATTATCAATTATGGTAACAGCACCATTTGAATTAAAGATGGTCATATTTTTACCCAGGTAATGGCTGTGTCTGATAAAGAAATCTCTTTTACATTGATTTACTCATTAGTTATTGAACCCTGCCACTGGAGGTGAGTTACTATCTACACAGAAAACAAATGCAGTGGAGATTTGATGTTTGCTGGACAATGTGGTGGACACTGAAAGGGCATAAATTTCTCACCCAACTTATACCACATAAGACAGGAGAGGACCTACATCACATTCCTGAACAGTTCTGGTTGCCCAATCAAGTTGGATCACTCTAGTATTGAAATTATAGTAGTGCCCATTTAAATCAAGAGTGTTGTCAGTGCATGCATCCCCATCTTCACTGCTATTCATGATCTTGATGACACACCACCAAACAACAAAATACCTACCATGTCATTAGATTCCCACTCTCATCTAGATCACAAGGAGCAGGGCACATTAACTGACTTATTTCACTGGCACAGTAATGTTTTCAGCCAATGTCCTGAAGACTGCTTTTATATCACCTTATTTACTGTATGAGTGGAAGTATATGGCATTTGGGCTCTGTAATGCCCTGGCCACTTTTCAACAATATGTCATAAAAATCTTAAAAAATGGTGTGAATATGCTAGAGCAGGGTATCATCACACATAGCAATGACATCTTGGTGATGAGCCACACCTTTGAGGAGCATCTCAACAAGCTAGAAAAAACGTTGGGCCTTTTAAACAGTGCTGAACTAAAGGTCAATGGAAACAAATGCTCCCTCATCCAAGAGAAAGTAATCTTCCTAGGACACAGCATTCAACATGGAAAGATCTCTATTAAAAATAATGTGAAAGATTTCCTAGACAAGATTGAGAAACCAAAAACAAGAAAAGACATGCAGCAGTTGTTGAGATTCCTTAATTATTATTTGATGTTCATCCCTGAGCTCACTGATAAGACCAGACACACCTCTCAGTTATTAAAGAAAAGTGCCAAATTTAGATGGATCTGGGAAGAGCAAGAAGAATTAGAAAACATCAAATAAGAACTGAAAAAGATCCCCAGTCTCAACACTCCAGACTAACACAAGGAGTTTATCATCAATTGCAATGCCAGCACCATTGCCATCAATGGGGTACTGAGCCAGATATAAATGGAATCAAGGTCCCCAACCAATACTTCAGCCAAATGTAAAACTGTCCAAAATAAACTACAGTACTACCAATTGTGAGATGCTCACTCTCATCAAGTTTCTAAAAAAGTTTCAATATTTTATACTGGGATGACCATTCATTGTGTGCACAGCCTGGTTGAAGAAATTTTCTCTCAACAAGTTGAACATAGTCATGAGATGGATTGAGTTCCTTAACAATTTTTCATTTTCAATTAAGCAATGTCCTGATTGTCTCCATTGCAACACTAATTACTGGACAGTACTCCTGAGCTATGAAAGAGGTTTGAGAAAACCACACAGAGAAAAGGTAAAGTTAAGGTTCATACCTACTACCAAATATGATCTTTTGCCCAAAATAAATGCTGACTGCCAAGGTAAGCCAGTTCTGCCAAATATGATCAAAGAAGAGATCAGCAAGCACAAGATCATTAAGTATCAGAATCATGAAAAAGTGCTTTGTGAAATCATACAAAAAATTGAAACACTGTTGTGTCCCCTTGCCAACAAATACTTTAGACACTACAACTGGAAATTAAACAATGAATTGCCCCTGTATGCTTAAAGCTGTACCAACCATCTAGCAATCCCTGAATACTTTAGATGTGATCTGATTCAACAAGTGCATGAAATGGGACATCTGGGAATCATCCAGACTTAGAAGACCTTCAACTCCCAATATGTCACCATTGGAGTCCAAGCAGCTGTCATCAACATAATAGACAAATGTGATAAGTGCCTGCTACAGTCAACTAGCTACTTCCCAGAGCAAAGAGCATAACTAGAGAACAGATTGGCTGAGCAAACAAACAAGATTGTTCATGTGGACCTGGAGCAGCTGTCCAGAGATGATGATGGATACCAGTATTTATTGGTACTAATCAATAACTTCACTAAATATACCAGAATTGTTCCATTAACAACTGCCAATGTCATCAGGGAAAAAGTTGAAAAGGAGTAGGTGTTGAAACTTGGCTCTATGGAGAAGCTGGTGACTGACCATGGCCCCAGTTTGAGAGCAATCTCATGGAAGCTCTACTGTGGGAATTGGAGATTTTACAGAAATTTACCACTGCTTATCACCTGCAGT
This sequence comes from Hofstenia miamia, assembly GCA_900660155.1. NCBI lineage: Eukaryota > Metazoa > Xenacoelomorpha > Acoela > Hofsteniidae > Hofstenia > Hofstenia miamia. The sequence goes on along the minus strand of CABFPE010000005.1, from coordinate 1,576,529 downwards.
CAAATGGTCTAGTGGAAAGTCTCAATAAACCTTGATAAAACTAATCCAGGTTGTGCTTTCCATATCTGCTGGAAGGAATTGGAGGAAACTAATTGAAATGGTGGAATACAAGTATGGAAACTTGTAACTCACTGGCAAGGGCCATTCACAATTGAGAAAGTGCTAGATCACAATACATATGTTTTAAACAATGGTAAAAAAGTTCCTTTTCAGTGGCTTAAGAGAAACATTAAAGATATTGAAAATTTAATTATAGACAAAAATAGTGAATTTACTTTAATTGATAATAATATCAATACCTATGAGCAGTTTGATAACCTTACTAAATTTTGTGAGGATGATTGCAATGACATTGAGTTTGATGAACATTTGATTCCAATATTTGGGACCTTAACCTAATAACTCTGTTTAGTAATGATGAGATTGAAATAGAAGGAGAATGAGTTGCCAACTCCACTATTTCCCAGAAGGATGGATGATAACATTGGTTGTGAAGCTTCTGCAAGGCATGGGAGACAAATTTCTCTGTCAGAGGGAGCACATGACAGAAAAAAGAGATCCAGAGATGGTTCAAACTAATTCTGACCTCCCCTGGGCAACAAATGGCCTGGTTACAAGAGAGCAGACCAATGAAGCATCCCATTCCCAATACATCATAGGGGGACAAATGCCTCCACATGCTGGCCAAACCCAAAAATACAAACTAAAATTTAACTAGGCAGCTTTTAGTGATTTAATTAATGTAGGGGTCTCCATGTAGTGACTTGATAACTTCTGTGAACTATCAGTTGTCATGGTTGGAATCCAGTAGTTTGCCCTCAATGTTTAGGTCTAGGTGGGTAGAAGAACAAAGAACAAATTATCTAAGGTGGGCAACAAAGTACTGCATCCTGCCACTAGGTCCATACAGGACAACCTATTGGAAATTTAACTCAAAAACATTATGAACCATGGTAGATATTGTACTGTTCATAATTGACCAGGAAATGCAACCCAAAGTCAACACCATCATTTGCTAGGACTAAAAAATGTTGGAGGGCATGGGGTGACACTATTAGGGAAGTACCATTCATACAATGTTTGAAAATGACTTCAACATCACAAATCTCAGTCAGTTAATGAATAACTGGAGAGACATTCAAGCATATAAATGTGTCAATGTTGATTTCACCCCCCTTACTATTGTATACTTCTTGCAAGTTGGAGAAGTGCAAGATCCTCAGATCATAGAAAAGATTGAATTAGCCTACTGCATTGCAAAACTGGAAAAAATCAGAATTGTGTTGGTACTTTTAGCTCATTGCAAGGAAGAGATTCCCAAAGACATCAAAAACCTACATTTACACATAGAGAACTTTCTAATTTCATACAAAGAATCTTACTACCACTCAGCATGCACTATGCACCAATGATATTGATAATGAGACTCATCTACACTGATTTGCTGCTATACAAGAGAATCCCCACCCATTGATTAGCTGTCTATCAGATCCTAGACATGGCGTTGCAAGCACAAACACTGGAAACAATCAATCCTCTAATGCCTCACCTCAAGTCCATTACCAACCTCTGAGGCAGCTTTTCCTTCTCTTAAAGAAATTGGAGGAATCTGGTCAGGCATCAAAGCAGATAACAATCCCAAATGCAAATGGCCTACACTTGATATCTGGAGTCCCTCAGGCAGCTACAACAAGTTTTTCAAAAGATTACTCAACAAGGTGAGATTGTCCTATGAGATACAAGATCAGAAAAACTATAAGGAGAGATTGTTCACATGCCTAGCTGTGCCAGATGTCTATGCTTAAGGAGCCCTGTGGATCCTGGCATTATTTTTAAACAAAGAACCTAAACTAAAAGCACTGATGGACAAAAACACCAGAGACAAATTAGTGAGACACTGTATACCTGAAATCACAATTTGCCCCATGGCATGGTGAGTGAAGAACTGATTTTTACACAGATGTACAGTATCCATATCAGAAGGAAAAACAAAAAAGATCATGAAGAAAATGGAAAATAATTATGCCTAACTCATGGGGGCAAGTAGTCTCATGGGAAAGATGTCCTCCTTGCTCAATTGCAATAAACTCAGAAATATGCCCATGGGATGTGAACATTTTTTCAGACATTCTATGAAAGTATGTGTGGGGGCCACAGCTGAGACAAAATTCAATTTTCTTAAAAACAAAAACAGCCAGCTGTGCACACAGAGGATGATGGAACAAAGACCTGGGTCCACCAAGAACTTTTTGAACTACTTCAGAGATATGATCTAACTAACAAATCACATGGAGTTGCTGAGGGAAGCATTTGTTCACTTTTATCCCCAGATACAGATCAATGCAAGTGAGGCACACACCTAAGATGTTGATGCTATGATGATACTAATGATAGCCCCTAAGGGCCTCTGCCAGTATGAGAAGTTCCACAATGAATCAACATGAAGACTCAACAACCTCAGAAGACACTGTTGCATCAACCCTTGTCTTAAAAGCATTGGTTTGTTTTGCTTGAAGAATGAAGTAGTTACTCAGCTCAAAGCACTCATGCAAATTCTGAAATGACCTCAATATGCTGATGTTGTCAGCTGGGATAAGGTGCTTGCTATTCAAATGGTAGAAGAAACACAGCAGTTAGTATCAGGGCCCCCAATTGTGCCAACTACTGCATCCTTAAGTTGAGCAAGGGTCACTTGGGGACCTTCCTGTGGTTACTTTTATTATTTTTGTCATTTTATTAATTTTACTATTGTATTACTATTTCATCCTTTGGATGATGTAACAGTGACATGATTTTCATAAATAGTTTGTGATGCTAATTAATTATTGTCCCCTTGATTACTTAGCATGTGTCATTGCTTGATTAATTTTCCAATGGAAATGAATTGAAAAGTGCAAACAATGTACAGGTAAATATTACAAGCTTGTATAAATATGAGAATAGTGTAAAACCAAGAGAATTGATTTTAGTTCACAAAACTGTGTTATTTTACTATCAGAATTTGATTAAATATTTTGTTACTATGATAATTGAGTAAGCTACCAGCAACTATTCAGAGCTTCCTCCTCTGATCTAAGGACTACAAATTGTTCCTATGACAGTGGCAGCCCAAATCATGGACCACTTTCAGTTATGGCTACAGATATGCATAGGCTATAATAAATTGGCTTTTGAATGCAACATGCACATGCACATAATTAATATACTGTGATTAACTTATGCCTGTTGGCTAGTATGAATGCATGGCAATTACATGCTAATTATATATCAGCTGAGATCTAAGAAAACAATTGAGATTATATATTGAGCTAGATAATAAGTTGTGAGACACAAATTCTTTGTGCTTGTCATCTTCTTCAAAATCAAATCACATCATTCATTCATACCCAGGAAGTAACAACATAGCACTAATCCAGAAAATCACACAAAATGAAAGTACACACATCAACACTGTGATGCTCAACACCTGTCAAATCAATGCCCTCAAATCCATTCCTGATACACAACATCATCAAAGAAGTCAAGAAGAAAGTCACATCTAATCACATCTACCTCTTTGAAATCACAACTGCTATGCTAAACATAATTCTCAAAGAACTTTGTAGCTATATGCTACCTAAATATATTTATATGTAATGGTAATCATTATTATTGAATGCCTGGTTGTGAATACATTCAATGAATAAATATATGATTATATTATTATACATTAAATTCTCTTAAAATTATTAGAATGAAGTTAACATTGTTACTAAATCTTAAGAGTCTATAACAAAATTCTGTTTAATTTGTTAAATATTTTATCAGTTAGTAAGCACTAATTTACTCAGTAAGGAAAGATACTCTTAGAATGTTATTTGCCCTGGTTCTTGTAAAATATATGCTTGTATTATCTCAGATTTATTGTATCTCAAGTTATTTACAATCCTTTTTTCTAGTTCTTGAAAATGTCAGACATTTTTAGAACTACTATTACATACTCATATGCAGGGTTTTTGAGTACTCAGAATGTTAAGAACTCAAACTTGAATAAGCATGTAAATTTGATTGGAAAAACTCACAAGAGAAATCATCAAAATTTGAGATTAAGCTCATCTGAAAATCCACTTGGAAAATACTGCAAAAATTAAATTTTTTTAAATATCAATTTTCTTACCAATCACAAAAATCATTTTTTAGCTTAGAATTATTGCAAACTGATTGTTTTTTCCTTAAAAACTCAGAATTAGAAAAAAACTTGATTGAATTCAGAATTTCATTTAAAAACATACTTGAACTCAAACTTGAAATGTAAAAACTTGAACTCAGTCAGAGTAAATCAAAGTTGACTCAAAAACCCTACTCATATATGATTGTGTTGTTTTTTCCCAACATTTGATAATATTGATGTTCATCACTTACCAAATATAATTGAATATTACTATTTTTGTAACTCAATTAGTTTATTGCTCTCTCATTGCCAATTCAAATTTCACAAGTTACTAGTTGCAAGTTTATATCAATCTTTCATGTAAATTTTTACACACACTTTCTTTAATTTTTCTATGCTTACTCTTGCCAGTTTCTTATTTATCATTTTGTCCATTTCCTTCACTGTTATTTGTTCATTAATTATTGTCACTAAAGCCTCAGAATCTAGTACATCTAGTGCTAATAATATGTTGCCACACTAACTTTAAAATAATTGTAATGGTTACTTCCAGAAAAGATTAATTGTCTTCTTTTCCATAATTCACATGTAATGTTCTTGCTCTTTTCTTAAATGATATATAGTGTCAATTCCAATAATATTTCACTGAGTTTCAAAGTATTTAAAATTGTTTTTACACACTGCAACTTTTTAAATAAAGTGATTTGGTGGCAAAATTGCTTGTCAATAATATTTCAAACTGTAATTGCAAATTTACAAAGTTCAAATTTTAACAAATATTTCATCATTAGCAAATATAAAATTGTAAGAATAGAAACTGACTTCAACTTGATATTTGTTATAAGCTCAATAGTTAGTTCTTTAAATGGATACCATGTTTCTCTAATCAAATGGCAAATTTCAAAATGAATGCTGATGTTGCTGAGCAACAAATGGTTTTAGCCAAATAAATTGGTAAAATATTACTTTGATGCAATTGCATTTAGACACAGATTTTTTACAGTGGGCTTTTGAAAGTCATGCAAAGTAATGTCACCCAAAAATTCTACACTAATAAATTGATTGATAACTAAATGATCAGAAATATCAAAAGTATGTTTTTATGTTCATTCAGTTGAAAATGGTTGCTTAAAAATTTTGAAATATTTGATGCCCTATCAGGGTGCTGTCCTTTATACAGCCTTTTTAGTCATTATCCATTTTGAGAAATTTGATAATTGTTTTAAGAAATGTTGTTAGGGTTTTTGAATAGTTGGAATGTTAAAAACTTGAATTTGAATGAGCTTGAAATACTTGATCAGAAAAACTCAGAAGAGAAATCATCAATTCCTCTTGAAAATACCCTAAAATTTGATTTATTTTAAATTTCATCTTTGATATAAATTCTAAATAATTATTTTTCAGCTTGAAAAAAACTTTTATTTTACTCTAAAAACCAAAGAAATAGAAAAAACTCAATGAAACTTGGAATTCTCTTCAAAACATACTTGAACTTGAACTCAAAAGCTAAAAACTCAAACTTGGACCTAGTAACTTGCACTCAACTCAAGAACCCTGAATTTAGTATCCATTTAAAGTACCAACCCAGCTCAATAGTCAAATACTAAATGTATCCACATAAAAAATCTTTAAAGTTTTGATTATCATGTGTTTTTTTTAACTTGCAAGTTATTGCAATTTTCCAGTGTAATTAATACATTTCTAAATTTTTTCTGGTTTTTTGTATGTTTGAATGTCAAATTGATAGTGAACATTTTGCTGCAGCCATGACCAAGACTTTGAAAGTTTGACAAAATTGAAGTTTGAAATTTGATTACCTTTCAAATTTTGATTAAATATTAATGAAATCAATTTGATTTGAAATTTGAAAGTTTAAAAATTATAATTCAAGTTTGATGTTTCTTAGAGATAGGTTTTTCATACAAAATAAATGTATATTTATTAGAGCAATTTCTAATGAAATATTAATGTAGCAATGAGGTAGGCCACACAGTGCAGATTTTACATATATTTTGTAACAATATGGAGTATATATAGTAAAACATAAATTAATCATACATGTATATTGTTTATATAGAGAAACAAAATATGATTATTGTACTTATCATATTGAGGCATAATTTGTAGTAAATGCCCCTGTGACTTTTAAAAATTTTGAAATTGCTTATTTAATTATTACAGGTAAATCAAGAAAACAGTACAACATACATGTGGTCATGATAGTCACAAAATTTGCTCACTGTTATTATCTAACATAATAAATTAATAAGTACCAGAGTTTTACTTAAGTGAATGAATTTACACAGCCATTATTAATACCTGTCAGAGGTCTTAATTTCCAATATTAACAATGACACTAAATTTATTATTGTAGAATCACAGGGGAGCTCTGACTACTCCAGCAGTACTAGGTAACTCAAATAACAGGTAGAAGGTTGCAAAGGCTACCATCATAGAGAGTGACCCACATTCCAACAGAAAACAGAACATTGGTAGTTTGCCAGTTCAATAAAGACAAAGAAAAATAGTTCAACAAGAATTATCCTCCAATAGTGACCAATTTGCATGGCATCACACCAAAGTGGCATCCTCAAATTGATCCAAGATCACCAAGGTGCTAATAGTGTGTCTCTAATTGTTAATTTCTAGCTCAATTAAAACAGATCACAATTGTTCATATTTCCTCAGCCTATGTATATAAATAATAAATATCACATGTAATTACCATGCATTCACATTCACCAGTGGTATATTATCATCACAGTGAAATTATTAAGTGCAATGTATGAATAGAAATGATTGAATAAAAGTTGTTATTTCCCTACACATAATCATAGCCACAACCTAAAACAGTACCATGATTTGGGCTGCTAACTGTTAGAGAGTGTGGGGTCACCCTAGACACAGTAGAGTAACTCCCAAATTATAGCCAGAACTTAAGCAATTATTATTTCACAACAATCCATAGCCAAATATAAAAGGGTTAGCTTAATAAAAAATCAAAAAGATCAAACACAATTGAAGTGAGACAAATTATATTGTGCTATTTGCTACAGGTTCCTCAAGTATTTAAAACAATTGAGTAATTATTACCTGTTTAGGTTTTACAAATTTCACATTTGATTTCCCTTGCAAAATTAATGAGCAATAACATGTTCAACTAAAGCTAGGGACAAATAATTCTAATTTCGTATAACTGCACTAGAAAAACTTGATAGTAAAAATCACAACATCATGATGATGTAACTAATCTAATTAATTAAGGCAGTATCTAACACTAAAAAAATTGACAATATGATAAAATCAAAAAGGGGACTTGAGTGACTCTACATTATATATTTATCACAAAATAATATTGGTGAAACATAAATGTGTTGACAGGTAAATTTTGGCGAAATTTGAATATCAAATTTTGATCTTTAGCCTCCAAATGTTGATTTTAAATTTGAATTTTAAAATTTTGCAAAATTTGATTTGAAAGTTTTTAATTTTTGCAAAAATTTGATTTGAAAGCCCTGGTCATGACCCCCTAATCATGTAATGGTCTACAGAGTTTACATTGACAAGAATTTACATTGATTAAGAAATTTACATCAACCAGAATTTACACAGACTAGAATTTACATTGACCAGAAATCTGATAGAGCTTTTTAATAGAAGAAAATTGGAAAAAATATCATTGATCACCAAACCCAAATTCAATTGAAAATACACTTTATCCATTACAAATGAATATTTTTAGTGTAACAAATTCAAAATTATAGTTAAATTTGTAAAAATTCAATTGAGTTCAGAAATTTCTTGGAAAAATAATTAAGTTGAAACAAAACCTTAATATTATTTTATACTGGTAGATAGCAAAATCATATTGAATAAATGTAAAATACTTGTCAACTTCAGAAAAAAATTGTCATGTATATTCTCTGGAATTACCAAATTGTTTTCAGATAATCCTATGATTGTCCTCAATATGATATATAGGAGATTCAAAAGGTAAACTTCATGTTGAAAGTGATTGATTATTGTAGAAATGCAGGTGAGCTCTGGCTACTCAAGTGGTACTGGGGAACTCAAGTGTTAATATTGAAGGTTGCAAAGGCTACCATTGCAGAGAGTGACCCGCATTTTAGTGAAAGAGAGAACATTGGTGGTTCACTGATTCATTTAAGGAAAACAGAAGTCATTCATAGAAAATAGACTTCCAGCAGTGACCAATTCACATGGCATCACGCCAAAGCCATATCCTTGAAGCCATCCTTACTTGCCAAGGTGCTATTTGTGTGTTTCAAGTATTAATTTCTAGCTCAAATAAACAATTTGGCTCAGAGTTCTGTTATCTCAGCTCATGTGAATAAATAATAAAACAAAAGGCACGTAATTACCATGCATTCATGTTCACCAGCAGCATATTATATTTGCAGTGTGTTATTATTAAGTGCATGTATGAAATGAAACATTCAAATTAAATGCTCTTATTCCCTACACTTACACATAGCTGTAACCTAAAGTGACCATGATTTGGGCTGTCACTGTTAAGGAGCTATTTGACGCCCCAGACCCAGTGCAGTTCCTCCCAAATTGTCACTGGATCTTAAGCAGAAATTATCAAACTAACATCCATTCTGAAATCTAAGAGGGGTTAGCATATAAATAAATTAGAGAAGATCAAACATGATTGGAGTAAGACGAATTATATTGTGTGTTCACTACAAGTTAGTTAGAAGAGGTTTAGATTGAGGGGACAAATAATAAATTGATCGAAAAAACTGCACTCGAAAAAATATACAAATTGATTTAAAAGAAATTGATATAAATTGATAGCAAAAAATCACAAATTATGACATTACTGTGACGTAACTCTAATTTTTGAGTGCCAAAATAATCAAAGGAATAAAATCAAAATAGGGCCCCAAGTGACTCTACATTATATACTCCAGTCTATGTAAATTCTGGTTGATGTAAACTCTGTATGCCCATGTAACATTATGCACTATATGTTGTAGTGCATCCATAATTTAAATTAGAATTTTATTCAAACTTTACTCAAATTCACTCAACTAAATGAAGCAAATTACAAAGAGTTATTAGCTAAAGAAAATGCTTAGGTAGATATTTTTTGAAAAAGTTAAATAACAGTGTTATGCAAAATTTGGCTACACTAAGAATTTTGCACAATTTTTTCCTTTTTCTTTATATCCTATTATTATATTCAAGCACATTATAAATGACATGTGATTTTAAAACAAAATATTTCTTGACATATTGCTTTTTAAGCTTAAAAATGTCTATTGCATTCTTTGAGCATTCGATAAATAATTTGGCAGGATTTGTATTGTGCGAATTGTTCTACATGCCGAAACATGTGTACCCAAACCAAAGTACAAGATTTTATAAATAAAAGCAACGGTTATTTAATGTAATATTGTTAGCAACTGCAACTTCAATTTTATAAAATTTTATTTTCTATATTTAAATATGTTTAAATTACTTGGCTTCACTTCTGTAGAAGCAATTTTTTTGTTTTAGTTATTGTGACTAAATGGTAAATTTTATTAAATTTACTCAAATTTCATTCATTTAAAAAACTAATGGTTTTTTACTGTTTTATAGAAAAATTATTATAATATTTATGCAATAAATTCGCAGCAGATTCGGATGGAATCGATAAAACGTTGCAAAGTGTTATTTTGTAATATGACTGACGTGTGCAGTATATTTCAGCAAATTTGGAAAATTTGATCTACTGGACTTCGAACAAGTATACGGAGCATTAATCCCACAAACAATTTTTTTAATCGCTATTAACTTAATTGAATTTTAAATATAATATATTTATGTGCTCATTCTTAAATGTTGTGGCCTTTGAGTGAAGATAAATTGCGTTTTTGTATTCAGCACTTTTTTAACTATCTGTAATTACTTTTAAAAATGGGACACAATGGAGGAAAATCTGTAAAATATTTTTTGTGCTAAATTTAGTCGACTATAATTCTATACTGCCTTGAAGTAGCATCACAAATCATGGGCAAAGAGCATCCTGTATTGGCTTACATTTCAATATTTTCCTATCAAGGCTGAACTTTGTCTTTAACTTCGAAATATATCTATATATCCTTGTAGCGTAAATGATATTAATTTGGATTTTTTAATTTTGTAAATATGCATATGTAGTTTATATATTACATATATATATATATATATATATATATATATTTTTTAATAAAATGTATGCACGTATAAATGTTCCTCTCGTAAATTCTAATAAGCCGTGGGAATTGATAAAATCTCACATTGAAATCTTGATTTTCACTCCCTTTGTTGTTCTCGTTATTCTGGCAAAACATTGTTTAAAAAACAATCATTGTGATTAATACATATAAATACTTTTTCATTTCGTTTCTGCAACAAATATTCAATAAATCCACACAGATATATATATATATATATATATATATATCTATATACTACTGTAAGGTAATTCTCTTTTCTTCAAACTACAAACCATTTGCTTAGTTCTACTGAAATTTATAGCCATACTATGACTTTTGCGCCAATCTTTCAGGTTTGTAAATTCCTCTTCCTTTGTATCGGGCTATTGCTGTGTAAAACCACCATTAATTTGTAATCGTCTGCATACTTCACAATCTTGTTGTGACGATTGTCTGCAATATAAAACACAAAATGAGCGTACAAATTACTGTATTCTGTGGCACACCTTTTTTAATTTGTAGCCAGTTTACTTGTAGTCTATGCTTGCCATCTGTAAAGAAATTTCTTTGATATATTCAGCAATAACCATTTACTTTCTCAAATAGCACAGTGTTTAACATCAAATGCTTTCCTTAAATCTACCGTAAAACACGAACTCCAAAAGAAGAGCCATTTCAGTGTTCATTCATATTATACTTAAAACCATATCTATTATATTCCTTCAATTTCATTGCTTTACTAAGTATAAGTCTGGTATCCCATATAGATTTAAGTGCCACCTTTAATGTGCGTGATTCTAATTTCACCTAATATTTCTATTTTTTTCACGAAATATTAGATTTTCAACAGTACCACTAACTTCATTTATCTCACAAATCTAATACATTTAAGATAATCGTGTAATTCTACAATTTTGTCAACCACTGTGCTGTTTTTTTCTTTGATAATCATAAAAATTCGATTGCATAGAATTAAAAATTCCATTTCCTTGGTAATGATATTGTTAAAATGAAGACTAGAAATTTGACTAACAGTTTCAATTAACGTATATATATACTGATATATTTCTAATCAATTGTACTTTTTTCCAAAATCAACACAATCATTGCAAAACAGTAAAATCCTTAAACGTTTACACAGCCAATGCATGAAAACTAGAACATTTCCAATGCATTTTAGCTTTGTATAAATGACAGTGAAATACATTTTCATTTGAACTGATGGAAGTCACACAAGATTTGTAGGTTGAGTTTTGTATATTAAACATCGGATTTTTTTAAATGTATTGATGAAATCATTTTCACCACTGTTCAGTTCCCACGATAACGAAAAGTATACATACATACATACATGCATGCTACATACATACATATGTACATATATAAATACATGAATACATACATATATACATTCATACATGCATACATACATACCTACATAAATACATACATACAGTACTGTGCAAAAGTCTAGGTACGAACACTTTTTCACCTTTCATGGCACAGAATGATTTCTGTTCTGTGTATTATTGTCTCTAATTACATTCCATATGATATTATAGTTATATTCATTTCAATTGCGTTTAATTTCAAAAGCAGTATTGACTTCATTTTATAAAAATAGAAAATACGCCTTTTAGGGTATAATTTGACGTAAGTAATTGGGGGTATATTTTAGCCTGAGGAAGTGAGAGAATTCCCTTAATGTCATCTTGTTAGCACAATTAGGAGTAGGTATTGTCCTTGAGAATATTGCTCTTCAAGAAATCTTTGCGCTCCTCTTATTTTACCTTACCAGTTGACCATATATATCAATGGTTTAAAATCATGAAAACCAGAAAATCCAACAGTGCTCAATGCAGGATGGACAATCAGGAAGATTGCTGTTGACGTAAAGTGCAGTTCAGTATACTCTAAAAAGGATCAAGAAATCAATAGATGTCCAACCTGACCATAGAACTTGGGAAGAACGCAAGTTTAAAGATTCAGATTTAAAGTTCCTATGCTTAACAAACCCGCTTGACCGCAACAATATCGGAACTGATGTCTGCCATGAGGTTAATGACACATCACCACCAGAAAGGAAAGTTTCGAAATCAACAGTTTCAAGGCGCTTGAATGTAAACGATTTAATTGAAAGTTTCTGTTAGGAAACCACTTCTAAGGAAGCATAGCATTTCTAAATGGCTGAAATTTGCAAAGAAGCACATTCACTGGAATGCTGAAGACTGGGAACATGTCTTGTGTACTGATGAGTCCAAGTTTGACTTGTTGACGTCATAATGTAAGAAAGAAATCTAATTCACACTCCAAATGCTTATTTTTTTAATTTTGTCATAAAACATACCTTTTGAAATTTAGACAACCTTTAGAAATCGTTCAAAAATATACTCATTAAGTCATTAAGTCATATCATAAATACTTTCTTTTTCTATGTTCCAATTTTGTTGATGTGAACGCAAAAGACAACATTCAGGCTGGAACATGTTTAGAAAATGCTAGCTCTAGTCTTAGATGTTCAATATCATCTTTGCGAAAATTGGAATTAGAATTTAATAATTTTATTCAAGAAATGAACACTACACTTTCAAAATTTAAATTAGCACCTTCCATTCCAAGAAAAGACATTCAATATATTGATGTTGAAGAAAGATCGCGTATCAGTCCAGCAGATCCTTACTCGATAAGGATGCGGGGAGTAGCAAAACCAAGTGAATCCAATGAAATCGGCTTAGTTTCCCACATGCAAAAAGTGAAAACGATTCTGGAATATTCAGATGTAGAAACAAAAATTATGGACATTAAACGGCTGGGCCGTTAGAACGCTGATCGTTAGAATTGACAACCTTTGGGCGAAACGGAAAATTTTGTTGTCATTGCGAAAATTAAAAAATTTTTCTGAAAAGGTATTCATCAGCAGAGATCTTTCATCGGAAGAGTGTATTGTTGAACGTAATTGCTTGAAACAACGCCGAGAGCTTATAAATAGTGGTTATGATCCTAAGTCGATTCGAATTTCAAATCTGAAATTAATAATGTTTAAAAATTGAGTGTGGGTTAATGAAAGTTGAGTGCCCGCCATTGCCCCAAGAATCATGCTCCTAAATTCAAGGTCAATAAAAAAACAGAATGCAATTCTTCATTTATCAGCAGATATTTATTCTCAAGACGTTGATGTGTTTTATTACCGAAACTTGGCTTAAACCAGAAGTCCATGATAACCTTGTTTCTAGTAATGGATATAATTTGATTAGAAATGATAGAAATTCGAGAAACTCCGTTAAATACAGAGTAGGTGTTGCAAGAATTTCTTGACGCTGTCCAAACTTGAACTCCCAGGATCAAATAAATTGAAAGTATTATATATATATATATATATATATATATATATATGCGGAATGATCAAATTATTGAATTAAATTTTTTAAATTTATTGAAGAACTACACATTATGCTTATTTGCATAACTACAATTAATTTTATTATTTAACTTTTCAGCCAGCAAGTAATGCATAGCTTTTTCACCCATAGCATCATTGGTTGTAAATTTAATTGCAAGGGGGAGGAGGGGAAGAGAGAGGGTGAAAGAAATATGATCAATGTTCAAGTTTCTAATACTAGAACTAACAAGACGATAGATCCGTTCGTGTAATGTGCATTGGAATGAAAATACTGACTATCTCATCAGTTAATGTGATTGAGTGCCATACCAAAGTAAATGTAATATTTTACAGTATTAATAATTCACAATACAACCATTAGTTTAGAAGGCACTGTTAACCAGAACATTCCGTCAAAAGCCTAATTTGAATAATTATATTGAAAAATTTTCTTGTAATTTAATGTAATTATTAAACTTTCCAGTCAATTACTTGCAAAGTGTTATTTTCATTATATGGCAGTTGTTAGAAGCAAAGGCATTTTTACAATACTTACTTAAAAACAAAGGTACATAACTAAAGGTATTTAGCAAAATATACCATTACTCAGACATAGATGATTATACTAAAAAGCTTATTCCACAACAAAAAATAAATGTGAAGTCATCAACTACAACTACTTCAGCAGTTAATACAGCTTGCGCAACCACTCAGATGAAATATTTGTCATAAACCCGTTCACTGATGCAGACCTTGGTCCCGTTAATCAGTTCATCAAGGATGCCCTCACAAAAGAGTGGATGGAACTCCTCAGCACCTTCTTTCTGAACAATGATAACTTCTGATTCGGTCTCATGAAATGCAGCAACTCCAACATTACTTAACTAACCACCCTCGTAAATACGTTTGGAAAAATTGACAAATATTTGTATGAAAATATTTTTGAAAATGGAAGTTTGCCAAGTTCTATTTGATGTATTTATTAACATTTAAGGCGTTGATATTGCATGTGCCATGGCTGTCAATAGATTCCCATTGAAATTTTATTCAAGCATAACCGGCGCTTGGTAATTTAAATAGGGTCTTATAAGTTTATAAATACATTTCACAATGCGGTTATAAACACGATATAACTGAGTGAAGTACTGCGAATGCACACGTAAATATGCATTTTTTTGCCTGATAACATCAATGATATGAACGTATGTATGCGTGCATATATGATTATTTTAGCAGAATATTTAACGATCTGGCTCGGTTGATATATAGAAATCTCAATGTGTCAAAATGTGCATGCAAAAAAAATTTTGGCAACCGCTTTTTGTTTAAAACAACTAAAAAGCTAGTATTGATGTTTCCATATATAACATGCTTGCAGAATCAGCAAAGTAAAACAAATAACAACTTCTAAATATGATATTATCAAACTAAACATTTATTTGCTATACAACATAAAAGAAATATTTTACTGCTGTTATGTATATTATATCACTTGCATTTAATATTTATAAGAAATAAATTGCACCATGATGCACACAAAAATATAAAATTCACTACTTGCTTTGCAACCAGACAATCTTTACTTAAATATAAAAAATAGAATTTTATATGTATAATTTCCATTCCATTTGAGTGACATTGTTCATAGGTTTAACATAAAATTGTATTTATTTATTCATTAGGAAATCCTTTGAATAACTATACCAGTCAGTACCTTCCTGACTGTCTACATTAGTCAAAGCATTTCTTCTTTGATTTGTAGTCGGAAAGGAACAGAAATTTCAATATGAAAAGTTAAATAATTACTCAACTATTTTATAAAAATAATGTCATTGGAATTCTTTGAATTGTTAACTCGTGTTTTCATCATGCATGTCTGTATGAAATTTAGTTTCTTAAAATGTCGTCTTTTACTGTAGTGTAAAAAATTATTAAAACAAATTATGTTAATTCGCATCGCTTTGAAGGTGGCCTATTTATATTGTAAGACAATAATTTACTAAAATCGAAAAACTATGTTAATAGCCCATTTACCCAAGAAAGACAATACGTTTTATTACTTAAATATTATTTTTCCAAGTAATTTTTAATATGTATATATATATATATATATAAAATGTTGTATAAAACTATTACTTTAAAATGTATTTAGACATTCATGAATATATTTGCCATACACATAGGGTAGGGGCAAATCTGTACTTGCTAAAAATTAATAAGAGGATTCTAAATTTGAGTAGTGAATTTTTGTATTTCATGTTGACCAAATTTAAAGTTATCGACAAAAAATCTAAAGCCGTAAGCCATAATCTAACTTTAACAAGGAGAGCTGGCTCCCCGATCACAATTAACAAAGTGGGCTGAGCTCCATTCGAGTACACCCCTGGGTGGAGGTAAGCAGGGTCAGCCTTATCCTAAGCGGGGCCCGGAGCAAAATATAGCCTATAAGTAAACTGAAAAAGTAATAACAACGTCCCTGTTAAAATAATTTAGATTTCTTCCTTTAATTTGGTTGCAGTAAAACTGCATATACATGTGCTTGCATATTCTATTTGTTGGGAAATTATATAGCTTGCAAAATATATATAATTACATCATTTTTGCTCGATATATAATTATAGAAAATTGAATATACTTGCAACTTAAAAGTTTAAGATAACAATTATTGAATAATTCCAAAAAATCAGTTTCAGTAAGTTTATAAATTGCAATTTGAGGATATTACAAATATATTAAGCATTTAAAGAGGACAATAAATTATTAGAATCACTTAGAATTTAAAATATCTTTAAGCAACTATAAAAATTAAAGTTTTAGAGAGCAATATTAATCTTTAAAGTATAATTAAGTCACAGTAAACAGATCAGTGTTTTGAAAACGGATCTAATATTTTAATGTATTTTTTAGCTACTTTAAATGGAATGATTGTATCAAGAATTTGAAAGTATAAACAAGAGAATTATTGGAACCTTAATGACTTTGTTCCTTGGATATATTGTATGTATGCAATAAATTTTCTGAATTTTAAAGCCAAGTTTTTGATTTTTAACAATTAAAGAAATTATTTTAGTTCGTTTTTCCCAATTACTATTATTATTATCCTTACTTCTCACAGTTTCATGCTGGTATTCCTCTCAGCTCGGGGAACTCACCAGTTCCCAGGGAGTCTGAGAGCTTTCCTCAGGACTCTAGCTGTACCTAACAATGCTGCCTCCCCACTTTGGTACTCCCAACTCCTCCAAGTATCTCTTATGCTTCTTACTTACTGCTCCTAGTGTTCCTACTACTACCGGGACTACTTCAACCTTCTTTAACTTCCACAGTCTTTCTATTTCCTCTGCTAACTCTCTGTACTTGTCTATCTTCTCTTTCTCCTTGCTTTCTACATTTCTGTCCTTTGGTACTGCTATGTCTATCACCATTCCTAATCTTTTTTCTTTGTCTACCACTACTATGTCTGGCCTCCGTGCTTCTATCACTTTGCTTGTCTGTATGTTGAAGTCCCACAGTATCTTAACCTTCTCATTTTCTATGACGCCCTGTGGCTTGTGCTCATACCACTTGTCTCCTGCTTCTAACCCATGCTGCCTGCTCAAACTCCAGTGTACCATTCTTCCCACCTTGTCATGCCTGAACTTATACTCATTCTGTGCCAACTTCTCACACCCTGCTATCAGATGATCTACTGTCTCCGCCTCTTTCTTACATAGCCTACACTTATCACTTACTTCTACTCTTCTGTCTATATGCTTCTTCACCCAGTTTGTTCTTATTGCTTGCTCCTGTGCTGCCATTATCAGTGCTTCTGTTTCTCTCTTCAGTCCTGCCTTCCTTAACCACTTGTTGCCTTCTTCTCAGTCACACTTTTCTGTGTTCCTCCAGTATTCTCCATGCATTGCCTTCTGCCTATACCTTGTTTGTCTCTCTGATTCCATCCTACTCTGGTATACCTTCTTTCCTTCGCTGTCAGCTCTTATCTTCCTTAACTCCTTATTGACCTCCAGTAGTGACCCCTTAGGTTGCTTTTCTACATATTCCTTTTGCTCTACAGTTTCCTCCACACTTAGCAGTCCTTACCCTCTCCATGTCTAGCTACCTAAGTTCATTCTTATTCCACCTAACTATTCCTGCCGAATATCTCAACACTGGTATTGCCCATGCATTAATTGCTTTTATACTATTCTGCCCATTTAATGCTGACTTCTGTAGTAACTTCCTTACTCTCTTTTTGTATTCTTACCTCTAGTCATTGTCACTGCCGCACACTTTCCTAATCCAAACTCCAACCCTGAATCTCTGCTTGCCTTCTCCAATGTCTCCACTTGCTTCTGCAACATCTTCCTTGAACTAGCGTACATCTTCAGGTCGTCCATGTACCACAGGTGACTCACTGTTCTACTATTCTTCTCCAACTTATAACCTATGCCTGTCTCCTTTACCTTTTCTGTTATAGGTATTAAGCTAACTACAAACAGAAGTGGCGCTAAGCTGTCTCCCTGGAATATACCCCGTCTAAACCTCAACCTGTGCCCGTCTATCTTAGTCTGCCGCTTTCCCATCTCCCTCTCTGGAAACTCAACACATTTCCGTGAAACTCCATTAGCCTCTAACGTCTTCAATACCCACTTATGTGATATGCTGTCATGTGCCTTCCTGTAGTCTATCCATGCCAATACCAAGTTTGTCTTCCTTCTTCTACAATTCTCCACCACTGCCTGGTCTATCAACAACTGATCTTTGCATCCTCTTGTCTTCGTCCTACATCCCTTCTGCTCCTCTGGTATCAACCTATTCTGTTCTAAGTAACATGCCAGCCTATTTGAAATCACTGAAGTTAGCAATTTCCACGTTGTTGGCAGACATGTTATTGGCCTGAAGTTGCTTGCCTCACTACCTTTCTTTGGGTCCTTCTGTATCAGAAATGTCCTTCCCACTACCATCCACTCTGGACACCCACTCACCACACACTCCTCCAATGCTACTGCTAGTCTCTCATGAACACTTGTGAACTTCTTCAGCCAATACCCATGTACCTCATCTCTGCCTGGCGCCTTCCAGTTCTTCATCTTCTTTAGAGCCTCCTTCAGCCTTGCCGTTGTGATTACTTCTTCTTCTTGTCTGACTTCTTTCTGCATCTGTACACTCTCTATCTCTGGTCCCGCACTTCCCCATATATTCTCCCAGAACCTTACTGCATCTTCGCCTGCTCTAGCTGTAGCCTTTTCTCCTGCATCTAGTTCTTTGTAGAATCTTCCTTCTTGAGTCTCAAACTTCATATTGTCTCTTGCCTGCTTTGCCCTTGCCCTATACTTTCTCAGTTTCTCAGCTTCTGCAACTAATCTCTGCTTAAGCTCTTCTCTTGCAGTTTCTATAGTCTTCCCCTTACCTACCCTGCACCTGTCCTGCACTGCCTTACTTGTCCGGATCTTCCCTATTTGCTGCCTAATCTTTGCCACCTTATTCTCAATTCTTCTCTCCCATGCTGGCTTTCTGTCTCCCTTATCTTCTTTTCGCTTTTCTTCATTTCCATGCCTACATTCTTCAGCACCTCACATGCACCTGCATATACTAAGCTATTTACTTCTGTAACACTCCTAGCATCTATCCTCTCCAACACTTTATTGACTTTTGCCGTCTCTACTGCTAGCTTACTTATCTTAACTCTTCTTGGGACTGGCAACCTAGCTCTCTCACCTATTTCTTCCTTCATCTTTTCCTTGATTGCTGCTTCAGTTTCTGCATCTGCTACTTCTGCCACTTCTGTCTCAACATCTATCACTTCATCTTCCCTTTGCTTAACTTGTTCAACTCTCTTTTTCCCCTTACTCTCATCCAGCTGTAACTTTCTCACTTGCCCTGCAAGCCTCTGCTCTGTAACTTCTAATCCCGTTCTTGCCTTCCTCCATTCTTCCAACATTCTCTTCCTGTAACCCCTCTCATCTGGCCTGCTTCTTCTGTAACACTCCAATGCTGTCCTGTTCTGCTCATCTGTCCACTTATGCCGTTGTCCATTGGTCTGTGTGGATCCTGTACTGCCACTTCTCGAGTCCACACTCCCGATTGTGGAGTCCGCCTGTTGTCCGGAGATTCTTAGCACCCTCTGACCATTGAAGGCCTGCCGGGGACTGAGGGCCTTTGCTCTATCATGACTTTTCATCAGTGTTATTTTTGTGTTTGATTTTGGACTCACATTCTCCTAGGAAGTTGCCAACCAAGGCTTAAGAGACCTTCCTGCCCCATGAGCTTTCATTTTGGACTGCCCTTGTCCTAGGAAGTTGCCAACCAAGGCTTTAGAGTGCTTCCTACCCTGTGAGCTAAGTCATCCAGTTTGCTAACCACGATCACAGTTGCTTAACCTCAGCTTACCAACCTGCGTCTCTACCAACTGGGCTACCTGCCCTTATTATTATTATTATTATTATTATTATTATTATTATTTTTATTATTCAATATTATAATGAAATACAAAATAATGTAGAAATTAAAATAATATCTTAAAAATAACGTAATACAATATGATATAAGAATTTTAGCAAAACAGATACATTTATATAATTGTATCCTAGGTATATAATTATATAATTTCTACTTCTCAAGCTTAGTATATATGTAATACTGTTCTGTAATTTTCGGCAACAAATCAAATCTTAGATTACAAGAAAAATTGCAGCGATTGCAAAAATGTCTTATTCATAAAAAGGAAGGATATAGTAATAGGATAGAACAAATAGCCATATTGTATTTCTCGAAGGTTATATTTATCAAGAAATTTTCCTTGTATTTTGGAAACTAACCAATTTGTTTCTAAAAAATGTGTCAAAGACTACAATATTTTTTAATCATTGTATACATATTATTATCTCAAATTATAATTTTGGTAAATTCATTGAATTCTATCAGCTCAAAGTCGATAAATTTCTTTTTTGTGAATTTCTCAAATAATTTTAATTTGAATTAGAGAGGAAAATCCATTTATATTATTAAGATAATAAGACGCCAATTCTAGCCTAATTTCCGTTTAATTTTCTTTCGTATTCATCCTTTACGTAATTAATTTCTCATTCGTTTCTGTCATTAGTCAATTAATTGCAATTAACTACTTTATGAAATGTTACTTACTACCAGAAAGAGTTGCTCTTTACCTTAAGCCTATAATATTCACAGAAAAATATTTTCTATTGTAGTATAATTAATATTTATGTATTAGACCGAACTATTTCATTCTGGGATGATAATACAGAATAAATTATATGCAGTTACAGACTGATTCCAATATTTTCCTTGAATTTGAAAATTCAGCTGTATAAATTGCAGGTAATTGAATTTAAGAAAATCTATAACTCCAGAATATATTGATGAATTTTAACAAACTGTAACAGTAGTTAATTATTTGAATTAATTTAGTAAATCATGCAAACAAAATTTCGTAAAAGGTTCACAAGTACACTTGTTAAGCCCCAGAGTCTTCAACCTTTCTCTTGGCCTGTGAGCCCTCAATACTATTTCCAATGTGTTGGCACCCCAACTATATATTCTCCCCCCCCCAATTTCTTCAATATTTAATCGATTTTGACAGACAGTTTTTGAATCATTTAAAAGTCTTTCACTCTTCAAAACATCCGCATTCTTGTATTTTAGTCAACTTGAGAAGTATGATACTCTTATCAATAGTCTACTTGAACTTATTACGAACTTTAATTTTTCAGTTAATACAACATGCAAACGTGTCCTCCAGTTTCTTTATGTGGTCTTAGTATATCCTTAGCTCATATTTATAGCATCAAATTGCCGCTGAGGCGAAATGTGAAAACGTGTTCCTTAAGATTGCTCCTGGATGTCCCCACTATTGAAGAATGACATGCGTTTCATTTGTGTTAAAACTTTAAAAAAATTGCATTCTTTAAATGAACAATCTTTCAGGTTTCAAAAAAGTGGTCTTTCCCTGTCTTCAAGCAACTTGAGAGTTTCCTATTGAGAAATATGTCTGAAAAGGATCTTGCAAGATTTCAGCAGTCAAGGTAATCTAACTTGAACATGGCTCAATGCTCGGTCCATGAAGCAAACTCAACCTGACGATCAGCAATGTCACTTTGCGTATTGCGTATCTGTGTTGTATCTAGACTTGAAGTTTATGTCTTTGAGCAGCATACTTGTATTCGTGGTGCAAATATTACATCTGATGCTCTCCATGGATTGTCATGTAAGAGGAGCATTGGACAGTTTGCACTCAATTCTGAATTGAATAGCTTATTCAAGCACACATTTTTAATGACCTAATGGGTACTGTTCATTTGACAGCTACTCTCGGTAGGATTTCCACTTCCACTCTTACAAAGGCTGCAAAAAATCTGAATCCTGAAAAACAGCTAAATATTGCTACATTATTCAACAATGATTGTATCCTTATTTCATTATTTTACAGAAATTTTTTTAGAAGTTCTGGATGACCAAAGCAAATGAGGCGGACTACTTCCCATTTATCAGGCTCAACACAGAAAAGAACTAACAGTGCTGGGCCTCCAGAGATGTCATGCGGTTACGCATGCATGTCAGTAAACTAATGAGGGATGAAGTTCCAACAGGATCCTTGTATGACCAATATTCTAGCCTGTTAACTCTTACAGTAGTACCACAACATATGAGGCAAAAACAATTTTATATTATATATATATACATATATATATATATGCTATTAGATATATATTTAGCATTTCATTCTAGCAGTGACTTACAAATTGCTAAATTAATTATAATTTAGGTTGCTTACATAATTAAGACATAGGTCATTATATTGAATCCACATCTAATGGGAACAGCCTTACTATATTCCAGAGTATTTTTTTTTGTATAAAAATACATCCAATTTTCAAAGTAGCAAACTCTTTAGAAGCATGAAGAGAATTCATGTGGTAATACCAGAAATTCAAATCGAACTACATTAAAACTTAAAATTTAAGCATTTAATAAACCTTCTTGAAAATCAAAACTAGCTTAGATATTCAAAAAGAAATTGAAGAAAGTTGTAATTTTATTTATTAATTTTTTAAAATTTTCAATTTTATTTTATTTTCATACGTTTAGCTTAATTTGTAACTTAATATGTACTAATAAGTGCATATTCAAGTTCTTACAAGAGTTAAAAATATTTTATTACAACTTTAAACTCATTAAAAATCATTTGTTAAGCAGTAAAATGACTAAATATTATTACCACGAAATAACATTATAGGTTTTTAAGCAATTCAAAAACTAAAAGCTAACATTTTTGGTAGCTAAGCTCTTTATTTGCACTATAGACTGTTGAAAATGTCACACACTTTGGAATGATAACTACGTCTATTCAACTTCCAATTTAATATTGCACTAGAGAAATTTAATTTCGTGCTCTACGCGTTTTGTCAAGTGCCAAAATTCTGCATCTTGCCTGTGCAAACACAGCCTGGTGCGTTGTGGCCTAAATTTTTAGCAGATGTCTATCTCTGCAATATAGTTTATGCTAGTTTTTGCGGCTGGAACTTTTTTCTGGTCTCAACCGTGACGTTAAGAGCAAATATTTAAGCCATTCGAAGTGTGTAAATTTTTTAATGTGTATAATACTCACCTCATTTCTAAAAACTTAGTTGAACTTACATTCACTTTGAATAATACTCATTATTCACTGAGAAATTATGTCAAACCAAATGTTGAACTTACGGCTGCTAAAAGTCGTGACTTGAAAAATTGAAGCCGTAGTCGGCTGCAGCCGGATCTTGCGGATTGGCCGTGTTTTACCGCTAGCTGTGGGCTAAGCCGCAAAGCCGATCTTCATCTTTGTCTCCTATTGTTTCTTGTTCGAAATTTATCTTCTCTTGTTCGAAATTGAGAGAGAAAAGTTGTACGATATACATTGCAAATGTGTCATTTAAGGTGACCGTGAATGAAATAAGGATAGTAAATGAGACAAAGGCATTTAAATTTTCTTAAATTACACAAAAAATGACATTGGATGGTGCTAAAAATCGTTAGAGTTAATTAATGTCAAACAAGGGAAAAGAATATTAATTAAAGTTGCTAGAAAAAACCTATAAATAACCTGCAAAAATTGAAACATTTAAAAAATGAAAACATTTCGTTTAAAATTACTAGCAATTAAAATTATGAAAGTGAAAACTGAAAGATAAAATGTGTCAAGTTCATTGTATTCTTTAAAAACTTCATTAACTCCGCAAATTCGTTTTTAAACACGACATTATCATAGTGAAATTTAAAATATATTGAAATATACCGGTACTTCAAATTATAATTGCAAAGACATAGTACATGGATACAACATAAAGTATCTTTTTTCAAAACGATTACAATCATTCATAGCTCATATGAACTATGAGAAATACTTAAAATCAAAATAGTTGTGCCATATGGGCTTTAGATCGTCTAATTATCTGTGCACATTCAGTAATAGGAGAAATTGTTATGGACACAGAAAATTTTCAGCATAAATCTCCATTACAAGGGAGCGACAGAGCACTAGATGTGTCAATGTCAACATCAAAGTATTTCCAAATTGTTCGAAAACATGTACAAAATGGTTTGTTACTTTAATGTAAGGAGTGGGGTTAATCAAATTTTTTATTCAATTGAACAAAAAAGTAGCCCGGGTGGAGAAGACACCAAGGTCTACCATTTTCACTATTAAATCTAAATTGGGACGTCGTAGCACATTTGATAAACTCATTAAAATAATTATCAAGGAAGGTAGAGAAATAGACCTTGAAAATTACATCATTCAGAAAATTTCAAATAATTTCACATTTACCTCTTAGATTCTTAAAGAAGTGATGTGCGGTTAATCTATTTCAGTGAGGTATTGGCCTGTCGAAAATACCTATATTAGTATTATTTTGCTCAAGGAGTTTAATTAATGATTCTATAAAACAAGATTGTTCATAATAAAAATATATGTTTACAAAATTTGCACTAGAATTGCGCAACATGATAGACCCAAAATTTTAACATTCAGTAAATTTGGAATTTCAAACATTATGTTTCTCTTATAAAAGTCAAACCACCTTTTTAATTTTAAAAAATCGAGACGAACAAAATTTACTAATATAAATTTATTTCATAAGTGCAAAGTGCATATTTGGAAACGTATGTACTTCTTTTTAAATAATTTATTTCAACTTACATACGATCACAACGAAAATTTAGTTAGCCTGCAGGGTTGTGCACATATGTAAGTTTGAGTTGAAGTAGAGAATTTAAACAGAAATGCGTGCAAAATTATGATCACCATTTTCCAGAGATACTAAATTATAAAAATAAGCTTTTGATACTAAATATTGCCTGTCTCCAGTTTTTTAAAATAAAAGATGGTTTGACTGCCGCACCTTGTATTATTATTGAATTATAATACTAAATATACCACAATCTTCGATCCCCTTAGGCTGAAGAAATTGTATAAACGGAACTCTTTTAGAATCTTTAACACGAAGAACGCCAATAATGGTACATTAATAGGGCATTGTTGGCAAACAGAAGATAGCAATTCTTTATATTGTAAGCAATTCAAACAAATACAAACCCAAAAAGGGCAGAAGGATATCATTGAGATCTTCTGCAGTATATTCAACATACAAAATTTAGTATAAGTTGAAAGAATGTCTTGTTTATAAATAATAACAATGAGCATACCAATCTGCCAAATTTAAACAGAATTTTGAAATAGTACTATATTAAATCGTAAAAAATCTATTCTTCTCAAACGCATCTTTTCACGTAATAGTAAATTTCAAGTTTTCCAAATTGTCATGAATAAATTATTTTGAAGATTCATTTAACAGGTATAGTATATTTTCTAAGATATCACACTTCTCACGTGCAAAATTTTTTTGCAACTTTAAGAAGTGCCTTGCTGCACCCTTGGCTGGTATACAAAATTGCATTAACAACTACTGAAGGGCATGCAATTTCATTTGTTATGAAAATTTAATTTGATCAGGCATAATTGCAAATAATTATAATTTATATTTTTTGCTAGATGGCAGATCGATCGATTAATGACATTAATGAGCCATTGTTCCACCACTAATGGGCTATAAAAAACTTATAAATAGTACATTTTGAAAATTGAAATCAAACTTTAATGTAATGCATATATTATATACAATAATTAATTTCTTTGTAAAATTGTTGAATTTTACGATTTGTAAAACTTTTTGAATTGTTGGTTATGGTTGGCAAATGAATGGCCATTATTGACTATTGGGGTTTGTTAAAAAATTCGTTGCGTTTTTAAAACGAATTTGATCTCAGAATTTTGCGATCTCGATTATTAAAATTCTAGAAGAATCATTAGCCTTCATGAAAATGTCTAACATCATACTAAAAAATCAAAACAAAACATGCTGGTGCCTCGACTATTAGTACATCTGCATTCTTATTATGTCGGATAGACATCGCATATTTTTGCTTCTAAATAGGCATTTCAAGGAAAATTTTTGTTTTTTTTATGGAAGAAAAGTATAAGATGTACTTGAAATGGCTTTTTATTTAAATCCAATTTTTCCATTAGCTGAAATAACTTGTCCAAAGTTCAATTATGTCCATCCGACATAATTTCAAATTTGACAGTTTTTTTCTCCCTGATAATGCAAATTAGAATCTATTCGCATGCTTAAAATATCAATCGACATAGTAAAGCTCACATTTTAAGCAATATTTACTTTTAGGCACAATAGCTATTGCGAAAAGAAATTATTTTGTTCATCTGACATAATAAATGTCCATCCAACATTTTTAATTACCAAGAGAAGCATTACCCAAGTCACCAAGCAAAAGAGAGAAGTGGTAGAGAATTAACAAAAATTATTCTTAATGTTGATCTTTCTTCAATTCACAAAAAAGAGGGCGACCATCGAAAGAAGTTGGAGATCTCGAAGAGGAATGGTTAAATACTTTCTTTTAGCGGTCGGGTATCACAAGACGCTCGCACAGAAGGAAAGACCATGCCTACGTAGGTATAGTTAACGGTGAGAGGAAGTACCTACAAGTAAAATATCTTTTGTGGACAATACGAGAAACATTGGGTTTGAGAGTTTTACGCGCTTTCCTTAGTAGTTGCCTTTATGTACCTAATAATGTCGGATGGACAAAGTCTTAAAGGAAAACTATTTATTGATATAAAACATCAAATTCTTTTTAACATATGATGGAAAAGATTATGAGGATAATTTCTAAATAAAATTTTGGAAAATATCTTTGAACTCTTTTGGGGCATTTGTCCATCCGACATATTTGGAGGGGTGTACTCGAGGTTAGCCTGTGCCCTCCATTTTTTAGATTTAAAAAAATAAATCAAAGTGGCAGACGGAGGTATGATTCAGGCTACGCATATCAGAATTTGGTCAAAAGAGTTATTTTTTGATATAGATATCCTTAAAAACCAACTTTTCCAAAACTTCAGTTTTTTTGAATTTACGCCTTTCTTACTTATCTTTTTGAGAAAAATTGTGTATTTTTTCTTAGCTTTAACATTGCTCTAGATTCAAAATAAATCAATTCTTGTTTTTTGTCACTCAAACTCAATCGTTTTAAATCACTGGTTAAATTATCGATTTGCCTATCCGATATATTTCGAATTTTGTAACAGGGCCCATTGATTCCATTAATGGACCATTAGTTATCCGACAAAGTTTGCTATTTGAGAAGCAGCCAGATATCTATTACTCTTTTTCCAATCAAATTCAAAATGCTCAGAATCGTGTTCGTGTAGGTTTATTAATATATAAATGCAGGCATGTTTGAATATACATACATATGCATGCACTTGCATATCTTATTGCACAGATTTATACTGCATAGATCTTTAATATTATTACTGTTATTATTGCTACATTTAAAGGACATGCAAAGTAGATTAATATATTTATAAATCCGGTTTATTTTCTGCAAATTATCGAGCCTTAAACTTTTTTGTGGTTAAAGTTCAGACTTATCAGAGAAATACGGACTTTATTCAATTTTCCCATAGGATTTGTATTGTTGCACGCATGCTATCTGAGATTACCAATGATTCACATAAATCTTTATTTGGGCTAAATTACAGTTACTTCCCAACTATGAGCAACTCGAAGAGATAGAACAGTATTATTGTCCAACTTTCATGGCATTTTTCTGCAGAGCATCAGAGAAGAATTTACAAATATATTAAACGAGCCAATGCGGTGGTTAAGTGAGCTACAGCTTAACTTTCAAGACTTCGTATCGAAATTCTGTCTGAGTAAGACTTCCAGTTGTGTCACCAGAAATCAACACTTTGACCTGATCAGTCATCAAGTTTTTCAAATTACATTTTACAGCACTCTATACTGTCTCGATCGGGTCTAGCATTGGGTTGTGTGGGACTAACCTTGAAGATTTCGGTTCCAAGAAATGCTTTCTGCCAAACAACAAATTTCATATGGAGAAACTGAAGCACAGAAATTCTGGTCAAAATTCATAATTTTTTCGCTAGATGTCTCCCTGAATATATCAACTTTCTAAAGGCAAAAACAACAAATTTCAAATTTATACAGTTAAAAATGCAAAACTCAAAAAGTCATACTAAATTTTTTAAAGATCTTTTTATTGTCCATCTGAATCTGTTTTTAGAATTCTTCTATGTGTTCTCAATTTTTTTACACAAAGCATTTTGTATTACAATTTGAAAACACTAATTTGAGAGTACTTTTTTTTAAAATTGATGTTTGCTCGAAGAAAAAAGCAAAACTCAAAAAGTCATACTAAATTTTTTAAAGATCTTTTCATTGTCTATCCGAATCTGTCTTTAGAATTCTTCTATGTGCTTTCAATTTTTTTCCACAAAGGATTTTATATTAGCTTTTGGAAACATTAATTTGAGTGTGCATTTTTTCAAAATTGATGTTGCTCAACTGATAAATGCTATTATAAAAAATATATATTGTAAACAATATTAAAGCTAGATTCCTTGTCCATATTTTGAAGTATTAAATATTATCTTTCAATTTTCTACATAAACATTTAGATACAGTCTGTTACAAATTGTCATTGGTAGCAAAAGTAGAGATATCATTTGAAAAATAATTCTGCATCTTCTAGTCAGTAAGGATTCAAAATATTTGGCAGTTGTGGTGTGTACTGTGAAAATTTCAATCGAAAAAATATGAGGTAATAATAATACATCACAAGTAGTTTTTGGCGTAGAAATTTTTGGGTGGGGGCAGCAGGTGGAAATGCGGCAGGACACAAAATCTGTGGGACGGGGCAGGGCAGGGCAGTTCACAGCAATC
>CABFPE010000005.1:1535359-1546501 GCA_900660155.1 Hofstenia miamia | reverse complement strand
AGTCAAAGGCCACCCCTCTCGACCAATCAGCGAAAAGTGGGATCTCCTACGACCCACCTCTCGACCAATCAGAAAAAAGTGGGATCTCCTACGACTCTTATTATACTACTCACATCATCTCCTTTCTTAAAAGACATTTCACTGAGAAGAGTCTTATATTGTTGCTTGATGTGTGGGGCATGATAATAATCGTCAAACTAACCCATAAGCAGCTGATAATCAGTTTTAGTTTCTTAATTGAGCATCATGTACTGATTGTATGCTAGTCCTTGGAGGAACAGAGGAGAGTAAATGATGGTGCTCTCTTGGTTGATGCAATGTTACTTCATTGTGATTTTGAAGAGAAAAAAACCATTTGTCAAAAAACTGTGATACTTTGTTGATTTGCCTGGTGAACTTTGGTAAGATGGATTGCTTGTGGAAGTGATCATTGTTGCTCAGCCCAGGCAAAATAATTGACTGGGTAAACAAAGGCCAGCTATCCACTGCAAACTTGGCTGACACACAGGGGCTGGCAGGGCAAGATGTCACTTGTTTGGCAGTCATCAGTGCAGAAATGGCAATCACAGGTACCAAGCAGGGAGATACCAGAGTTCTAACATTCCAACCAACAGAGGAGATGGCAGAGATGACTAGAGGGAGTGGCAATAGTGACTAAATTTAATACAGACAGGCATTAAAGGAGACTGTGTAAAATTAGCATTACTGGTTACCAGGGTGGTATTCAACAAGGAACAACTGTGAAGTGAACAACTAGAAGGAGAGGAAGTGCAGTATTGCAACATAATTTGGGATACTTTAGTTGTAAACTTTTTGCTAAAAGCAGCTAGCACATCATTAAGAATTTCTCTGGTCATGTATTCACTGTTGTTAAGGACATGACTGAGAGTAGGTGGCAGACTTTCTCATTTAGGTGCAGGCCTTGGATCTGAATCTGCTCCAGCCTCTGATGCTGACAGTTTCTATGCAAAAGCTCCTCTTGCAATGCTTTGATGTGCTACTGGTCTTCCCTCCACAACTCTAATTGTTTAAACAGGGATTCTTTTAACTGTTACAGTTCCAGTGGCTGATGGTCCTAGACAGGAACTGGGGCTCATCTCAGAGTGCTAGGCTGTGAAGGGATCAGTGCAGAGGTGGCAGTATTCCAAAGTCCTCTTTGATTAACAGTAAGAGAAGAACTAGGGGAAATGGGTAATGATAGATTAACTAAAGGTAGAACAGTGCAAATAGTAGTGTACTGGCTACCAATGCTTGCACTTGGGGAGCTACTCAAAGGAGTTTTAATAATAGAACAAATGCTAGGATTAGTAAAATATGCAATATGTAAAGCAAAAAGATTCCATAACAACTTGGGAGAAACTCCAAAGAAATTTGAACAACAAAAAGTACTAAAATGTAGACAGTTAAGCAACATGGTTAGGCAACTTCAGGGGGTCCTTTGTATGAATCCAACATACACTTAATTCCAACAACATAGAAAAAAACAAAGTAAAACAACAAATAAGGCAATGTGGATTTGGCTCTCCTTCCAAATGAATTCAATAGCAGACTGTCAGGAAATTCTTCCTAACTTGAAACCTGTTCAGAATCAAGTCAGGATCACCAAGTAGAATCACTGGGTTAACTATAGTGTGAACAATACCAGAGAACTTAATGTCAAGGAAAAAGATTGCTTAGGTGAACATTAACTAGAGTAGCAGTGATTCTAACTGATTCCAAGTAAGCAAGAAACATTGGTAATTTATCTTTGTAACTAGTAACTGTTTAGATTCCAAGAAAGAAATAGACATCCAAGATAACCAATTTACATGGCATCACACCAAAGTGATGTCCAACATGGGAGGTTCAGAAACTTGTTTGCATGGTGCTGCTCTATGTGTCTCACAACTTATTATCTAGCTCAATATACAATCTCAATTGTTTTCTTAGATCTCAACTGATGTATAGTTAGCATGTAATTGCCATGCATTCATGCTAGCCAACAGACCTAAATTTAGCAACCATGTATTAATTATGTGCATGTACATGTTGCTTTCAAAAGCCAATTTATTATAGCATATACATATCTGGAGCCATAACCTAAAGTGGTCCACAATTTGGCTGTTATAGGAACAATTTGTAGTCCCTAGATCAGAGGAGGAAGCTCCTAAATTGTTGCTGGTAACTTACTCAATTACCATAGTAACAAAATATTTAATCAAATTCTGATAGTAAAATAACACAGTATGGTGAACTAAAATCAATTCTCCAAGTTTTACACTACTATCTTATTTATACAAGCTTGTAATATTTACCTGCACTTTATTTACACTTTTCAATTTGCTTCAGCTGTAGTCAACTGTTTGCAACCTCACATCGCTTAGAAATGTTTACCCCTACATATAAAATATTGTAATACTGCTTACAATGAAGTACACAACTTTCATGAATCTATTCCAATTTGTAATTGCATATAAAATTAGTGATCAATTAACAAGCTTTAAGTGTAAAAACTCCTATACCTAAGAAATTGCCTTTTAATTAGAGACTTTTTTTAACTAGATGCTTTGCATTCAGTGAATATGCCTATGTACTCCAAAATAATTTTCAGATGTTTGTAGCAGCAAGCAGGGGTTTTTTGTTACTACCATGCATTAGCAGCCTTGGTAGGTGAAAGCAGGAGAGGCACAACCCTCTCAACTGAAGTTCAGCACTTACTGCTGATCAGACTTAACACAGATCAGCACTCTGAGTGGCAGGGGTTGCCAGAGGTTTCTTATAGTCAAACTGGCCTGGTACACTTCTAGGGATTAAGGTCTGGACCCAGATCATGGAATCACCCACTCATCACTTTGTTGACTGTTTGAGTAACCCCACATACCTAACCTATAGCAATTTATTATTAGAGACATGTTGGAAGCTGCTCTTCATGATAATCTCAGTAGTCAAAGATATCTTAAGCTTTCATTGGTTTATGAATGATGAATATAAAAACAAGATTTAGAATAGTTAAAGTAGATTGTAACTTGCATATGAATTTACAAGCACTAATGAACTACACAGAGTTGCTACAAATAAATCACATAGACATAAATTGGCACAACACTGAATTTAGCAATGAATGTGCATTAACAAGTTAAATAAAATCCCCTTACAAGTTTTGCAGTCATCAAACATGGATTATTCAAATATCAGAAAAGTTGTTAAAGTATAATTTATAAAATTAATAGAGTTATGAAAGTGCAAAAAATTTGACTTTCCTATTACTTTTCCTTAAGCTATCTTTTTCTTAAATGTGTCATAGTCAATTTTGAATGCTTCTTTTTGCAATACATAAACCTGATTTGTTCTGGTTAGCCTCAAATATTTTACCTAATAATAGTGAATTTCATCAAATTAGGATTTGTTTCAGTACTGCTTGATGAGACATCAAGTTATTAAAGTTAAACACATGCATCTATGACAAATCCACATTTTGACTTAAGTTGAATTGAACATTTTCTAGCAACTACTTCTAGATGTAAGAATGAAGAACCATTCCAATGGCTTGATGTACAACCTCTTACTAACTTTTTAGCTTACTTCCACAATACAATTTTTTGTTCCACTTAAACTGATATGAACTAGGTAAACAAAGTAGTCACTAGAATTGAAGCTCATAAGCACATTTTGTTAGCACATTTGCTCTGCACTGATTACTTAAACATATTGATGACTATAATTTGTAGTGCATTTATAATAGTTTTTGAAATACACAAAAATTGGTGTGATAAAAAGATATTCATTTATCTGAATTTTTCACATTTTGCCATTGATCATGAATACACACCAAAATATTATTTTTTTAGACTTCCCTTCTTGATCAAAGTTGATATAACAGAAAATTTGAAGTAAATGTTAAGTAATGCATAATTTTGACAAATAATTGTTGTATAATAGAAGTCAGTAGTTGCACTATTAATATATCCTCCTTAAATAAATATCCTAAGATTTCCAACCTTACATATACATGTTCTAAAATCTAAAATAAAATCTCAATAAGTTTTTTAGGCAAGGTACCACAGTTTGGCATTTTGGTATTATCAAATACCAAAGTTACAATGTACCTCCAGCCCTATGGTATGCATGCCTAAATTGTTATTTTTCTCAAGAGCATAGATAATGCAATTTGAAATTTAAAATAACGTAATTGTTTATCTAAAAACTTATATATTGTTCAATTGGAATTCCTAGTCATTCACTTTTGTAGCCACAATTTCTCTTAGAAATATTGAAGTAAGTTTTGCCTATAGTGCAATTCCACCCCAAGCCATCATAAATGCAGAATTTTGCAGTTTACTCCTGAGTGGTTGCAGATTTTTAGGAAGGCAAGCAGAATACATTTGGCCACCCTTTCCCATTGTAGTTAAGGCCCTGCTCCTCTGGAATCTGTATCAAATCAGAAGTTACCTACCTCATATGCAAGGGCTGATATGATTAGATAGACAAAGGATTAGATCATGTGGAGTGGATCCAGGCTGTTTAATACACTTCCATTGTTCATTCAGACTGTAGAGAATTGATCTGAATTCAAGAAATTGCCCTAATCAGGCCACTTTTTTAACCTGAATGATGAGCTCACTTTTTGATGTATTAGTTCTTATCAGTTTGTAATAGTTTGCCTTTACTTACATGTTTGGTGCAGTATAGTTGTAATTTGTAAGTTGCACACAATAAAAAAATAAACTATTATTACTAATATTATTATTAGTATTGTTATTATTATCATTTCTTCTCACAGCTTCATGCTGGTATCCCTCTCAGATTGGGGAACTCACCAGTTCCCAGGAGGTCTGAGAGATTTCCTCAGGACTCTAGCTGTTCCTAACAATGCTGCCTTCTGTGCTACTGCTCCTCCCTACATTGGTACTCACAACTCCTCCAAAGATCTCTTATGCTTCTTACTTGCTGCTCCTACAACTACCAGGACTATTTCAACATTCTTTAACTTCCACAGCCTTTCTATTTCCTCTGCCAACTCCCTGTACTTGTCTATTTTCTCTTTCTCCTTGCTTTCTACATTTCTGTCCTTTGGTACTACTATGTCTATCACTGTTCCCAATCTTTTCTCTTTGTCTACCACTACTATGTCTGGTCTTCGTGCTTCTATTACCCTGCTTGTCTGGATGTTGAAGTCCCACAGTATCTATGACTCCCTGTGCCTTGTGCTTATACCACTTGTCTCCTGCTTCTAACCTATGCTGCCTGCTCAAACTCCAGTGTACCATCGTTCCCACCTTGTCATGCCTGAACTTATACTCATTCTGCACCAACTTCTCACATCCTATCAGATGATCTACTGTTCCCACCTCTTTCTTACATAGCCTACACTTATCACTTAGTTCTACTCTTCTGTCTATATGCTTCTTCACCAAGTTTGTTCTTATTGCTTGCTCCTGTGCTGCCATTATCAGTGCTTCTGTTTCTCTTTTTAGTCCTGCCTTCTTTAACCACTTATTGCTCTCTTCTCTGTCACACTTTTCTGTGTTCCTCCAGTATTCTCCATGCATTGCTTTCTGCCTATACCTTGTTTGTCTCTCTGATTCCATCCTACTCTGGTATATCTTCTTTCCTTCACTCTAAGTTCTTATCTTCTTTAACTCCTTAGTGACCTCTAGTAGGGATCCTCTAGGTTGCTCTTATACATATTCCTTTAGCCCTAGTGCTCTTGCTTCTACAATTTCCCCCATACTTAGCAGTAATTTCCCTCCTTTATGCCTTGTCATTTACAGCCTATCTACATCTCCATTTAAGTTGAATGCTATCTCTGCTGCTAGTATCTTCCTTGTCTCCCTGTCTAATTCCCTCAGTTCATTCTTGTTCCACCTAACTATTCCTGCTGAATATCTCAACACTTGTATTGTCCATGTATTAATTGCTTTTATACTATTCTGTCTATTCAATGCTGACTTCTGTAGAACATTCCTTACTCTCCTCTTGTATTCTTTTCTTAGCCTCATCTTCAATTCCTCATGAACTATTTTGTACCTCTCCATCATTAATAAGTACTTGTACCCCTCTTTCACTTCTTCAATGTTATCCCCACTGCTTGTCCTTAAACCATCTCTATCCATATGCTTACCTCTAGTCATTTTCACTGCTGCACACATTCCTAATCTAAATTCTAACCCTGAATCTCCTCTTGCCTTCTCCGATGTTTCCACTTGCTTCTGAAACACCTTCCTTGAACTAGCATACATCTTCAGGTCGTCCATGTACCACAGGTGACTCACGGCTCTACCATTTTTCTCCATCTTATACCCTATGCCTGTCTCCTTTAACTTTTCTGTGATAGGGATTAATCTAACTACAAACAGTAGTGGCGCTAAGCTGTCTCCCTGGAATATGCCTTGCCTAAACCTCAACCTGTTTCCGCCTATCTCAGTCTGCCACTTTCCAATCTCCCTCTCTCAACCCATTTCTGTGAAACTCCATTGGCCTCTAATGTCTTCAATACCCCCTATGTGATATGCTGTCATATGCCTTCCTGTAGTCTATCCATGCCATTGCTAAGTTTGTCTTCCTTCTACAATTCTCCACCACTGCCTGATGTATTAACAACTGATCTTTGAATCCTCTCATCTTTTTTCTACATCCCTTCTGCTCCTCTGGTATCAACTGGGTCTGTTCTAAGTAACATGCCAGCCTACTTGAAATCACAGAAGTTTACAATTTCCAAGTTGTTGGCAGACATGTTATTGGCCTGAAGTTAGTTAGCCTCACTACCTTTCTTTGAGTCCTTCTGTATCAGAAATGTCCTTCCCACTACCATCCACTCTGGGAAACCACACACCACACACTCCTCCAATGCTACTGCTAGTCTCTCATGAACACTTGTGAACTTCTTCAACCAATACCCATGTACCTCATCTCTGCCTGGCACTTTCCAGTTTGTCATCTTTAGAGCCTCCTTCAGCTTTGCCGTTGTGATTACTCCTTCTTCTTGCCTGAATTCCTTCTGCATCTGCTCACTCTCTATCTCTGATCCCTCACTTCCCCATATATTCTCCCAGAACCTTACTGCGTCCTTGCCTGTTCTAGCTGTAGCCTTTTCTCCTGCATCTAGTTCTTTGTAGAATCTTCCTTCTTGGGTCTCAAACTTCATATTGTCTCTTGTCTGCTTTGCCTTTGCCCTACATTTTCTCAGTTTCTCAGCTTCTGCAACTAATCTCTGCTTAAGCTCTTCTCTTGCAGTTTCTATAGTCTTGCCCTTACCTAACCTGCACCTGTACTGCCTTACTTGTCCTGATCATGCCAAAAGTGCTACCTAATTTTTGCCACTTTATTCTCAATTCTTTTCTCCCATGCTGGCTTTCTGTCTCTCTTATCTTCTTGTCGTTTTTTCTTTTTCATGTCCATGCCTACATTTTTCAGCACCTCACACTCACCTGCATACACTAAGCTATTTATTTCTGTGACACTCCTACCATCTATCCTCTCTAACACTTTATTTCCTTTGCTGTCTCTACTGCTAGCTTGCTTTTCTTAAGTCCTCTTGGAACTGGCAACCTAGCACTATTACCTATTTCTTCCTTAATCTTTTCCTTGATTGCTGCTTCAGTTTCTGCGCCCATTGGTTCTGCTGCTTCCGCCACTTCTGTCACAACATCTATCACTTCATCTTCCCTTTGCTTAGCCTGTTCAACTCTCTTTTCCCTTACTCTCATCCAACTGACTTGTCATCCAAATGATTACAAAAATCATTCGTTTTCACTCAAATTGAGAAGAATTATCCATTTCACTATGTCTAGTTCCTTTTTGTAAAGTTTTATACATTTATTTGTTTGTTTTAGTCGCCACTTCAGCCCTAGGGTTGCAAGTGACTTATAATAAAAATCTCTCTCTCTCTCTGCTCTGTAACTTCTAATCCCATTCCTACTTTCCTCCATTTTTCCAGCATTTTCTTCCTGTAACCCCTCTCATCTGGCATGCTTCTTCTGTAACACTCCAGTGCTGCTCTGTTCTGCTCATCTGTCCATTTATGCCATCGTCCATTGGTCTGTGTGGATCCTATACTACCACTTCTCGAGTCCACACTCCTGATTGTGGAGTCTGCCTAATCGGAGATTCCTTGCACCCTTTGACCATTTAAGGCCTGCCGGGGACTGAGCGCCTTTTCTTTTGTCTGCACTTTCATATTAGGAAAAGGTGGGGGCAGGGCTTGAACCACGTCCCCATTGACTTTTTCCAATGTAAATTAGGGTTATTTGGAAAAAGTCAACAGTCCCTGGAAAAAGTCAACATCAACCTTTTAAATTATAGATAGAACCAGGTTTGGTCTACATAGGCCTACAGAGAGAGTCCTGAATATAGCACACTGGCAAAAGATCATGGTCATAGGAATGATAGAACCTGAGTTATTGATAGTCCGTCCCTGAAAATCATGTTGACTTTTTCTGAATAATGTTGACTTTTTCCACTGAGAAATTATTAAGTTTGCACTGACCCTAAGAGTAAACCCTGGTGGTGTCGAACCACTTATCCATGCTCACTGACCCCAAACCAATACCATGGCATCAAATAAACATTAAAAAAATCAAATTAAAAAAATTTTTTTTAAAAAAAGGAAACCATCTTTGAAGGCCTGGTTTTCATAAATTTCAAGAATGACAAACCTATTTTATTGCAGATTCAAGTAGATTAAGACTAGGACTTTGGAATGGTATATGTTTCAAATCGATAGGACCAATATTGGTACCTCAGCGGAGTCTAAAAAATTTAAAAAATATACTATGAGAAAAAATCAAAAAAAAATTTTTTTATTTCACCAAAATGGTTTTTAAGCCATTTCCAGTTGTTTAAAGCAAAAAAATCAAATAAAAAATTTTGTCTGCAAAAAAATTTTTTTTGACCCGAGTTGACCATGTTCAGCCCATTATATATCAAAACTTTCTAAGGTGTACCTCCAGTTTTTATATGATATTCTTGTAGATCAAGACTAGAACTTTCGAATGGCATATAGCATTTGAATGTAGGACCAATATTGGGCCCAAACACTTGACTTGGAAAAAGTCAACATCACGTTGGAAAAAGTCAACGGGGACAAAACGGAAAAAGTCAACAGTGACAGAGCCCTAACCCAGGTGTTATTATTATTATTATTATCAGACTTGTTCAGAGTAATAATAGGAAAAACATTTGTCACTGTTTTGAATGGAGCCACTTCTACCATCAAGATTGGAGTTTCTCAATTGCAGTTAGTCCCCATGCCAGTTAAAGTTGAAAACATCCCTGTCACCTGCCTACTGATATGTACTGATGTTCATGATTTGGGAGATCCTGTAAGTCAAATTTAAGTACCAACAGTTACCAAGAATTCCCATCTGCATCTCAAGCAGAGAGAGAGAAAGTCATTGGTTTCTTTACTTCATAGTAAGCATGATGTGTTTAATTAAGGTACAATTAGCATTGGCCAAGCCTTAGGCAAGGAGCACATAATTAAATTGAAGCATGATCGACATATCAGGTTACCAGTACGCTGTGTGCCAGAAAATTTGAAACCAGAGTATGAGAAGATCTTGAGTGATTTGATTGAAAGTGGCATAATACAAGGAAGTAACAGCCCTTATGCTGCTCCTACCATGTTCATCCAACAAGGCAAGAAGTATTGGCTGTGTATCAACTTTTGAAAGCTTAATGACATAACAATTAAGGATGCGTATCCCCTGCTGAGGATCGAAGACCCCCTCTACAACGCCAGTAAATATAAATTTTTTTCCTGCCTAGACTTATGCAAAGCTTACTGGCAGGTACTGATGCGCCCTTCCAACATCTCTAAAACCGCCTTCATCACCCCTTACAGGTTATAAGAGTGGAAGTATATGGCCTTTGGCCTATGTAATGCGCCAGCTACCTTCCAGCGCTATGTCACTAAGGTTCTCAAGGATGATGCCAACCTCCTTGAACCCGGCATATCAGCTTACATAGATGACATCTTGGTTGCGAGTAATACTTTTGAAGAACATCTAACTAAACTTGGATGGACATTAGATCTATTGCAGAAGGCAGGATTGAAAGTTAACGGAACAAAGTGCTCATTAGCTCAGACGAAAGTAGTTTTCCTTGGCCAAGTCGTTGAACCAGGCAAGATCTTGATAAAGAACAATGCTAAAGATTTCCTGGAAAAGATCGAAATGCCACAGAGCCACTGAGACGTTCAGCTATTAATGGGTTTCCTCAATTATTATGGAATGTTTATCCCGGACCTTGCTGAGAAAATGAAAACAATCTCGAATTTATTAAAAAAGTCTGTAGATTTCAAGTGGACGTGGCAGGAGCAAGAGGCCCTTGATGGCATAAAAATGGAACTCAAAAAGATACCATCTTTGAATACCCCTGATTACTCTAAGGATTTTATAATTGATTGTGATGCAAGTGCTGTTGCCATTAGTGGGATCTTGAGCCAGAACATCAAAGGAGTCGAGAGTCCTGTCCAGTATTTTAGCTGAAAACTCAGGGCTTCAGAGAAAAACTATGGTGCGACTAAGTGTGAGATGCTTGCTTTAGTTGAGTCACTGAAGAAATTTTGCTATTTCATATTTGGCTGTAAGTCCACTCTGTGAACCAACAATAGCGCTCTCACTTGGTTGAAAAAGTTTAGCAGCAATAAATCAAACATCGTTGCCTGATGGATAGAGTACTTAAATGATTTTTCATTCACAATCAAACACCGCCCAGGCAGACTCCACCTAAACGCCGCTTATTGGACAGCATTGCCAAGTTATGAGCGAGATCTCAAGAAGCCAAATGGGGAAAAGGTTCCTTTCTCATTCATCCCCCACAATGAGTATCAACTGATACCCGAGATCAATGCAGATCGAAACGGAAAACCTATCCTTGCCATCCTCATGAGAGAGGAAATTTCTGAAGAAGAAATAGTTCACTACCAACACCGTGACTGGATATTGGACCAAATAATGAAAAAGATGAAGGATCCATACTTCCCCATGTCTCTGGAAGTGAATCATTATTTCCATCATTACAACTGGCACGTAAATGATAATGGTTTATTGTATGCTAAGAGTAAACACAACAATCAACTTGCTATCCCTGAGTAATTAAAAGGGATCTTGTATGTAGAGTTCATGAGAGAGGTCACCTAGGCATCCTCCAGACTGAGAAAAC
>CABFPE010000005.1:1506266-1522298 GCA_900660155.1 Hofstenia miamia | reverse complement strand
TCAGCCAGTTTCTCTAAAGCTAAAATACGCTCTGAAATATCCAAAAAATGGATCACTATTCGCGAAAAATCGTCTGATAATATAGATAACCTGAAAAATGCTCTTTCACGTGAAACTTGGACTTCTGTATACGTTGCGGTTGATCCTAGCAACATGATCAAAAGCTTTCTTGATATTCTTGAATCCTATTTAGATGAATATTGTCCTGAAAAAAATCCTTGTTACTAATCATTCTCGCAAAAACATAAAGAATGACATGCCTTGGATTTCCGATTTCTGCAAAAAATTAATAACAAAAAAAATGACGCTTTTAAATTTTTTTCTAACGCCCGTACTCCTGAAAGTTATGCATTATACAAAAAAGCTAGAAATATTTCTAATATAGAAAATCGCAAAGCTTACAATGAGTATATTAAACATGAAAAAAGAAAATTACCGAACCAAAAGAGTAAATGGAGATTGATTAACGAAATCTCAAATTGTACCAAATCAAAATCTTCTTTGCCTTGGATTTCCGATTTCTGCAAAAAATTAACAAAAAAAATGACGCTTTTAAATTTTTTTCTAACGCCCGTACTCCTGAAAGTTATGCATTATACAAAAAAGCTAGAAATATTTCTAATATAGAAAATCGTAAAGCTTACAATGAGTATATTAAAAATGAATATAGAAAATTACCGAACCAAAAGAGTAAATGGAGATTGATTAACGAAATCTCGAATTGTACCAAATCAAAATCTTCTCCCATAGAAAAAATTGTAGAC
The DNA here is from genome assembly GCA_900660155.1 of Hofstenia miamia. Classification (NCBI taxonomy): domain Eukaryota; kingdom Metazoa; phylum Xenacoelomorpha; order Acoela; family Hofsteniidae; genus Hofstenia; species Hofstenia miamia. The sequence goes on along the minus strand of CABFPE010000005.1, from coordinate 1,521,534 downwards.
CCCGATGGAAATCAATACGTCTCTGATTTTGAAATTTCCAATATTTTAAATCAAACATTTGCAAACCTAGGTAATTACGACGGTCCTCAAACAAAATTCCAGGAAATAATTCCTAATAGGCACATCCCTGAATTTGGTTTTCGCTTTTTAACAAGTTTTGAAGTAATTAAAGCAATCAAGAAACTAAAATCAAACAAGTCAAGCGGCCCCTCAAAAATTCCAATATGGTTACTAAAAAACAATGCGAAATATATTGCCGAACCTTTAAATTATATCTTTAATGAATGCTTAAAATGGAATATTTTTCCCGATTTCTTGAAACAGGCTCATATTACTCCAATTTACAAAAAAGACGACCCAAAATGTCCCAAAAACTATCGACCTATATCTATTACATCACCAATCAGTAAAATATTTGAAAGATTATTACATGAACAAATTACACTTCATTTAAATCATCATAAACTATGGTCCAAATCACAATTTGGTTTCAGAAAAAATTATTCAACATCAGACGCACTTATACAAACGACAGAAAAATGGAGAGCACTATTAGACTCTAATAAATTTGTTGCTATTGCCTGTCTTGACCTCTCAAAAGCATTCGATTCTATTAACCATGATATATTAATAAGAAAATTAAAAAATATTGGTTTTTCTCTTAACAGTGCCACCTTATATCTAATTACTTAAGTAATAGACTTCAGCGAGTTAAATTAAATGATACTTTTTCAAATTGGTTGTCTGTCAATAATGGTGTACCTCAAGGAACCATACTAGGTCCCCTGCTATTTAATATTTATGTGAATGACATGAGGGAAATTACGGACTGTGAAATAACACAATACGCCGATGATACATCTATTTACTGTGGAAATAAATCCTTAGATAAAGCTGTAAAAGTTATTGAATCAAATTGTATAAAATTGAGCAAATATTAACATGCATAGATTGCGTATTAACACGAAAAAAACTGAATTTTGCATAATGCAACCTTTTAGAAAAAAACGGACATCTCCGACTATTCAATTAATTTCAATAATTCATCTGTTATACCTGTTAATAAGTTTAAATATCTAGGAGTAATAATAGATTCAAATCTTAATTTCACGTCGCAAATAAATACTATTATTAAAAAAATGGCTATAGGTATTAGAAAGATATCCCATGTTTCCCAACAGTTACCCCCAATTGCAGTAATTCAAATGTTTCATGAATTTGTTATGAGTAATTTAAACTATGCTAATATCTTATATACTAATGTACACAGCCAAATGTTAAAAAAGCTTCGAGTTCAACTAAAATGGGCATTAAATGTTTGTAATAAAAACTCTTCTAAAACAAAAGAATATATTTCTAAATCTATTCTTTTTCCACAAGAGTTAATTATTTACAATATTATTATTTATTTCTTCAAATTCATAAAGAAAATACCACCCTACAACGAGATATCATTCTCATTTTCGCAGATTGTCTGAAGCAAAATAAACGATCAAAAAACTATTCACGTGTTAAATTTAATAAAAATATCACGAGTCAATCCTTTATTAATACTGCAATTTATAACTGGAATATATTGCCAAAAGAAATGAAAATAATAGACAACCTTAAAAAATTCAAAAAAGAATTAAAATTATTATTTCTCAAACAAAAGTATATATCAGGTAGATCATGGATAGGATTTAAATTTTATAATAACGATTATACAATAAATCGAAATTAGTAAGCTATCCGTAGTCAGTGTGTTTTTTAGTCAGTGTTTTTTATTTATTTCATTTGTGTTATTATTCATTTTTTTGTACATAGTAGTTAATGACGCTATTCATTTGAAATATCACTAAAATATTGTAAAATAATTCAAATGAATATAGATTATCTTATCTTAAAAAGAAGATAGTCTTTAACTATATCTAAAGGAAATAATCTTCAATACAAGCATCCTGATTTAATAACAATAGTTTATACACAACATGCAATATTCAAGAATAAATTGTAATTTAAATTATTATTTCCAATTTGTCAAAAATTTAATTCATTAATTAAATCAACAATTGAAGAGCAATATGTCGAAACAACATCCATTTCAATTTCTAAGACAATGGACGACATGCATTTCAATAGATCAATTCATCAAGTTCACAATTGAAAAGCAACAAAAAACACTATTTTTAAATGCTAAATGCGAAATTCAAAATCTCTAGCTGAAGCAGTGATCCCAATTACTTGGATTTGGAGATTTAAAATTGTAGGTTTCTCAAAATCCTGAATTGATTTGGGTAATTAGGATGCCAATTTCGTAGAATCAAATTTTGTGTACAATTTTGGTTGTTTTGCTTTAATTGAATTTAAGTTAATATCATAATCGATATTCTTAAAATCAACATTTGAATTATCCAATAAATCCAATGTATTCATAAATTCAATGCATCTGTGTTGAGGACTATACGAGCACAAGTTGGGAGATGGTAGAATAAAACAAGGTGAAAGTATGCCAACAACTTAAAAACATTAAATTGTGTTGAATTTTTAAAGAATATTGAAGCTAAACAATAGAAAGTACTTTAATGAAATATTAACATTGAAAGAATAAAAAACAGATTTATGCCATCATATTACAACAAATTAACTGATAAAATTTAGTAATTATCATTCAAGCGCACCTTTTGCATACAAGAAATCCATGATCAAAGATCTGATACATCGACATTTTATGATTGATCAAAATTACGAAGAACCTCATAAATCAATCATAAAGATTAAAGATATATTAAGGTGTAATGAATATCCATATCCAACATATGTAGACGATAGCATTATAAAAGAAAAACTACAAGACTTACTACAAACTCAAGAAACTAAAAAAAAGTTATTATTTATACGATTACATCTTTAATATTGAATATCGAGGCATACAATCAATATAAATACAGAAATATCTGAAAAGAATCACTCCCTCATTTTTAAAGATAGATTTATACTTAAGACCAATAAACTAATATATTAACCTTAATAAGAACATGCAGAGATATATTTCGACTTACAAAGTCATCGTCAGTTTTACAAATGATTCCCTCTAAATTTACTAGATTTTACAATAATAATTATAATTTGTTAAATTTATAAATATAGTCTTTTGTGTTTAAACTTGGTTGCAAGGATTTTATAAAAATACTCTCAATAATTTTTAAATTACTTGATCGTGACGTCTGATGTAATATTTTTGTTTCAAAGTTTAGTCCGCATTTTTTAAATGATTAGATATATTAGAACTGGTATCATGTTCTTTAATTCTTCTTGACAGTTGCCTACTAGAAAAACCAATATAATCTTCACCACAGGTGCATTTGATTTGATAAATTATATTTGACTTATTGGTTTCTTTAGTTGTACATTTTAATTGAAATTTTGTTCTTAGCTTATGATTGCAACATATAAATCTAACATTTTCTTTAATTATTGATACTTTTTTGAGTTCTTTGATCATGTTTTCAGTGTGAAGTCCTCTATATTCGATCTTAAAACAATGTTCATAATTAGATATATAATAGGACTAAAGACAGAAACCTTTCCAAAGTAGTATATGAAATAACTGTCAACTGTGGTGCACAATGCATTGGAAAAATTTCAAGAATTAAAAAACACAAAAATCAATCGACCATCTCCGATCACCTAAAGAACTGTGATATGAAATTAGGATAAATTGATAATTTTCAACTAAGCATTATCGAATCAATTTATATGGAATTAAAGGAACCAAACTTAAACAAAAAAATAAGTATAAATACAAGCTAATTTACAGAAGATATATCAAAAAAATTTAATTTGAATATTTTGTGAATATTTTTACAATGACAGTGGCATGCCGAAACATGTTAAGTAAATGATGCGTTACTTTAAATTCATACATACACTCAAAAATTTTGAAAATCACTTCATATTTGAATACAAAATACGATTACATACATAATCTTACTACCGATTAACAAGACTTATTTCTATAAAATTATCATTTTAAGTCGGCGCAAAATATTCTATGGCAATAATGTTCTGTAATTGAGTGAAATTTTATTAATATCCCTACTCACTAAAAAATGTTATATCCCCAGACTGTCATTATTCAGTTAGACAATGTTTTAAGATCAACATTGCTGATTGCATTCCAACAATAAAAGTAAGGGAAATATAACAGTCACGTCTCGGTTTAACGTGAACTTCAGAATAACGTAGTTAACTGAACAGACCCTTGCCCATTTAGCACATACGAAGCTCTTACTTTAAGATAATCTCAGTTTAACGCAAACTTTGACTCAGTTTTTCAGTTTAACATAAACTTCAGTTTAGCGTAGTTTAGAATTTGGGCCCAGGTGGGGATCGGGGTACGTTTAACCGAGGCGCGACTGTACAACATATTTGTTCAAAACAAAAATACATCTTCTCCAGTAAAAATTCGCTTATGTTCAACTTCTGAGTTAAAGTTGGACACAACAGCAAATTGAAAATGTAGGACACAATATAAAAGTTATACAAATTTGACTTGTTTATCCATCACCTATTTTATACCTAAGTAATCTTATTGTTATGTATTAATTTTTTAATGCATTTTTGAGGATGTATTTTTTGAGCTGAAATTTGAAAGATATCTGTTTTTAGAAGTTTTATGAAACGTTAGATTAACATGAAAATTACCAAAATTCACAGTATATAGCTCAACATTAGTCTAAACATGCATTTTTACTTTTGCCCTTTTGAAAAATAGCGACAAAATAAAAACACTAAAAATCAATTAATTTATGTATACTACAAACTAAATATTTTATCAAAATTTCATTTTAAACAGAACTGAAAATAGAAAATCACAGTAAAAACAAATGCTGGAAATGCGTTGAATTATGAAAGTTGATTAGAATTTTCACTCGAGATCTTCCACTGGCTGATTAATGAAAAAACTATTTAAAGGATCAGGTTGATCCAAGGGAACCAAATCTAGAGAGCGGTCATCTGGCACATGTAGGTCTACCTGAAAATTCTGCTGATAACTACCAGAGGGTTCTTGACGTTGAAGTCTTAGCTGATGTAACTAAAACGAGCATAAGATCATTCACAACCTAAGAATATACCTTATGAAGGCTGAGAATTTGGAGTGAATTTAAAGCGGCCTGGGTGTCAGAAGCAGATTGAGATTTTGCAGCAAACGGATATCTCTCCCTAAAATAGTTCTGCTATTTACTTACATAAGCTCCATTATGAACAGTTATTTAATCTTTATGAATAAAAAAAGAAAGCTTGATAAACGCATTTTACATATCAATTTTTATATTATAAATTAATATCCTTAATTTTGAAAATTGTCTAATTCGAGATGATAAACTTACGTATTTAAAGAGGATGTTGGATATGTCAAACTGCTTGGTCCTGATTTATGCAAAACGCCATTTCCTTTAAAAATAGGGTGTTCAGCAGTTTGAGGCATGTAACTCAGTTGCAGAGATGGAAACTGTAATGGCGTTAATGAGGATCCAACCATATATTCGACCCCCTTTTCAACTAAATTAAGAAAATAGTAGTCAATTATACAACCAAAACAAAAATGAATACTAAGTAACTTTCCAGTTATAACTTAGATTATTGTCTACATATCAAACACAATATTTACAGCTAAAACAGTTGTTGAAAACAATTGTGTTCTGAAATTGATAACAAATATATTAGGTGGATGATGCATAGCGTTGCTACGTGCTTGGCTTTTGCGAGACCTGAATTTTCAGGGTCCCTGTATCATTTAGTCGGATTTGATTTCGTCCCATGATATTTCTAGTACTATGTGATCCAATGACATTACTTGTATTTTAAGTTAAATCGTTAGACAGAATTTGGTAAACTCCTACTGAGAATATAGAAATGTCGAGGAATAACTTAATCCAACACCACAATCTGTCGCTAATAATACCAGTAATACAACATACAGCAATGATGGATCTATCGATTACTGAACCATTAGTTAATTATTGTAATCGTCATGTTAAATAGAGATTTCATATGATACTCTGTGCATTGAGATTCATGATGAGAATTTTACTTAGAAATATGCTTTTGATTTTAGAATGAGTTCAGTCGAAAACGAACATGCTATGCTTACGAGAGGAAATCTTGAAATAAACAAATTTAGAGAGACTACGACCTTCTACCTCAAATTAAAACCAGTGAGACTTAAATTAATATTGGCATTTGCCAGTGTTTCGCATGCAAGTCATTAGATATTTAAGCTTGCAATCCCTTGACACATCACCCAGAAAGGATATTCAACGTTGCATTGCATTTCGACACGTCAGAATTTGCAGGAAACCGAGTGATGAATATGAAAAAGAAATATTTGGAACAATAAGCACTGATAAATGAATTTTCACAATTAACAGTGTGTGGATGAATATAAATACTTCGAAAATGATGTTTAATTACCTTGAAACAAATTTAGCAAAAGTTGCACGCATTGCATTATTTTTACCTACAATTTACAAGTGTTTAGATTACCAGATGTCTTCAATGAAGAAAAGAAAGTAATTCCCCAGGCACGTGTAATGAATTAGAAAGAAGCTTATGAGGCTTTAATGATGCCGCAAATTTGCTTTGGTAAAACTATTGAATGCTTGCAGTAATCCATAAAATACGAAGTGAAATATTTATAATTATGAATTTAATATTAAACAGCATTGCGTCAATTTAAAATGACAATCCAGTTTTTCAAACAATTTTCTCAAGGCCTAATAGAAATTTGGAAATTCTTGGATATGGAGGGAATGCGCTTAAATGTAATGTGCTAAAAATCAATCATGTGCCTGAACTAAGTGAAAATATCAACTATTTTCAAACCAAAATTTAACTTTTTTTTAAACAAACTTTCAAAGATTTCCCATACTTAATGCACAGAAAAAAAGGAGGTCTAGCGTCCATGTGACCAACATTAATCTTAACCTTTGTAGATTTGACCGATTGGCGTAAATTCAGAAGCCGTGGAGTAAAAGTATGCCTACAAGTGTTCGTAACTTTCAGATATCCTTATTAATTCGTGAGTTATGAATGCTTAAATTTTGATCGAAGAACCCATCAAATTATTTAATAATTTCTAGGTAGTTCAAGGTTAAAAATTATATTAATAATTGCATTGTGACCACTTTTAAAATAAACTAAAAAGGTTGTAAATACTTTAAATTCCTTGCAAGAGTACTAGAAACATTTCACAAATTCGCAAACAAAACGATTTTCATGGCTGTTGTAATCTATTTCAGGTAGCGCATATCTTTTTGCAGAAAAACAATGCAGAATATATTAAACCGATAGATGATTTAAGAAAACTGAAACAAAATGTTGTATATGCTTACGCTATGCGATTTCATTTCACCATTTGGTTTCATGTACAGTAGGTGACAAAAAGACATTCCAACGGACTCTCAATGAAACATGGCCGGCGTCTAGTTCTGAATACGTTGCAAGTAAGGCTGTGAGATTCCCCAAAAATCAAATCGAATCGAATCGAATAAAAATAGGCGAATAGAACCTTTTTGATTTTTTAGCAACCAGGCATCGGAATTAACAGACTCGTTTTAAAATGATCCCATTTGAAAAAATTACATTAATATAATTGTCTGTTAAAACAATTACTGTTAATATAAATATTACAAAAAATATTAATATAGTATGTAGGACAATACCATGTTTGCAATACCTCCACACACACCAGATCAACGAAGTCAAGCAACGATAAGCCCGGTTAGTATTTGAGAAGAGTTGTCTCAAAAAACAAAAAACTATACAAAAATAAATTAAATTTAGTGGAAAACTTAATTTGCAAACATATTGGCGAAGTGGGAGAACGAAGTTTATTGAAGCGTTTTTCAAATTTATTGAAAAATTCTGAGGTGCATGCAACTTCTACAATACTCGACCCGCAATTCAAGAACCTCATGCTCAGTTGAGTCCTCAACGTGCCAACGACTTGCCCAGTCGTCATTTTGTCAGACAACGTCTCGAGCTAAAAAACGTCGACAGTAGGATCGAAACGAGGACAATGATATTTGGGCGCCACTTCGACTTTTATCTAAGACACGCCCCTGCACAAGTGACGACAATGATCTGATGGCCGAGTTGCGACTTTACCTGGCCGAAAAAGTTCTGAAAGTTGACGATGATCCCCTGGCTACTGGAAGGATTAGAAATCGGTGTATCCAAAATTGTCTTCTACTCCACGTGTAATCCTCGGAGTACCTGGTGCAGCAACAGCGAGCGAAAGAGTGTGGAGGGAACTGACAATACTGTGACCTCGCGATGGGAGAATTTGACAGCAAAAAATATGAAATTTCTTGTTTTTCTACATGAAAATTGGTGAAAATATATTTTTCATTGTATTTTGTGCTTTTTCGAGTAAAAAAATCGAATCGAAATTAAAATTAGACGAATCGCACAGCCTTAATTGCAAGTAAAGCGTCGATTGTAGTGGGCCAAGGATAAACGATGTTGGGCAAAAAATGAGTGGAAAATGTTTTACGGACACACTTAACAGTACTTAAAATACTAGATAATGCGCCACAGTGCGTAGAATCGTGGAATAGACATAAATTGACACTCGCCGATTTGTGTGTAAACAAAAAGCACTACAGGATATGAGGGTGTTTTAGTATGGGGCACGTTCAAATTGTGGAATGCACTACAAATTCTCATGTACATATGACCAATAGCAATATATGGTATTGCACATTTTCAGAACAAAGGCATTCACAGGTCTTACAATGGTCACGCACATTCCGATGCCAATACTTGCGGGTCATTTTCTAGTAGAAATTGATAACATTGGAATCCACAAATAAACGTGATGTTTATTTTAAGCTTCTACGAGTGGAAATTAATATATTCTGAAAGCAATTTAACAAATTTAAGTTAAGATAATTACATACTCAAAATTTAAATATTTTGCTTTGTTGTCATGAAGTCAATTATTCAAGGCAAAGAGGCTTTTTAGGGAAATACTATAATGTAGTGAAAATATTCGTCAAAATGAAATAAAGAAAGTTTTTGGAAGGCGTCTAGCTTCCGATTCCAAAATAAAGAATTTAGATCCAATCGAAGCCACGATGATTGATCTATAGTGAAATATAATTTTCCAGCTTTAATAAAAGATATAAATGGAAAACGCGGTTCAATATATGTAGATTAAACAATCGATAAACATTTATAAACAAAAAGAATTTGAAAGAAGTGTTTGAATTTTTGCAAGAGGAACTAATATCAGCTATCTTTAAATTTTACAAACTTGTTAAATTATCGGTGAAATAATTAACTACAGAAATTAATAGTTCAGGAAAAAAGTTTTAGTTCGTAAGATCACTTACTGTTTGTTATTTAATGTAAGTAATGAATGGTATCTAAGCAAACCTTTTCCCCACGCAAACTAAGGGATAAAAATTTGAATGGAAATAATATTTGAATACTAGAAATTCAATTACCATGTCCAGTTAGAGATGTAAGAAACTCTTCTACTTCTTTAGGTGCTTGCCAATCAGGATTAGTGTGTTTGAAGTTTATAACTGACAACTCCGTCTTCCCTTCCTCTGCTTGATTATACTGGGAGAGATTGATGTTGTCTTCATTATGCCACTAAACATGAACACACATAAGAATGACATCTGAATTTTTCGAAAAATTTCAAAACCGTACATGTATGCATCGAAAGCTTAACATAACCTTGAAATGCACTTGTAAAATATTTAAAGCATATGCCTAAAAGCCAAAGCTTAATTCAAAGTAAAGCTTAGTGAGAATTACATTTCCGATATCATCCTACAAAAAATATAGAAATGGTGACCTGAGGATTTCCATGTTTTGCAACGTCCAATTGGGCAAAAGAGCAGACGTCGCCGACACCAACGATGTCAATTGTAAAGTGCCTGAAGAAGTCAACAATCTGTGGTACTTTCTTGCGAAGACTGAACATGATAATAAATGGAGTAACTAATGGACTGAGAAGTTCTTCTAGGTAGAAAACCTACACAAACGAAATTAATTATTCATAGCGTATGGTGAAGGTGGGTTAAAACCTAAAAAACATCGTTTCCACAATACAATCAACATTATTAATAATAGAACTAACGACCACTAGTACCTACAAAATGCTACAAAGCCTGAATATGAAAAACATGATTACATTAATTGGCAATGTTAGTGAATTTTCATAAAAATATATGTATCTTTGTAAAATTAATTTCTCTCAATACGCCTATAACATGAAACCAGAAATATTAAGTATGGATAATCGCTCATTGCATATTTGTGCATGTAAGTGGTCAAGATCTTATTAAAAAAATTAGATTAAACATAGCATAGAAATATTCAAACAAAACTTATGCACCAGTTTATATTGAAAAAGCCTTGAAAACTGCGCTCTAACTTCAGATGTGTGAGCTTTTCCTTGCCAACTGTCAGGGCGATAGTGAACATGACAAAGCACCTTTTCAAGAAGTTCCTCAGGACAAAAAATCAAATTGTCATCTGGAATCAAACTTCGTGAAACAGCAGCTATCAAACCTAAATTCAAAGATTCAATATCTCATACTAATAAATTGTATAAAATCAAAAACAAGAATGTGCGAAATAACAAATAACAAAGTCGGCGACTCAGGTATAACCCTATTTTTAAAAAAAATAAAACATTGAAAATCAATATGAAATTTAATAGAAATGCAAAATACGACTGTACCTGTCACAGTGGCAATAGTGATGACGTATTCTACTGCAATGACATCTTCATCAATAACAGTGAGAACAATAATCACAGCAGCAATGGAACCACAAAAGAAAGAAACATTCCTAAAGGAAATCAATAGGTACAACTCTCTAACATGATGTACACACAGCTTCCACCTTGTAAGATGCTTAGCATTGGCACATCTTATATCCAACAATTCCTCATTCATGTAACAGACAAATTCACTGATTACAAAACGCTGGGCATTGATAACAAGTAATGGAAAATGCGAGAGAAATAACAGTAAATAAAAGGACAATCATATTCCTAGTCAAACACATTTTTAAAATGTTGCTGCATTATTTGAAGGTAAAGTAAATAACAACTGCAAGAAAAAACATTTACTAAGAATGTATGTTGTTTTACAAATGACGTTTGCACACATCTACATGTAAATCACCTCACAAAGATGTCGATGAATTGATTGTTTGATAAAAGAACAATCGCAGATCTCTTTATTCAAACTCTCCACAGCATATTATCACAAGATGGTCAACCGCGTTATATCACATTAAGAAAATTGCCTGATGTTGGTGAAATGGCGTATTCTATATATAGAAGAGGAATATTGGTATGCAACTAGGGTTGGCAAAAAAGTATTTTTTACAAAAGAAACGCTTTAAACGTTTAAAACAAAGTTATTTTTTGCTCTTAGACAGGCCCACTTTTTGCTCTTAGACAGGCCCACCTCAAGGTACTAAAATTGTTCTACATATAGTAGCAAACATTTAATTATGATAAACTTATCAACATTTATTTTTCGTTGCATACAAACCTATTTCGCTCCATCAAATATTGCCGTGGGAATTTCTATTCTTTCAGTAAACGCGTTTTAAATTAGTGCTGTTGAGGCGTTTCAATATATTTGATGCAAGTTTGTGTTTTCTATTCTAGTCTGTTACTTTTATATCATAATGCAATAAACATCGCTTGGCATCACTTTAGCAATTCGAATTTATAGCTGTAACGTGAAGTCAAACGATTAAACATATTTATCTACATTCCCGAATACAAGGGATAAGCATTCTTTTTGAAAAATGAATTTTCATATTATAGTAGTTGGACTTTATACAAAGAAAACCTTTGCAATTTACCGAATATTTAACACTAGAAAGCCCGACGATTCTATACCTTAAATTCATGCAGTTGCCAGAATTAACCCATTCAAGTAAAACTAACGAAAACAAAAGCAAATGAAAGAAAAGTATGAGAAGAAACAAATAGCTGTTTTTCTTTTTAAATTCTCATCACATGAGGCACTACAAATGCATTTGATATGTACAAAGCGGTCAAATTTGACCGTTCGAGCTTTCTAGTGTTAAATTGTCATTTTCAGTTAAAGTGAAATGTATTGTGCGTTCGGATAATAGAGCCTCGAGTTACAGTATTTCGTACTATACATTTATTGCACAATTTTTACACCGAACTGCATATGCATACAGTGTTTTGTAATTGAAATGAAATATTTAAATTAATTGGACTTGTATTATGCGTTCGGATAATAAAGCCTCGAGTTACAGTATTTCGTACTATACATTTATTGCACAATTCTTACACCGAACTGCATATGCATACAGTGTTTTGTAATTGAAATGAAATATTTAAATTAATTGGAAGCCAATATTTAAGTGACAGGGCTAATTAGAAATATTTTCTATTACAGTGGACAGTTTTGATAGTAATCTACGATTAATGAAATCTTTGAATTGCTTACTTAAGAAGCGAGTATAGGAATTGGTTTTCTTTTAATAAAAATTTAATCTATGTTAAATAATACATACTGAGCTATTATTGACAACGCATTCGATGTGAAGCAATTGATGTACTCAACAGCAGGTTTATATCCTGCTTTCAGCCTAAAAATATAAAAACTAATTTTATATAGATACAATAAATCAAAATTGATTACCTACAATATGGAAGGCAGATGCAGCATAAATATCGTACACAATCGCAATACTTACGAAAATTTGCAAGCGGAAATATATATAGTACTGGCCAAAAGTTTGGGAACACTTTCCAAATTTGGAAATTTTTGTATTTTACACTAAAAAACGCAATGTAGAAACAACATGATCAACACCGTGTAGAAAGTAAATAATTAATTCAGAAAAACTCACTAATATTTTGTATGTCCGCCATTATTGGCCAAACACGCAGCAATGTCATTTGACATTGACTTGACAAGCTTTCTCCACCATACCACTTTAATTTGCACCTTCAGATCGTCGAGTGATGTGATGACAGCAGTCTTCTATGACGTTGAGGTCTGGGGAGTTTCTCGGCCAGTTCTCTTGTGATGCAATCCACTATTTCACAGCTTTGGCGCTGTGGCAAGGAGCACCATCTTGTTGTAGTACAGATGTTCCGCGAAGCTGCATAGATATGGGAACTTTCTCCTGAATTATTTTGAGGTAGGCCTTGGCTGTGACTGTCTCGTTGTGAGGAACAAAATGCAGAACAGCACACCCATTCGCAGTTATAGCACCCGAAATCATCACAAAAGGTGCTGAGCGGACAGTTTGTTGCGTGTAACGTGTGTTGAATCTTTGGTTTCTTGGTCGTCAAACGTGCGGCCGGTATGATGTAAACTAGCAAATCTTGTATTCGTCACTAAACATTACTTGATGCCACATCTCAGGGGTGTAGTGTTGGTATTGCCTGCAGAAGAGCAACCAGTCTCGAATGTTCTTTGCAGACAATCGGGGTTTGGCTGCCAGTTTGCACGATGGAAGGTCAAATGTAGTATTCAATTGACGCCTAATGGTGCGTGTTGATACATTCTGCACTACCGCATCTAGATTTGCTTTGACTTCAGAAGATGAAGAAAATGGTTGATTGACGACGTAACGGTGAATGAGACGGTCAGTCTGAGGGGTTGGCACTTTTGGTCTTCCAGACTGCTTGTGAGAGGAAAAATTTTGCAGTTGCTGATAGCGAGTAACACTTCTGTATACCGAAGACACTGACACGCCCAATCTATCAGCTATAGCGCGATAATTGTACCCCTCCTCGTGCAAGATACGAATTTGAGCACGCTTTTTTGGTGAAATTTCACTACCACAGACCATATTTCGAACTATAATGTTGGGGTTTTTCAGTGAAAATGTATTGTGTGTAAATCTAAAGTTGTGTTAATTTGATTGGTTAAATGAATCTGTTGTAAATTCTAAGAAAAAATTGGGAATTCCAGGAATTTTACGAAGTTTCCAGGAAATAGCATAAAAACGCTTTAGATAGGTTACTGTTCCCAAACTTTTGGCCAGTACTACATATATATATATATATATATACATACATACAGTAACGATCAAAAGTTTTCGGACACCTAACTGAACAAATTCTTTTTACAGTGATGATGGTATGTAAAATATAACACAAAAATCGTATTCAGCATAAAAAACTTANTTAGACAGGTTACTGTTCCCAAACTTTTGGCCAGTACTACATATATATATATATATATATATATATATATACATAGATTTAAGTATAATGTGGAAGCAGATCTGTCAACTGCTTTTATAATTTTTAAGCACCAAAGTTTGGCGAATATTAGATGAAATGAATAAGATTGGATTGACTAATACGTTGCATATATGCTTAAAAATGTTTAAAAGTATTTGAAAAAACTGGAACGTTTGACAAATATTTGCCAAATCTTTGCAAGGTTTGGTAAATTTTGTGAAAATTTGCAAGTTATTTGAAAAACTTGCTAAATTTGCCAAATCTTTGGATCGATTACAAATGGAATACGAAAATTTGGGACTAATTTGGAATTTTTCAACTTTTTTTACTAAAGCCCATGCTACACTAACAACTTCTTGTCGCCGATTTTTGTCGTCCGAACGAACAACTTTTGTCGCCAAATTTTGTTACCAATTTCTGTCGTCCGAACGAACAACTTTTGTTGTTAATTTGGTATGCTACACGAATAACTTTAGTCATTTAATTAGTTTTAGACAAAAATTGGGGAGGGGGTGCTACACGAACGATTTTAGTTGGCGACAAAAATTGTTGATAAAAGTTGTTCGTGTAGCATAGTGTTACAACAACATTTTACTATTTCAGTTACTTCATTATAAAATATTTAAGAAAGAATTACAAGAGTATCCGAATATGCAGAAATATTTAAAATAAGAAATTAATATTGCTCATTTAACATAACAGTTGAAATAAAATATTAAAATATTTTTCAATATTAAATTATAGGAATATGCAGCAGCAACAAGCTATTTTATGTTATTTTTAATGTCTATATTATGAAACAATATTGTTTCAATGTCTGTATTCATATTTTCTTGATGAAATGTGCTTGTTTACATTCCTAAAAAGTGATCGTAATAATGGCCTTGAATTTAAGCGGCAAATTGCATAATTATAGCGCGCATTTCACTAAAGCATGGAGATGTCAACAGCGTGATCACATGAAGATCTTATTAACGCAGAATTCAATATTTATTTATGTAGGAAATC
>CABFPE010000005.1:1440057-1488122 GCA_900660155.1 Hofstenia miamia | reverse complement strand
ATTTCCATAGTACAGAAAGTATCTTATGAATATATATATATATATATATATATATATTATATAAGGCTGCCCCTAATTTATGAATTCTCGAATGTTTTGCCACTGAAACTTTGAGGTGCTTCCATTTCACGAAAAAACGACGAGTGTAAAATCTTGAACTATTTGAAATAGACTTAGACGTGGCGCAAGCTCATCAAAATTTTCAGTAATACTGAAATATACTATTATTGTTAAAACAGTTTATTGTGACGTAACAAGTAGTTTTAGGCATCTCATTAGCACTGAGCATACAGTGAATTGTAATTGAAGAGAAATAGATCGATGCCTACATTAAGAATGACTTTGCATCCTCAGAATGCAAAAATTTTGCATCCATATGTTCAGTTTTACCAAATATTTTTGAAAATGTGAATTAATTAATTTAATCAAAATTATACTTAAATGTTTTTTACGTAGATGCATTTATATATTTGTCACATCTTTAGTTGAACAGAATAATAATGATTACAAGCTCTTTACTCAAGTATGAAAAAGAGGTACTTACAAATTCGAAATTAAAAGTAAACACATAAATTACAAAAATTACTCTAATATGTTATACATTTCCCATGCATGTAATTTTTTTAGACGAATGCCATATTTTTCGGTGACTTAGCAAGTTGTGTATCAATTTGCGTTTAAAAAAGGTAATATTCGTAGAAAACCTAGTTTCACTGTCAAGGTTTTCCATAGCTTTAGTGTGCAAACTATAAAAGATTTTTGCCAAAAGGTCCTTTTATTTGCAATTGATATTTTGCAAGTGCGAGTACATGCGTTGTAACTGGTATAATTGTCGGAGAGGTCTAGTGAATGCGTGTATCCAATACAATGTTTGAAACGAGTTGTTAAACAGGTGTATTATATTTGATAGTAAGTTGTATTTTTGCAAATAAACTAGTTTGTTGTTTATAGATGTTGAACATGGTTCACACAGCTCTATTGAATGTGCTATTTAAGTATTCATTTGTTTCAACATTTATGACACTAGCAGAGAACTAGAGTAATTGTTGTGTTACAAATGTGTTAATTAAATTCAAAGAATGGAGAATTGATTTCAGCTCATAGAAATATTGGAAGTCCGCATTTCTTAGTCTTAATTTCTTTGAAATAAAGGTATTGAATTTTAAAGATTGGTCTATTTCTACCCCAATATAATAATAATTCGATACATTCGAAATGATGAATTTCCATTTAAATTACTTCCTATATACGCCATCAGAAAGCATTGAAGAATAAGAAATCCCCCTGATAGGCAATTATTTTGTCTACATATAGCATCGCGAAGGTTTGCAAAAAAAAATTTCAAATAGAACCAATTTCTGCATTTCTGAAAATTGAATTCATTTGATTAATTGCTGGAATTTCGACAATTCTAGCCAGGATTCCATCAGAAAGAATCTATTCGAGTAATTGATTTAAAAAGCAGTAATCAAAGAAAACAATATCTCCGTGACATTGCTTATTTCAAATTGGTGAACAGCACCAAAATCAATTTCAGAAGTTAATCACCTCATGCCAGGAAACTTAGAACATTTGGCCCTACCTCATGCATCAACCATGATTTATGCTAAAATCCAAATACAAATCCTAAATTTAGCTACTTTGATCTCAGTTCAATCTTGCAATCCCGAAGGTGAACGGATTACGAGATATCGACAACAGTTTAGCTAACATTGATGTTAATGTTTAATTCTTGGCGCTACTTTCAACGCAGGCAGCTAGACACGGCTTGAAACTAATTCCGTTGCTTTATTCTTATCCTGAAAGTCAAATTCAAGTAGCTAGATTGTGTAAGAATTTAGGCAATTTGATTTTTCTGACTAACAATAACCAGAAGCAGTAGAAAATTGTTTGGGAGCTGAGTACATTTGATAGCTTTCTTGAAATCTATCCAGAAAACTTATAGGCTCACTAGTAGCTGCTAACGAATTGTGTGTTTGATGCAGCAAATACAGCAATTGTATCTCTCAATAATGAAGAATAACTCGTAGTATGCCTTAGGGATTGTAGAGAAAAGCCAGAAAATTCAAAAACAGCTATTCTGTTATTGTGACTATTGTATTGATACATTACTTCCATGTCATGTATTGAGACTTATTAGGCCAACTTTCACATCATTGCACCACCTCCAAAATATATAACAGATTATCAGAAATTGGAACAAAAGAGTTTCTAATGAAATTGAACCTTTTGAGAAGGTCAGACATACAAAAATCTAAATTTAAAATCTTCACCTTCTATAAGGGCCACCCTAATATTTATACATATACTCTTTGATCCCCTAATAAACTAACGTGACCTTAAATTTTGAATTAATATAAAGCATATGCCTTTATCAATTAAATTGTATGTTAGTGCTTACAAAAACATTTTAAAAAATATAACAAAAGAAACAGGCAGTTTCTAACGTATAAGCGAAATCATAGATAAATTTACGCTTAAAATAACGACTAATATAGATTAATTAAAAATGCATATGAAGAAAAACAAACTAGTAAAAACTTAACAAGTTGCTAAAAAGATCTGAAATTCAGAATGTAAATCATGGCTCAAAAATGCCAACACATTAATTCTATTTTGTGAAATTGGAATATCAGACAATGATTTAAATTCGTACTATAATAATTTATCAAACTGATTATCAAGCAAAAAATTAACACCTCAGACATAGATCTTCTAAACTCATATTGACGACACTAAATCATTTGAAAAAGCCTCGGGTCTAAGAATATATTAACGAGCAAAGTGGATTTTTAGAATTTCCCCTCGAGAATAGATATATTGACATTGTACCCCGTACCAAACAAAATTCAAGGAAAGCGAAGGATTAAGGACCGTTTTTCACAACAAAGTGTTTGCACGAAGTCGTTCATAGACAAGTCTTACCATTTTTTTGTCAGGATGGTTTCCAATGGCATGGATTAACATCTCGTATTGAAATTACTATCTACAATTTGCGCAAAATAAATGATAAATAATAGATTTTATTACTAACAGAAGTTACTTCGAAAACTTTAACCGCAATATCTCAGGAAAATCCGATGTCAAACACAAATGATCATTATTAGGTCAATTTTATATTTCAAATTCGAATCAGAATTCTGAGATAGTGGATTGGCGAATTCGAATCGAAAATATGTTGGTTACACAATCCTTTCTGCTGCAAACCCCGTCTATTATGAAGAATTGTTAATAGCTATTTTTAAAAACTACTTTGAAAGACAAAAATCCTAGTAGATTATTCTAAAGTAGAATTCAAAAGAGATATGTGATTGGCACACTTCACACAGATTTTTGTTCGAAAAATTTAAGCTATCCACAGAAAAGTTTTAGTTCTGCCTTCTGCACTGCATCACGCCTAGAATATTGGAATCCGAATCCTACATAGATTCGAATATTCAAAGGGCAAGGATCACTATATCGACAGACACAGACCACTTGCCATCTTTTGCAGATGACAACACCGATTGCAAAACAAAATTCGAAACTTCTAATTGAGGACTTGTAAAACAATTTGCTAAAAAGCTGCACATAAACACATCCAAATCAAAGGAAATAAAGACTATGAAGGAAACTCACAATAACACACCAATAGTAGAACGTGCGAAAATAGCCACGAATTGAGTTCAATATGCGATAGCATGTAACGTAGTTCACTTCTTCTCTTTCAGATGTGAAGAGCAGATAAGATTATATTTTAATATTCACTAGTTTTCCAATAAGCCCATGGATGTAGTTTTAATCTGTCCAAAGACGAATGGAAGAAATCCATTGACTAACTAGTAAATGCATGCTGCAGGGATAGTTTGCAGAAAATAAACTATAATAGAAATGCAATCGGTATCTTTAATGAAGAAAGACCTGCCAACAGACAACACTTTCCGTACTAATTAAAGAGGTCTATATTTTCATCAGTCAATCATACGTAAAATATATTTTAATATATGGATATGAATCTAAATCCATATTCAAATTAAGCACTTGGATTATCCAATTGCACTGAATAATAATTAATAAATAAACAAAAGTTCTTCAATTAAGAAAATATTAAACTTTATTTAAAAAATTTCCTATTTCAGATGTTACTACTATTCGAATTGGATTGTTTAAGTTCACGATAAATTCCTGCTCTTAAATTTTCTCTTTCAGTTCTTTTTATATGAATGGTTCGTCCTATCATTCCCAAACAAAGAACAGAAGAAACTCCAAGGAAAATTAATCCGCTTCTCATTTAGCACTTTTCAAGCTATTATTGCGAAATACAACAACAGTTTTTGAGAACGAATCAAATTATAGAATGAATGGCAAAGTTCCACTTGAACGAAGTCATTCATTTGAAAGTCGAAGCATCATCCTCCCTTACAAGCAAGTGACTGTTTTCCAATATCATTTATCAATTTGTTTAAATGTATTTGGCGATGATGTAAAATAGAGATATTTTAATGAAAGTTAATTATATAAGTTTATCAGTCTCAATTTTATTAATTTTCTTAGAAATTTTCTCTAACGCAAATGTAAATTCAACAATTTACTGTTATACTGATTTTTCTTGTTTTTACACGATTTGCTTGAAATGCAATCAGAATTCTCAAAAAATATGTCATTAAGGCTATCAAGGTTTACATAAATTGTTTGACTGATATTGTTAGTCATCGTTCAAAACCTTTTTTTCGATGTAATGTCTTTCAGTCATTTGCTTATGGATAATTTACATAAGTCCAAATATTGGTAATAGATTTGTAATCTTAGAATGTGATGATTGATATGCTAGTGTATTATTAGTATCAGCAAAATAAATCACAGTGTGACCTTATTAAATTTATACAGCATTCAATGATATTGTGAATATTAATTGTTTCAAACAATCTTTTATAATCATTGCGAATTTTAAATTAGAGTCAATAGTGGCTCAAATTTAGCTAAGACGATTTAAGTGCGTATAGATGCAGGACATTCATGTAACGAAGTATTCGTGTTACAAATGTGGTGATTTGATATAGGGTAGCTGTTTATCCTAACACTGATTCCATACTTTGGAATTCAAAATAATGCAGTACAAACCGCTTTTTAGGGAATCATAACTTTCTTATATCAGCATGTGATTTTAGTTTGAATTGTGGACATAAACTTCTAAAAATACCATAGTTGTAATTTTTTAAGAAACACATCGTTTTCTTTTAAAAATGAATTACAATATGAATACATTATATGATTTCGCATTCAATATTATATTCATTATTTTGTATGTATATAGACTTAGTCAAACGTTTGATAATCTAAAACAAATGAATATTGCAACTACAAGTTGTGCGCGTGTTCAAAAGCAATTTATTTAGAAATGCAATTTGAAACATTAATCATAGAAAACAAGAGAGCAGAACTAATATTGATGCCATAGCTGCTACTTATGAAGTATGATTTGTGGTATTCCATTGATATTACTATATCCAATGCAAAAATACAAATGCCGGCAAATCTAAAAAAATAGTTTCAAATTAACATGTAAGACTGCGAGTCATAACTATATTCCTGTTTTGAAATCGCTTAAAGTGTAAACTTTGTACTTTAGTTCATATTGTGATCCTCTTACTAGTGAGATAACTAATGATTTTCATGGTTTACCGGAAAGCTACCTAAGATTCTACTCATAGGTTTTAAACATGAAAAATATTTCAAAGTATTACTAATTCGGGGTTGGTTAGAACAGAAGTGTTTGAGAGCATATTGGAACTCATTCCAATCAACCGCATTGAATGTTATTTAACAATAATTATATTTTCATAATTCATAACCTCAAATGTACAACTTAAAAGTAGAAATTTGCTCTTGTACATATAAAGGATGTGCTGAGTAATGAACTTTGCCAATGGTTATCTTTGTATCAAGTAGGATTCTATTTATGATCACCTCTGATTAATTTTACATTCTATTTCTGAATTTTTGCTATTTGTTTTATTATTTATGGTTACCTATTGTTTAAGTCTTGTCTTAAAAAACTAATAATCTGTTACAACCAGCCCCAAAATCTTGGACCAGGTTGAACCAAATACGAATTTTTATTAGAAACCAGAGCTAAATAAAAATGTTTCTATCTTATCATTCTAATCTTATAAAAGACCCATCTTTTGTTTCACGTATTCAAGCAAGCCAAATATTTTATAACTTTACATATATGGATGCTTACAAAACTAGTTTCAAATGTCCCTGGTATCCCCAATAGGTTTTTCATTTTATTAATGTTTTCGCTTATATGCAAAACTTCAACCGGAAACTGCATGCTAGTATTAGGTTACAAAATACTCATACTCTTAAAGTACATATTGAAAAGCCAGTTTAACAATAGATCTATAATCAGCTAGGGTAGTACTTACAAATAAAGCGTCTTTGCATAGAAGAAACTTCACTCAATTATTAGAATTGATGGGCTTTAACATCAGGGCTGTTGTCGACAAATATTTACAATATTCCCCAAGTAATTGTATCAGTGATCTGTAAAATGAGGATTTTTAATATTTCTATTATTAATTTTTATCATAGTTAAGCTTTTTCTTTAGAACGAGTTTTTACTTGTTTAAATCAAACAAGAGATCCACTATTAATAATTTTATAATGGAAGCAAATTTTCTAGTGAGGTAATGCACTAAAATAAATCGTTCGTTCATGTGTTTGAAATTACACTTACGACGTTTTGAAACTTATAGACCAGACGTGGCTTTAGGGGGCACCCGGGGGCCAGTGCCCCCTTTTTGGGGATTCTTAGTTTTTTCTAAAAGTGTCTTCCTTACATATTTTTTATGTTGAAGTTTGCAAATTTCATCCGACAATTTAGGGTGAGCAAAGCATTACATTGGACATTTAGAGGTTATATTTTACAATGAAGTTTTCTCTTGGAGTTATTTTTGTTTAAATTGCATTTTAAGTTTTCTTGAAACAAAATTGGATGGTGCCCCCCTGTTTTAAAAATCTTAAAGCCGTGCCTGTTATAGACCGTACTTAATGTCCTAATTGAAAAATCTACGTTTTTGTTATCAACTACGCATGGATTAAATTTGAGAAATTGTGTGTATTTCTCTAAGAAAAAGGGCATCTAAAGAGCGTATTGTCAATTATTTTTTGTAAGAATATTTAAATAAAAAATCATTAATACGGAAGGAAAATGCTGAGCTATAAAATGACAACACTACTGCTGCATAGGGTCTTCACAATACCTAGCTTAGAACCAATCAATAAATAATCTAAATCAATAACGTATGTATTTGACAATTTGAAGCAAAGGAGTTGTCAAATATTGAAATAGCAAATATCTATTGATTATGCTGAAAATACATCTACCTTGAATATAGTAACTCCAGTGGCGGATACAGAAATATTTTTTAAATGGGGCCCAATGCAAGATAAACTGCTAAGTGCATAATTCGAGATCACGGTTGGTTAAAAAGTATTGCATTATTATTTTTTAAAATTCAAAACTATGCGTGAACTTCGCCATCATTTACTGACTCCAAAAATGCAAGTATACAATTTTTGCAACTTCTCAAGACCCAACAGAATTTTTTATAAAATTTATAAATTTCATTGTTTCTAGCGCAAAGTAGTAATAGTGAGAGTGGGCAATTGTGTTGAATTGTATCAAATTTTTCAACAAAATAGGATTATTTTTAGAATCAACGGTATTTTTGTGTAATATTTTTCACGAAAATATGCACTAAATTAAATACATTTCAAATTATAGGACTTCATAGTGCACTACAAATGAGAAATTTTTAGTGGATTTTTATTGATATAGGATTAAGTAAAGTACACAATGTTCACATAAAATTATGAATGTGTGCCTACTCGTTAAATTTTGTTAAATATTTTGATAAAATTCAAGAAAATCAAAAATCCCAAAATGCAAAAAAATCTTGCTAAAATCAATATAATTTTAAAATTACGAAAAATTGTTTTGAGAAGTCACAGAGGTGTTTCTTGTAATTTGGAGAGGGTGCCTGTTGGTGAAGTACGCCCATATTATTGAGTTTAATACAAAAATTTAATGTACTCTATTGGGTACAAAAGAATTTGGTTTGTAATGTAATTTTTTGCACCAGGTTAACGAACTATTCTTGTTTTACAGGAGCTCAGGCTCCCTTGCACCTCTGTATCCGCCCCTAAGTAACTCACCAGTATATAAGTTTTGTTGCTAAATTTATTATTATAGTTGAGTTTTTAAAAATATTTTAATTCAGTGGGTCTAGATGCAAAGATGTACATTTTTTTCTTTCAATTTAAAAAATGGATTGCTTCCTTTTATGTGCATATTGGAAAACAAACTTTTATTTATATAGAATTATGTACCGTTGCATATATACATCTATTTATTTCCTGAAACAATTTGAATGGTGTCCTATTGTCATTGTTTGCATTGAATGTGCATGACGTAACGCACTAGGTTATATTTTTGTCGCGTGATTAATGTTGAATCTCTTGGTTTCTATTACTGTAAAATAATTCAGGACACGATGAACTTTAGCATTGGCTTCAATTTTGTAATATTGAACGCCAATTTTCTAATGTTGTACGCCATAGTGTATCGTGTGTCTAATTAATTTTCTTTTTTTATAGCCCTGGGAGCAATTGAATTTTTATCTTAAAATTTGTATCATGTCATTATAAATTAGGTCACAATGAGTTTCTTTCTTTTTAGTTGTTAATATAAAATCTATTCAATTTTTATATCTACAAATGCATCTTTCGTTTTAGTTCTTAAATTTCGTATCAATCAACACTGTAGTTAGCCTGCATTCTCGGTTACCAAAATATTTCTGGGGATCCTTGTTCTAGATCTTTATGATAGTATTTGTGTCCGATTACATCACCAAAACAATCTTTGTTCATCATATAAGTGAGTTAATTGTTTATTGGTTTGGGAATACTTATTTTAGTTGACAACTTTTCCGCTCTATTTACTCCCCTGCCCCGTTCATGCATTCACCTTTTACCGATGATAATAAATTATGTAAAAAAATTCTTTTGAAACAAAAAAAATGGTACGAACTTACTATCTAAGTTTTGTATTAAGAGAAGTTGCAAGCAAACAAAAGTGGATTACGGTATAGGTATCAACTTTACTATTTCTTTGAAACTGCTTTGCAAACTAATCTTTTGTTGCAATGATGTAATTCACAATGGACTATATTATATGTAGGAAGAGGGCAATAACATAGCTTCCTAGACTGTTTTTTAAACCAAGTCAATTCAATGACATGTTAGTATTTTAATCCCATTGAATAACTGCATTTTTGTTTGTTGGTTTTTCTATTTTCTTTTTACCTTTTTAATTAAATTAGTAGTACTTCATGTCTTTTTCACAATCTTCTAAAGTGTGAATTTTTAATTAAATTTAGAATTTTTTGTTGTAATTTTGAATTTGTATTTTTTCAAAAAGATTGCCTCTAGTGAAAATAATAAACTTTATACGTTTATTTCCCAAACAAAACCATTGTCACTAGCACACTTTAAAGTTGATTGTCAAAATGTTTTTGTGTTAATTATTAACTACATGATAACATGGTCGTTTTCTGTTGGTTCATTTAATTCATTGGTAGTGAGTTTAAATGGAAGCTCAATAGTGATAATCACAATAAAATTATTTTGTAGTTGTGACACCGTAGGATGATATCGACAACGGGTGCATTTATCATCAAAATACTTGAAAGATGAACACAATAAAAAAGATGGAAAAATTTCGAGCTAAGGCAATAACATTTCGACGATGTCAAATTTAGCAAATTTCAATTAGTTATAAGTTTATAATTTCAAAATTTAGTAGAAAGTGTTAAAAACAATTTGTTAACAAAAAACTCTTAATTAACATTTGTTCCTCATTATCCCAGCCTCTTCAATTAAGAGCTAGCAATAGTACAGCATTATTCTCCTTGAATTCACTAGTGTAGTTTGCGCTTGTAGCCTCGTAGATCTACTAGTGTAATGTGGAAAGTATCCAATCACAAACATTCATATTCAAAATACAGTTGCGGCAATTGAAGGCCCCTAGTGAAATATTTACGATTTTTACCAGACGTCAAATAAAAGTCTAATACGAATAAATTTATTATTTCTAATCATTAATTTATGCACGACTACAATAAAGACATAAAAAATATCCGTATTATCCTCATCCTCATATATTTAGTATTTTGTGGACCCTCTGACTTTTGATAAGAGCCGATAGCCAAGTGGGCATTAAAAACACAAGTTTTAAGCATCAACGTGTAAAATTGCTTCCTTTAATTCTCGATTGGTTCGAGGAAATTTTTCGAAAATTTTTTTCTTTATTACTGTTCAAAGATTTTCAATTGGATTCAGATTAGCTAAATTTCCACTTCATTGAAAATTGCTTGTTATGATGTCATCTCTGCTGAAAATGAAATGAGAACAGTGAATAGGTAAAGCAATCTGAAGCTGATTCGCTATAATGATACTGCAATGATACTGGGTGGACTTCTTTCAATTGGCGCGTCCGTATATAGGATGCTAAACTGTATTTCTTATGGAAAGTTATGTATTTATACAAACCTTTGACCTTAGCAATTTTAAATTTGAAATTTTCAGTTAACTTAAAAAATTCGAGTTTTGGGGTTTTTCCTTTTCAATTTTGCATATTTTTTGAAGTTATTGCATTGTGATGTAATAGGAAATGTTTTTTTACTTAACCCTATTTTATCCGGGCTTATGCGTATATTAATTAGGTTAGGTATCAAATTTTCTTAATTTCTAATTATTGACACAAAATGTTAGAAATATTACTAAATAGGAATCAAGAGAAAGGCCTCAAATGCAAATATAAAATAGAAAACTTTTAATTATAATTTTGTATCGAAAATTATGCATAGCTTCCAATTTATAGCCTTTACATACAAAATCGTTATTTTCGAAATTCTCAAGAAATTTCAGTTTGTCATGGATTTTTTATTAAAATCGCGATAACTTTGCGAAAAGTTGCAACAACAAGTTAAAGAAAAATGTCATAGAAAAAAATTGTCTCTGAGTTATATATAAAGGGGGGCGGGTCAAATGCCCCCTCCCCCCCCCTCCAGGTAAAGCAGGATTAAAAGTTAAAACTAAATATTTTAACCCAAAAGTAAATGTGTTTATGTTAGAACTTAAAGAGTGGATTTATACAGCTAATCGGGGTAAACTTTTATCATGTAAAAAATATTAATGAATCTCAAAGTTTGTTTGATAATTTGTTGAATTCGTGCGATTTTTCGGCTGTGCTGAAAACGTGGTTGTTAATTTATCAATCGTCCGGTTTACCACTACTATTGCAATCTACATAGAATTAAATGAATGTTTCGTTATATTAGACTGCTATTTCGTAATTACGGAAGTTTTAAGTGCTAATGCTATTAACTTTATTTGCATGTTGAAGCCCGGCTGTTAGGTTTTTACTTCAGCTTAGCTGTTCTAAAATCTGTCCGAGTTCCTGGTCTGTTGATTTTGTATTCCAACACTTCTCATATTTTATTCTCGTAAGATTTGCAGTTGTTCGAAAGATATATACAAAATTAACATTTTCAATACAAAATTTATTAAGATATTGTTAATAACAAATTAAATATTCTCTGAAATTTTTTGGCTGCGTTTTTTTTTATCATCTTTAAGCATTATGATTTGGGTTGAGTCTTTTTTCTAAGCATGTTTAATGTAGCGTTTGTGTGCATTATCTATATTTTGTGAAGTTGAATTTCAATATATTTTAGATATTTTCAGTTGACTATGGAGAGATTGAGGCAAAAGGCTAAAGAAAATCCGGCTGTCAGCTATGGTATGGATACCTATTATAAGTATCGCAATTATCATGATTAAGTAATGTTAGAAATTTTGTACTGTATTTTAAACATGTCAGAATTTTCACATCATATTTTAAACAAAATAATAGATATAAAATAGAAGTTTTTGGCATCCACTTCCACTTTTCATAACTACTACAGTGGCTCTGGTGGGATTTTCTATGAGGTTGGCTATCTTTGGGCAAAAAATGAGTTAAATTTGGCCATAGCATCGTTAGATGGTTTTTGCGTGAGCTTATTATCATAAATACCTTCTACCCCATTAATCTTAAATACCCTATGTCTTTTATTGGGTTTAAAACATACCGATAATAAACAAGATTTTCATCTCAGATTTGCAGTTTTTTCAATGATTAACTGCTAGGAATCAGGAAAGTTTAACAAATAACTTTTAGGAAGTCTTCAATAATGTGCAATATACTTCTCGGAATAGATTACCGCTTTCTTTAGACCTTTCAGAACCATTCTAAGTCACATGTAAATATAACCACATAACAGATCAAATCTATGCATTAAAAATGTCATTGACTTCATCTGCATTAATAAATTATGCGCTCATTTCTCTTGCTAAGCTAGTATTTAAGAACTTTTAACTGGAAAAATCATGCCATTTTAAATTTCCAAACTGTATTGTAAAATTTTCCTTGAGTCCGGAATTGCGCAAAATTTTTACTTTAGTCATGTTTGTTGTTTTCAATTGAAATAGACCAAATCTTATAGTTGATGCTTATTCTTAAATCCTCTTGGCTGAATTATTTTATATATGCCAGTCATCACTCAAAATGACAAAACCGTTAAAGAGCGAAGCACAATGAACCAATAATATGCTTTCCTATTTTGCCCATATACAATGGTTGTTTTGGTAGTTAATTCTAGTTTCCTGATACGCAAGCTAATGTTTGTACCTTATTACCATTATTGAGGCATTTGATAAGTTTCCCATCCATGGGAATCAGTCTTGTTTATTGGATAAACTACATAAATTCTAGACTCGGCCAAATTACTTATATGTATTTTCTGTTTTATTCAAGTGACTGTTTTATCATGTTCCCATGTAACATTCAAGCTGTTTTTGATTTGCTACTAAAATTTAATGGACTAAAATCAAATAGAGTATTATACTAGTTTTAATTATTTATATTAAATTTTCCCAATCAGTTGGTAAAATAAAACACAAACCGCTATTAACTCTGCTATGTGCCTTCTGAATTTTACGAAACCCTGGCTTCAATTTCCAAATATGGATATTGATAGTTTGACATTACTAAATACCGGTATTGATGAAGTCATCCCGTTTGTCCAACCCAAGCATAGAATCTTGCTTGAAACCTCAGACAACTGTTATGCAAAACATGTATGATTTTGCATAGTGTAAGAATGTGAATTAATTAATTAGCTCAAGTCGTTTATATACATGGATTAACTGTATGTTCTGACATAGATCACGACATACTTTATTAATATAGTAAACCTTGAATAGATGTAAGAGCATTATTCTGCGAAAATACCATGAAAATATAGGATACCTTAATAAGTAATAACTAAAACCACAGAGAAACAAAATATACGATTCCAAAATAGGTTGCATCCATTTAACTGAAAAACAGTTTTCAAAGCATTTCAATTGTTCAAGTCGTTCTAACTGGAATGTTTACGGTCCAGGGGTGGTGCTTTTGAAGAAATTGATGATGATGATGATATTCAAAAGCAATTTATTTCTACAAGAAAAAGGTACAAAAAACTATAAACTACAAAACTACAAAAAGCTATTTACAAATATAATAAATATATATAATATTAAAATGTGCGTTGTGTGTGTGTGTTGTGTATGTGTGTGCATTTTATACAAAATTTTCAAATGAATGTAGTGTATTATTGTCATTAAGTAGGCATTGTCTATTAAATAATAATAATAAAATACTTTATTAGGCCGATAAGCAAAACATTACAAGCAAAATAAAAATCACGTTTTTCGGCAACGAGGACAGTCGCGGTAAATGAAGTAGAGCAGTAAGTAAGGCGAGAGAAATTATCAGCGAAGAGGAAAGACATTTGAAGTCGAAGTTACACAGAGTTAATCAGAACAGTCGATGATGGGCTTCCAGTGCTTAAATTTGCAGGCCACCATCACTGATATCGATAAACACGAAAAAGGAACATGCAGTTTTGCTTCGCTGCACACAAACAATGGGCCTGAAGGTTGACAGAGTTTCTTAAAAATGTGTGAATTATGCATCATGCGATTCATTGCCAAGACCAGCTAGACATATGAGAATCGAGATTTAGTACCAATGTTGTATAACTGCAAACATACAAGCCGATTACTTCCTTTTCATGCTGACCTAATGAATATGCATATTTTAAAGACTAAACAGCTATATTAAAGTGCGTGTTAAATATATGGTCAGATCTTCCCTATCATGTGGGGTTTGCGAATTTTGGATATTTTTTTAGTTATGAGCATTTAATTTTTGAAGTTTAAATTTGACATATATTAATTCAAAATTAAAGTGATCATGAGTACAAATCAATTAACGCACGACGCATTTTTATCAATTCTGTACTCGATATAGCATAAATTGTGCATACAAAGGAATTTCTAGCAGATTGTGATTACCAATTGACTGTTGGTATTGTAAATAGTTATTCAGTTGCGAAATCAATGCCTCGCAGCTTTACATAAAATGAAAAGGAATTTATTAACGGCGGCTATGCATTAAATTAAAGCTTTTGCATTGTACATTCTTAAATGTAAAGAGAATTTTCCCCAGACAGTGCCGGGAAGCAATTATCCAATTGTATAAAGAATGTTAGTGTGCAATCTGATTAAACTCATTCTTGTATTTTTCAATAATTACTATTTTCACAGGATCATCATATTACTGTCATTGAAACAAAATATAAAACTTGGAGTTGCCAGTTACGTAAGTGAGTACTAGAATTTCTAAACTCAGGACACTATTTTCAGGAGCCGCTTTAAAAAGTGCAAGTCTCGATTGCATGGGCTCCGCGCCAGGCAATCTTTACTTGAAAGATATGAGAAACATTTGAATTTTCACCCTCCTGGCCCGCTAAGCCAAGGACATGCTAAATTACAAGGACGGGAAATCAGAACAACGAGTGTAAACAAAATGTGTGGGCTGATGTTATACAGTGACATAAACTAAATGTATGCTATCTTTGTATTATAAAAATGTAGTTAAAAGATAGTTGATAGATTTTGATATAAAATTATGAATTATAACATATACACAAGCGATATTCAGTAAAAGTAACTGATTCAAAATTAAAAAGTATACAATTCTCAAAGTACAAAATGTTGTAATTAGTTGCTTGTAAGCTTTCTCTTACGAGTTGAAACGCAATAATCGGACTTCAATTAACTTGAAATGGTGGTTATTAGTCGCTTAAAAACGTATTACAAAATCTCTTTATAACGCATTCATGCGAAGAAAATTCAAAGAGATGAATACTGTACATTTCTTCAAATGCCTTAGAAATATATGTGAAACAGTGTTTGTTACATTTTTTAAAATAAAGATATGAAAGTTGAGCAAAAATGAACAAATGTCGACCTGCAAACAATGTAATTCCACATCCAATCACTTGTCAATAATTACCGTTGAACTTACAACAGGAGTGGCCAACCTGTGGCGCATTGCTAGATTAGGAGTGGCGCATTACAACCTTGAAGTAGAGTAGTAGACGCCGCATACTGGTATGGTAGAAAAAAATTTATAGCCATTATGGATGGTGAACTTAAAAATATTGCCATAATGGAAATCCATAAATTTATTGTTACATATACAGAATTTACAATTAGTTTCAATAAAATTGTTAAATTTAGTGTCATATATCTTATATTTAATTCAATGGGTATAAATATGCATTTTGCAAATATTTTGAACCAAAAAACATTTTGATAAGATAACAATTTTTAAAAGTGTTGCAAAAGTTTAGTAAGCAGTTTCAGCAGATTGTAAACAAATACTAAAGATGAAGTTGTTTCCTATTTGTAATAATGGACTGACAGTTAATTTGTTTCAAAATTTATAATGTGTGCGGATAACAAACACATTGTGTTCAAAAACAAACAAAAAATAATTTGTTTATTTTAAAATTTGTTTCTGAATATTTCAGTATCCGTAGGCTGTACATATAATTAAATATAGTGCTTATTTCTATAAACCTGTCTTTATCTGATATAATTTTCATGTACATGTATATACTAATTAAATATACTACTTATGTCTGTAAACAGTTTTCACAAATAGATGGCAATATAAAGGTTATGTGGCGCATCTGAGCATGTGTGTTTAAAAATTAGCGCATTGTATGCCAAGGGCTGGCCACCTCTGACTTACAATGTCATTATTATTGGTAACATACGCAATAAGTATTTACACATGCCATTATGATTTCGAGTGTCACGTTTTCTGAAATCATATTTAATAGATAGCATGCTGTAATCTTAACCTTCTAACGGTAATGAAAAAAAAATCACACTAACGGCAAATGGGGTCATATGCTGACCCCATGGGTTCTAACGTCAATTATTCCTTATTTGTAGGCAAAATTGTGTTTTCTGTAGATTGCTATTGTAGTAAACGATGTACCAGTATGCCTTAGCACATACATGTATGCCACACACGCTGACTTTATGCATGTTGCTGAATGTGTAAAGTGCAAGTGGTCATAACGTCGAATGGGGTCATAGGCTGACCCACGCATGTACACTGTAAAGTATAATAACAATTATCTCCATAGATATATCCAAACAATCAGGTATCCGATAGTAAGAGCTAATTAGCTGCAACCGGTACCAGTAGGCCTACTATATGAGTTCATATTGCACTGTGATACGGTACAGGCATGGACAAATGCGCTCAGCTGTAACTAGCCTAGTGCAAAGACATTATATACCGGTACGTTGTAGCTCCGTTTTCCTTTCAGAACTAATAGGCCTAAACATTTTGAATTGTTTACGTTTTGAATCCCACATAAGCTTATTGTCTATAGTTAAAACACATTAAATTATATAATCTAAAAAAATAAGTTTTGTTTATAAATTCAAAGACACTTCATGTGATTACAGACTCCATGAGCAGTCAAGGACATGAGTCACAGAAAATATTATCCTTGCAGATAAAAGTAGCACAAACCCTGCACCTTATTGTAGCTTCCCCGTCCACGCTTTGTGGCAGAATCCCCAGATGCATTCAGTTTTAATCTGGGTTGAGGAGGACTTTGGACTTGAGAGCATCTTACGACGAAATCTTCAATCAATTGAGAGCCGAGATCAAAGAGAAACATGCTACGATGATGACTCTTGTTTTTGTTGTACTCAACGAAGGAGGTGTAAACAATAAATGAATTTACTGCAGCGGTGTCGATGATGAAGGAAAATACCACCATGGGCCATCAACGAGTCTTTCTCTTGCAGCTATATGTGCTGATGAGTTTGTCCAAGGTGTCTACCCCACCTTTTGTGGAGTTATAGTGTTCCACAATTTCGGGTTTACCTCGATCTCCAATTTCCCCTTCTCCAAGGTGCTGCGAGCTTAGGAGCAAAACCTGTTTACCCTTTCGTGAAGAGAAGGTGACTAAAGTTGCTTCCTGTTTGTAGAAGAACTTACACTCTCCTTCCTTCAAATGCAGCTAGTTTGCCATTGGAGGCAATTCTCTTCTGTGTTTTCGGATTGTCCCAACCATCGATAAATTGTTCCATCGTAATTCTTTACATGTGTGGAGAGAAGTATAGAAGTTTTCAGTCGTGACATTCCTTCCACTTCCTGATGTACAATGGAAGTCGAATTGATCAGAGCAGCAGTCGACAGAAAGTAAATCGCGAAAGATTGTGCTGACTGGCGCTTCAGAGTGCTGTTCGAAGTCTGTGATTGGACCCTTGAAGCAATCAACTTCAAGGTCACTTGTCAGATGATCATATGCCACTGCACTCTCACTCTTTCTGCGCAAGAAATCACGCGACGACTGATGAATCATCATTCGTCAGCTTATGAGTCATGCATTGGAGTCTGCAAAACCTAGTTTCATCAAAGCAAACAAGAGACAACATTGTTTCAAGAAACAACAATCTTATGCATATATCTATGACCCAACGATGTCTATATTAAGCTTATTTGTTCGATATGTCAAGTAAATGTTGGGTGTATCAAAATAGTCGCTGCTAACAATATACATGGTCATGATAAGTACACTGCAGACTTTCGTAAATTGGAATTTTGGACGGGGTTAGCATATGACCCCACATTTCCGTAAGTGTATTTTTTCTAAATTTGAAGCTGATGAGCGATGTAGATAAACACAGCGATAATCCAAACAGCACTTATTTTGACCTCAACATATTTTGAGAATTGTCACAAGCAGTTAGCCATAGCCAGTCATATTTACTTGATAAAAATTATCATGAAAAATGATGTGGGGTCATACGCTGACCCCAATTACCGTTAGAAGGTTAAAAAGTCATTTGGTGTTATGCGAAAATAATCGAATTTCTAGTCAGCTTTCTTCAATGTAGTTTTCACAATTATATAAATCAATATAAACAGCTAAATATACTAATGAAGTTAGAAAATATTAATTTACGCATTTTAATAATTAAATTTAGTAAGAACTTTTTACTTTACGGCAGTGTACGAGGTCTTAAGTAAAGTAAGGTTTCAAGTAGATAATTACACAATCGGTTTTTTCGATTTTTAGGTAAACCTTTACGGCAGTGCAGAGTTGGAATTGAGTTGGGCCGGATTTTCGACATAGCAAATTGGGCCAAGACGGGCGTGGGCCTAATGTTTTAATTGGTATTTTACTAATAAAACAAAAAATTCACTTGAAAACTTAAACTTTGCAAATGACAAAAAACGTTCTCTTTAAATTTAATCAACCTTGCATTGTTGCTAGTACAATACTTCTAACATCTAAATTGTGTCTGTTACAAGCGTTTCTGAAAAATTCCACTACTTTATGCTGCTATGAGTTTATATTGGTTGACAGAGAATTTCAGTATTTAAATATATAAGAAATGATATGTTCTCTAAATGGTAAAAAGTACGATTGCAATCCTGGTAAAAATTAGTTATGGCAATACTTATATTACTAAATTAGTGGTACCGGTAGGAAGAACTTCCAAAACGTGATATATATGATACCTTGGCCATAGGGCATAGTACTCAGCAGACGGTTGCAATATTTTAAAAGGGGGTTACATCAAAAAATAGTATTATTATAAAGGCTCTAAATACCAATATTTTTTCACCTTTTGACATTCAGTACACCTGAGTATGGTTAGCGCCATGTTGCAAGCATACATTTAAATATTAATAAGCAAAAAATACAAACATAGTATCTATATTTACTACCATTTTTCTTAAGAGATATATTTCTTGGATATGTAAAGAAGAATAATTATCCTTAAAACATTACATATGTTGTTGTAGTAGAAGATATTAACAACATTTTATGTGAAATTTGTATAAAAACTTGTCAATTTTTTTAGTGAAATTCCAGTAGTTTTGTAGAACGTGTAAAAATGCATATACAAATTAAAATAAACACAAATTTCTTTTTCATACAGAAATAATTTTTAAGAAATGTTTGGATAAAGGAGTAGCAGAATATAAATGCTCTTATTGTGGTTCCTTTCTTAAGGTTTGCTTACATGCAAACGCCTAATTGCCTATGGCCCTGTATGAAGCGTTCATTGTATTAAGGTTATCAGTGAAATTTGAATTTCAACAAATGAATGAGCATTGTTAATGGACTAAAGCGGATATGCACCTATGCACATTAATCTATACATTATCCAAATTCATAGTGTAGTGTTTTTGGGTCTCTATGAGGTAAAAGACACAATCAGCGGTGTAAAAGAAAATTAATTTGTGCGGAATAATTGGTATTTTGAAATGAGCCTAGCCAATTTGAGCCTAGGCTGTATTAGGCTGGGCCGGACCGGCCCAATTTCAACTCTGCCACAATGTACGAGGTCTTCCGTTAAGTAAAATAATGTATAATGTAAATAACATTGATTTCAATTTGATAGTCGCTGAAGATTTATCACAAGAACAGGATATAAATTAATCAATAATTACAAAGAATTACAACACGTTTTTGTTGTTGTTGTTGTAAATCATTAATTTGGGTAAACAAAGTTCCATGCTGTAAATAATTGGATTTTTGCGTCAACCTGTTGAAAATAAAGACATTGTTTACTAAAGTGAAATTGTCATTGATTGTAGCAGTCTGCTAAATTTAGTAGTATGATACCTGTATTTAAAATAGATTTTCTTTTTAGTAAACCAATTTCCTTTTTAATATCGAAATTTTCCAAGGAACCAAATGATTGCAGTCTTAGTATATATCACGTTAATGTTATATAATTAATTTTTTTATTAAATTCCACAATGGCACTCGCATGCATATCCTAATTAAATCAAAATACATTCTAATATTTGTAATTCCCTAATATATTAAGTTTCATTTATTTTGGTCCGTTAAATAATTGTGTACGAATTCTTAAGTAAAGTTCTCTGGTTTACTTTACCTTACGGCAGTGTACGGCTAGGGTCTGATGAAAAAAAATTAAGAATTTCATAATTGGATTTACGTATGCGTATGCTATAATATAATATTTTAGCTCATACTATGTGCGTACCAACGCGGCTTCGGTATCCAATTTGCATTGCACTACACTTCCAATTAATTTCATTTAATTAAAAACTCAATGTGAGCCATTGTTTAGGGACCACATTTTTAAAGTTGTAGTATTTCTGATTCCACTATTCAATGTTTAACTATTTAAAAACTAGAAGTTGCATTTCTTGTAATGTAATGCATGTGTTTATCACTATCCGAAATTTGCAAATTTAATTGTTTATTTTAATGTACACAAAGTTTATGTATAGTTTCGTAATAATAGTTACACTTAGTATTTAGGTGTTTATGGTGGTATGGCAACTGCTGTACTTGGCTTAGCATACGCCACTTTCTTTAAAAGGAAGCACCCGTCTCTTCAAATGTATATGATACATCTTCGCTTGGCAGCTTGCGGTATTGTGGTGGGCGGCTTGGTTTTTACGGCTGTTCAACAATCGATCACTGATGAAAGTTCTAGTAGTAATAGTAAATAGAAGCAACTAATTTCATTTTAAACTGTTATTTGTACATAAAAATTATTCCTAGTTGTCAAATTTAAGATTTAGAAGAAAGTTCAGTTATATTGAATGCAAAATTGTTGACGAATACATATTGACAAATTTCGCAACCTAAAGGTTGTTTGAAGCATTTTTGTTTATCATCTTTCCTACAAGGATTAAATTTTTCTTCTTCTGGCCGAAAGAGAATCTGTGATAAATTTTTCAGTTACATTTCGCCTTAATTTAATATTGATCTTTTTAAATTTATTGCCACTCATCTAAGTGTCACATTCCATTTCCCTTATTTATGTGCACAATATATTAGAGGCATTCAGTCAAAAAAGCAAGCTATCTGATTTAAAATTCTCATAAAATTAACATATTTACTTGAACGCAATAAATATCGAACTTAGTCGATAGAATTATAAAGAACTAGTTTTTCAAAAAAATTGTCAATAATATAAAAAGTAATCATTATTCAGTTACATTTTTATCTTTGAGTTTCCATTCATGCAATTACAGAATATTCCGAAAAAAATTACTTAATTATATTTAAAAATAGATTTATATTTGGAACCAACAAGTTTAAGCATCTAATACAATTAGATGGAAACGAAGATTGAAAAGTAGTATATTAAACTAATTGCAGCTCTAGTAAAAAATACTTTGGAAGAATTTAACCGTATATCCTTGAGTACCAGAAAAAACAGTTATTATGTCGTAATCATTGTAGTGTAAAGTAAATTCTCTATATTTATATATATATTGATGATAGGTTGAATTCTTCAATCTCTATATCTTCCCACAAAATATTTTTGGTACGAATTCTTTTCAAAACTGATTCATTCACAGCGGTGAAATACATAATGTAGTAGACAAGTGAACAGATAGGTCAGCGGCTATCACACAAGCTCGGGATTAATTAATACAGATTCTCTACCTAAATCAATTTGTTTAAAGAAATGCACAATGATTTTTTCATATTGGTTTATTAAAAATTTTTCGTATATAATTACACGAATAGGTCATTATATATTTACGGAATCGCTAAGAACTGCTAAATTCCCGAAAATGTCGAAAACTGCTATCTACATTTTATTTGAAAAATTAAACAATATAACACATTTAAATCTGTACATCATTAATTGGCTTCATAGTTTTATTGGGAATAGACAACAAATGGTTAAATATAATAACAGACTATCGGATATGGAAAAGATCAATAACGGTGTTCCTCAAGGCTCCGTTTGTGGCCCATTTCTGTTCAATATATGTATTGATTCTTTTAATTGTGACTCTTTAAATATTACAAATGATTCTATTAAGTATGCTGATGATACACTAATTTGTCTTCCAACTTTTGAAAATTTAGACTTAACACATTTAATTAATAAGATGAAATCTTTGTATGAAGAAAACAAATTTGAAATTAATTATAGAAAGTCGCTGGAAATGAGTATACCATTGAAGAGAAAATTTGTTGATAATATATCTAAAATTGATTGCTATTCCTCAGTAACAACAATGAAATATCTTGGATTTACAATAAATAACAAGCTTTCATTTAAAAAACATATTGCTTAAGTTTATAAAAGATCAATGAGAAATTTCTATATAAAATTAAAAGTAAAAGGATTTTTAAATCAAGATGAAACTGAAATTCTATTTAATTCCCTAGTTAATTCTATTATAATTTACGGCATACGTGTATATGCAGGTGAATCAGAAACATCTTTATCTAAACTTAACATAAACAAGAAACCGTTTAAATATACACTTATTACTAAAAAATTAAACATTTTTAATATTAAAGCAAAAGACAAAGCATTACATCAACACATTGAATACTCTCAAAAACATCCACTAAAACAATTCATTAGCAAAAGAACTGAATACGCTACATTAAAATTATGAAAAAACAATCCACCAAAATTATTGTCATCAAAGACCATATTCCCAGATCGATATTTCTCATGTTATTAATTATTTTTATTTCTTTTAGTTTTGTAGTGTAGTGTACTTTATTGTAATCTTAATTAAAGTTTATTATTATTATTATTATTATTATTATTATTATTATTATTATGAGCGCCGCTGAATACCAGTAAATTTCGATTCCTCTGGTATTCAGCGGCGCCGTGCAATTATTAGGCCTTTATCCAATCAAATTGGCTGAAAATTTGTAGCCATCTAGCTTAGTATATTCGCCAAAAGTCACGTAAATTTCAGCGTGGTGGCGTTGTTCAAACGTGAGAAAAACGGCTTTCAAGTTTTCGAATTTTAACTATTATAGTGGCGCTGAATACAACTTTGTTTACATTCTTAGCGCCGCTGAATACAAATTCAGAACTATTATAGCGCCGCTTAATACAAAATTGTACTATTATAGAGGCGCTTAATACACACATTTTTATTTTGATTATTATATTGATGGACATCATCTCAGCATGTTAACTAATCATGTAATACGTTTTAAAACACAAATATAACTAGTCCGTCAAAAAGTAGTGAATCAATTCCACTTGTGCACTACTTTGGGTTTTACTATAATGACATATAGTTATTGTTAAAGATCCAACACAAAATAGTGCAATTAATATATTTAGAAGACTTTCTGATATATAATTAGTTTGACATCTGTCTAAAAATACTATATTTGGATGACTTTATCTCTATACATTGATAGTATTCTTCTTTGTCTTTCTCTTCTCTTTGAATTTTTACAAACTTTATTTTCAAATAGGCTCAATTGTACGCAATTTTTGGAAAACTTTACAATCATAGTTATTATTGCATGTTATTAATGTTATTGTTTGTTAAATTTGCTGTTTTTTCCAAAAAGTTTTTAAAATGTTTGCTAATAATAATTTAGTATTCAGCGGCGCTATTTTTTTTTACGAAAAATATTTAGCCGCGCTATAATAGTTCATGTATTCAGCGCCACTATAATAGTACAAAAAATGATATTCAGGGGCGCTATGAAAAGTCCAAAGTATTCAGCGGCGCTATAATAATAATAATAATAATAATAATAATAATAATAATTATTATTATTATTATTCTTAATTCAGCAAGGCCTCCTGTGTTATTCTATAACATACATATAATTTGAATATATTCGTTTGTGATAGTCATGAAGATATCTATGCAAAATCAAGTTGCTAGAACATATTAAAATAGCTTTAACCCATTTTTTTATCCAAATTTGTAGTTTGTAACGAACACGTATAAAAACGATATTAGGGTTAACAGAAATTTCTTAATCCGAATTAAAGAATATAAAAATTAAACTATTTTAGACCTAGAACGTGCAATTTACTTATGAAGTGTTAACTAAAGCAATCGATAGTTTTCAACTAAGCATCATAGGGCTGTCAACACCAAGTAGATGAAATTGGGAGTTACGAAATACATAAGCGGGAGCTTTGCGAAAAAGCTGGAATCTACAAGAATTACTTAATAAATACTGATTCTCGTGACATGACGGTACAGAGGCATGTTTTTCGCTACATCCTCAATATTTCTATTCGGCATGCTTTTTGACAAACTTGCCTAAAGGATCAAATATTAAGCTTGAAAGAATATTGAATTGGAGTTTAACTATCATCTGTGAAAATAGAAATTAAGAAATTATCATAAGAATTTAGAATTTTTTTCATTAGAATATTTCCAATAGTAAAATCATTATATATATTTTTCAAAATTAGATTAAAACTGCTTATTGGAACCAAGTACTATTGAAAATATGAATTTACAAAAAACAATTAAGAACTTTTTTATTAATTACTGTATAGATATATGGAACAAATTATCGCCTGAAATTAGTGAAGAATTTAAGTGAAAAACTAAATTAGAATTATCACCAAAGAAAACATATTTGGATATTCAAAGAATATGTCTGTTACTTAGTAATATCAATTTGCAACTAAGTTGAATTATAGAAAAACTATTTACTTTAAATCTTAAGTATATTTATATTATTAACCTTAAGCAGGCTAGCGTTCTTTTCAAGCGCAAACCGTTTTTCCACATTTAAAAAGAATTTTCTCCAAGCTTATTTCCAAATTTGCAAATCTTGGGGCATGGGTAGGTCTATTGGGGAATATACTTTAATGCATTGTTGAAAATTTCTATTAAAGCTTATTGCTGTGGCAGAGATTGTTGAATAGATTAACAAGTTTTCTTAGAAATTTTCGAATTTTTGAAAAAGAATTAAATTTTCTCCATACTTAGTGTTAATGTATTTAGAAGGTTTTGAGCCCCTGGAGGCAACAAAGAACTTTGACTGTTTTTTAATATGTGCAAATATATTCCAAACCCATTGAGACGTGCTGTGCGCAAATTTAGATTGAGCACACCATTAATAGTTTTTGAGCAATAAGCTAATACAATTTTTTATAGGATAATGAAAAAATTTTAAAAATCATCAGGCTGTTTAAGGTTAATATTTATTACCCGGAAAATTTAAAGTAAGTCTAATTGCATTACAAATCAATGTTTTCTAAGGCTATGGTCAGACTATGTGTTTTGACACATATGATCTATCACATTTGTCAACATTGCGCGCCTAAAGTGATATTTAGACTAATAATAATTGTAATGCAGTCTAACCACTTACAGCATTCATTGAGTTTATCAAAATTTTTATTGTTTTCTGGCAACTCCACTTTAAAGAGTGTTTTAACACTTCTGTGAAAAGTTTTATATCAAAAAATAATAAATTTTAATTAATTTTTTAAATTGATACAAAATTATAATTACAATCATTCAAAATCATCTATACACATTTAAAAATCCAATTATTAA
The DNA here is from genome assembly GCA_900660155.1 of Hofstenia miamia. NCBI lineage: Eukaryota > Metazoa > Xenacoelomorpha > Acoela > Hofsteniidae > Hofstenia > Hofstenia miamia. The sequence goes on along the minus strand of CABFPE010000005.1, from coordinate 1,462,294 downwards.
GTTACTATTAACTAAAATTTCTCATGTTAAGCATTGAATTATGTAGTTTTTCTATATCCTCTTCACAAGTAAAGCAAGAACTATCCAGTTTGTAAGGATTGGACGTTATGTGGCGATGATTGTGAGGCCTCAGCTTTTGTAGACACTGGATTGATCGAATTTGAGCTTTGTATCAGAAGATTGATATGTCAATTTCTATGTAGTGATTGTCGGATGTGTCTTACATATTATCGTGACAGATCTATTCTGCACCGCTCATATCGCGGAACTCAATTGCTGATTGTTAAATTAATCAATATTAAGGTAATTCAAACTATGAAGTATTGTTCTCAATGCAGTCTATGCACTTTGTCAAACGTATGTAATTGTATACAAGGATTGTTGTCTACACATGTGACATGTATGTGATTTTTGCAACTAAGTAATAAAGCAATCTGAATGAAGGATATGCCATAAGTCCAGCTTTAAAGTCAAATGGCTAGCATTGCTTATATAATCTTCGTTTCGGTGCACATTGCAGCAATTGAGTTTTCTATTGAAATGTTTTCTTTGAGCGCTCTCGAATCACGCAGACACAATATTGTGCTTCTCAGAAGTGCAAAGCTCATTTCAGTTCTGAGATGCCTGATTACATCTGAGTAGGACTCCTTCCTCTTCTCCCTTACTTTCAGAGCAATTTGCTTAATGGTCTTATGAGTTGAGCGGCTGCATCCTCTAGTCGTCGCAAAAATCAAGGCAGTGAAGGAGCTATGCTCAACGTTGATGTTTCGTTCTTCATATTTTGACTTTTTGAGCCCCTCGTGATATCTATATGCATTTTTTATCGTTTTTGGGCAACTCTTCGAGAGAGGGTTTAAAACCTTCTCATCATAAAATGTTCTTTCAAAAGATATTTAGCCGAGCCTCTTCGTCTGTTGAGGTTGTAAGTTTTGAGAATAGTAAATTATCAACAGGTTGAAGTTTAGGTTCGACTTGAACATCATAGCACACATCTTTCAAAAAATGTGCAAAAGTGTCACCAATTTTATTGTGTCGAATAATTGCGTATCCGCCTTTTGCACAGTGAAGAGCATGGGTAACTGTGAGCTCCCGTCCACAAGTGCAAAATTGTGGCATTTTTAGCGGATCCCATCCATATCTAAACGATATGCCATTTAGAAAAGCTCGCTTACTTAGATGATAATTGTATCGTTTGAGGGGAAGGGCATTTAACCACATGGATGATTCTTTTTCTTTGGCAAGCCAGACCGAGTATTACTGCTCACTTTCTAAGGCATCTAGGACGTCATTTGCTTTTTGCTGTAATGATGTTACTGATACTTTCTGTATGTCAACTATAATTCTGTGTTGCGCCATGTTTCTTGCAGCGGTTCTAGTTCGTCTAGTGGTCTCGTTACAGTAATTGACTTTTCATATTCGTTCTCATAGTCTGACGGTGATTTGATGTTCAGGCCACCCATTCGGACCGGCAAAGAGAATAGTTCTCTTTCACGAGGATTGGAGGAAGGCCTTCCAACTAATCAAACTAACCATCATACTAGAAATTTAAGTTGAAAATATGCGACATGCTTGAATTATAAAAGTTTAGAAGGTAGATAAATTTAAGAGAAAAGTGTATACTCTTTGCACACGTGGATTATACATATCCCCAATATTTGATCATTTTTCGGAAACTTTGAGGACTCCTTGGAATTTTCCAAAAGAGTTTTCATTTTGTCTTTCCAGCGATGCGAGAGGACGTCAGGTTTTGATGGTCATTTCCACACAGTTACACTTTCTTATATAGTACACTAGCTATAATGTCGGATTCATTAGCTTTTCTGAGAAGAGTTCACCTTCATATTGTAGAGCAAGAACTATCCAGTTTGTAAGGATTGGATGTTATGTGGCGATGATTGTGAAGCCTCAGCTCTTGTAGACACTGGATTGATCGAATTTGAGCTTTGTATCAGAAGATTGAGATGTCAATTTTTATGTAGTGATTGTCGGATGCGTCTTACATATTATCGTGACAGATCTATTCNATTTAACCACATGGATGATTCTTTTTCTTTGGCAAGCCAGACCGAGTATTACTGCTCACTTTCTAAGGCATCTAGGACGTCATTTGCTTTTTGCTGTAATGATGTTACTGATACTTTCTGTATGTCAACTATAATTCTGTGTTGCGCCATGTTTCTTGCAGCGGTTCTAGTTCGTCTAGTGGTCTCGTTACAGTAATTGACTTTTCATATTCGTTCTCATAGTCTGACGGTGATTTGATGTTCAGGCCACCCATTCGGACCGGCAAAGAGAATAGTTCTCTTTCACGAGGATTGGAGGAAGGCCTTCCAACTAATCAAACTAACCATCATACTAGAAATTTAAGTTGAAAATATGCGACATGCTTGAATTATAAAAGTTTAGAAGGTAGATAAATTTAAGAGAAAAGTGTATACTCTTTGCACACGTGGATTATACATATCCCCAATATTTGATCATTTTTCGGAAACTTTGAGGACTCCTTGGAATTTTCCAAAAGAGTTTTCATTTTGTCTTTCCAGCGATGCGAGAGGACGTCAGGTTTTGATGGTCATTTCCACACAGTTACACTTTCTTATATAGTACACTAGCTATAATGTCGGATTCATTAGCTTTTCTGAGAAGAGTTCACCTTCATATTGTAGAGCAAGAACTATCCAGTTTGTAAGGATTGGATGTTATGTGGCGATGATTGTGAAGCCTCAGCTCTTGTAGACACTGGATTGATCGAATTTGAGCTTTGTATCAGAAGATTGAGATGTCAATTTTTATGTAGTGATTGTCGGATGCGTCTTACATATTATCGTGACAGATCTATTCGGCACCGCTCATATCGCGGAACTCAATTGCTGATTGTTAAATTAATCAATATTAAGGTAATTCAAACTATGAAGTATTGTTCTCAATGCAGTTTAATATTAAATTTAGTTTGATTGACTGTTGTATTCAATGCTAATATTAGTGATTACGTGTTAGTTCACAAAGTCGGAAAAACATACACTTGCTTGTATATGGATTATATAACAGCTTAAGTTAGAATGTCTTCGACTTTCAAATAATGTCGACTTTCAAATGCAACAACAAAGAAGACAATAAAATAGAACAGCTGGATGAAACCAAGATCAATGTATATTTAAAGCTTCCTTATGTATGTAACCAAATTCAAAGTTCAAAGAAGAAAATAACAACTATGAATACAAATTTAAAATGGACAAAAATCGTTTCTATATTTACATCGTATAAATTTAAAGATATGTTCCAAAATAAAGATCCAATACCAAAGAATTTAGTTTGCTCTGTTGTCTACAATTATAAATGTGATGATTGTGGATAATCATGTGTCGGGGAAACAAAGCGACATTTGGTAACAAGAATGAAGGAGCACATTAACGGACACTTAAGATCAGAAATATTTATGCATGAACACCAAGCTAAAGAAAAAAATTTTACATACAACTAAGAACACAACATCTTAAAATAGGCGAAGCCTTAATCATCAAGCAAACAAAGAAACATTAATTACTAAATAAGCAACAAAGCATGATAACATTAAATTTTTTCTAGTGTGCATGCAGTAATTTTGTATTACAATAGTGTAGTCAATTCTAAATATTTATTTTCCCGCATATTTGTTACTGATGATGATATTCAGAATCGAAACCGGTCTATAATTTTCATAGCGTTTAAATATGAATATTGCAAAGCTCAGTATAANTGAGAGGATCATGATAAGGAAACAGATAGACGAAGGCCAAGACAGGTATGTTCAGAAACAGCAAAAAGTGAGGTAGAATCAAGAAGAAAAGTCCTAGGAAAAGGCGTAAAGAAAGAAACCGCATGTGGGAGTAAATAAAAGACATTTAGATTTAGTAAGATGAAATTCAAGATGATTAGAAGGTATCGAATCAAGTTTATCAATAGCCGATTGAATTATAGTGAAAGAGTCCGGACCAAAAGAATAGATTATAATGTCATCAGCAGAGAGACGAAATGGGCAAAGATGGGCGCACAGAGTAAGATCATTAATTGAAACAAGAAACAGAATATATATATATATATATATATATAAATATATTCATGATGGATTCACGATGTCATTGAGTTAAAATTTCAAATTTAGTTTTCAACATCAATTGGATAGATTGGGCGGAGTTAATAAGTAAGTTATCATCATCTCTAAAATCAAACGATGTTTCATTTTTTATCTATTTGAAAATGTATTAAAGATATTCAGGATTTAGGAAAAAATATTTTTGCAAAAAGCGAATTTGCACTACTGAATCTCACACAAAAATTCTGTTTGTAATAATCTTTTTAATTTTTCTCGTTATTTAAATAAATGTTTACCTATGCAATCACTAACTATAAAGTTATATGACTGGATTTTATAAATGACTCTATTCAAGAAATTAAAATTTTTTTTCTATATTCAAACATAATTTTTGCTTATACATTACAAATTTTCTATGCTTCATCTGATGTACGTTTTTGCGGGTAGGGATAAATGGACTTAGCATATTTTATTCGGTTGTTTTTTTAGTAAAACCCACTTTTTAGTTACGATTCTGCATTGAATGTTTGTATAATTGAAAATGTTGCTGCATTTTTCAAAGTTGAATTAGAATTCTGAATCAGATTTTTCTGACATCAATAATATATTTTGAAAAAACACTAGACAAAATGATCTATTTCGCATTACAAAAAATTCCCTCTATAATATTGTAGAATGGATAAGAGAACCCTTATCCCATGGTTGAACATTCTATCCAACTTAAACAATATTTGAACATAGAATTGCAGTTGAGTTTATCTGCAAGTAAGCGAGATAATGTTAAACTAATAGTGAGCTACATCGAGCAAATAGAGAAGTAATAGAGTAATCATTCTTGCAGTTTGATGCAATCCGGCTATTCTCATTTATTCTCAGCTCAACGAAAGTTAAAAGGCCACATTGGTTTATCCTCAAACACTTACTCCCCCAGTCCTAATTCATCCCTTAAGGAACAGAGTTGTAAGTGGTAGGCACGGAGTTACCAGGAGCGATGCTGTGCCCGAAGAAATGTCCGATTTACAAAATAATAAAAACATAAGCAAGATAATACAAAATGAAATAAAATGAAGGGGAAAAATATAATGCAAAAATGCGAAGTCCAATTTACTGAAGTTTATTATAGCTAAATGGTTATTCAATCGAGCGATCAAGGAAATATGTACTATAAAAAAATATACGATTGAATGCTTGTGCAGGAAAATTAATTTATCAAATCCGCAAATAATCAAAAGCAACACTTACAATGTTAATAAATTATTAAAAGCTTCAATTTGCAGACAGCAAATGAACAATCATTGATAACAAAATTAAAATAATCCAAATAAATGATTTGAAAGCAAGCAAACCAACTATAAATCAAATAATATGTAAGGATTATAAGGAATAAATTAGAAAGGAAGTACTCTAAAACTGACTCTAATGAATAAATAAGTTTTAATGCAAACTGTGGAATGATTTACTTATCAGTGTAAGTAAAGCCAGCAATATAAATGAATTTAAAAAACTGTTAAAACACAATTTATTAGCAGAACAAAATAATAACAGAATACTGAACATGTTAAAACTGTAGCGAAACTTCTTATTTATAATCCATTTTTATTGTAAATATCTGTGTGCATTTTAATTTAATTATTGTAGCTTAGTTTGTAGTATATGTATATCTAAGTTCTTAGTGCATTTTTGTAAATATGTATATATCTTATTTGTACATATGCATGATGCAAACAAATAAACTATTGAAGATGATATTATGTCACAATATGCACTATTTTATAACGACATACAGTCACCTAGAATTTAAAAATAATCGAATGTATATATACATAAGATCAAGACAACCACATTTTAAGACCAAAAACGATTGGATCTATAAACATACAATGCCAAAAATTAATGTTTAATGTAATATTATCAATATATAAAAGTGCATGTTATGAAGAGAAGTTAAGTGAAATATATATTTTTGTCTAAAGTTTTGGCTAAAAATGCTAAAAATCCTTAATAATCAATATTATTATTTGCACAGTTGAAAGAATATTTCAAAAATAATAAAAGAAGTTATACCGACATTCTCTCAACACCACCGCCGTTATCACCCGCCGAGGTTCAGAGGATTAGAAACTTTCTTAGAATTTTCTAATGATGGTAAATTTTATTTTTATATTTTTGACTTTCATTGGGTTATGGCGAATTTTTCACCTAATTTATGCTATCGCTAATAACTCACTTTCTCTCATATATTTAATTCTAATTATTCTTAACTTAAAATTCAATATTACCTGTTTTAGAGAAACCTTACCTATATATAAACATAATTTAAGAAACAGCATGAATACATGCAAGATATTTAAAAAATGGATTTTCATTAAAACAACAAAACATTCTTTATTCTACTTTCTAGTACTAACAATTATGTTACTTATATCCGGCATCGAGATTAATCCCGGGCCTTCCAAAGCCGATAATATTTATGAATACTCAGAATTATCAAACATAATGCATTCAACTAATTCTTTTAAATAAATTCACATAAATTTTCAGAATCTCTCAATAAGAAATTCGGAATTTAGACAATTCATTTCTGAACTGGATTCAAATTTTATTCTGGGCATAACTGAAACCTGGTTTACAAATGATAATTACAATTCGTCCTGGTCAATCGATATCTCTAAATTTAAAATATTTAGAAAGGACAGAAATCCAACCTTTCATTTTAATAAGACAAAAGGAGGTGGTGTCATGTTTTTAATACCTAAGATACTCAAACCTAAACTTAGGACAGATATAGCAAAAGATTCAACTAATGAAAGTCTTTGGGTTGAAATCCGAAACCCAGAACAAAAATTTTAATAGTCAATTATTAAATATCTCTTATTGTCCAAATAAAACTTATATAAATAATTTTTTCTTACAAATGGAAGATGAATTTTCTGCTGCTCTGAGTTATAACACGAATATAATGGTAATGGGAGACTGGAATGTAAATCTTCTAAACAATAACGAAAAAAGTAAGCTTGGCAATTTTCTCAATACTTTCAATATTTCACTAATAAATAAAAAAATTCCTTCTAGAATTTCTGCTAATAGTAAAACGCTTATTGACTATTTCATGATATCAGAAAATGCTTCGTCATATAATTATTTTTGTTTTGAATTTCCATACTCAGATCACTGCCTTATAGCTACTTATTCGAATATTCTAAAAGTTTGTGAACCCTCCAAATCTTGGATAAAAATACGACAAAAATCAACAGAAAATGTCGAAAAACTTCGACAGTATTTAAAAATCGAAAACTGGAATTCGATATATTCATCATTAACACCTAATGAAATGCTATCACATTTTACAAAAACTTTACTTTTCTATTTGGATATATGCTGCCCAGAAAAATATATTCTTTCATCCGAAAATACCAAAAAAACTCAGAATAATGTTTCAAAACCATGGATTGATTCTAAATGCCTCGATTTAATCGAAATAAAGAAACAGAAATTGAAAAAATACTTAAATTCCCAAACACTGGAAAATCATAATGCTTATAAATCTGCACGAAATTTATGTAACATTTCTATAAGAAAAGCAAGTAATAATTATTCCCGTTTTCAGTATCAAAGTCTTTCTTCCCAAAAAAATAAATGGGAATTTGTTAACAATTTGCTAAATAGAAAAAACATGCGAACCGAAGAAATAGAAAGAATATACTATAAAGATAAATCCATTACAAATAAGAAGGAAATCTGCAATGCTTTCAATGAAGTTTTCTTAAATTTAGGAAACTAAAACGGTAGGAATGTACCTTTTTGCCTTGATAAATCCAAAGGAACTCCAACCTCTTTCTATTTTCGTTTTGAAAAAAAATATGAAATCATAAAGTCGATACAATGTTTAAAAAATAAATCCAGTGGACNGAAAACTGGAATTCCATATATTCATCATTTACACCTAATGAAATGCTATCACATTTTACAAAAACTTTACTTTTGTATTTGTATATATGCTGCCCAGAAAAATATATTCTTTCATCCGAAAATACCAAAAAAACTCAGAATAATGTTTCAAAACCATGGATTGATTCTAAATGCCTCGATTTAATCGAAATAAAGAAACAGAAATTGAAAAAATACTTAAATTCCCAAACACTGGAAAATCATAATGCTTATAAATCTGCACGAAATTTATGTAACATTGCTATAAGAAAAGCAAGTAATAATTATTCCCGTTTTCAGTATCAAAGTCTTTCTTCCCAAAAAAATAAATGGGAATTTGTTAACAATTTGCTAAATAGAAAAAACATGCGAACCGAAGAAATAGAAAGAATATACTATAAAGATAAATCCATTACAAATAAGAAGGAAATCTGCAATGCTTTCAATGAAGTTTTCCTAAATTTAGGAAACTAAAACGGTAGGAATGTACCTTTTTGCCTTAATAAACCCAAAGAAACTCCAACCTCTTTCTCTTTTCGTTTTGCAACAAAATATGAAATCATAAAGTCGATACAATGTTTAAAAAATAAATCCAGTGGACCCTCTCTAATACCAACGTGTGGTTCCTAAAACTCTCAGGTGACTTAATAGCTGAACCAATATGCTACATTTTAAATAATTGTATAAAACACTCCTTTTTTCCAGATGAATTAAAATTGGCAAATATAACACCATTATTTAAAAGAAATGATCCCGAAGATTGCGAAAATTATAGAGCCATTTCGATCACTTCTCCAATCAGCAAAATTTTTGAACGAATTCTTTTTAATCAAATTAACGAACATCTTTGTAAACATGATCTCTACTCCAAAACACAATATGGTTTTCGTAAAGGTATTTCTACGAGCGACGCTTTAATACAAGCTACAGAAAAATGGCGATCAACAATAAATGATAATGAATACTCAGCAATTGCTTGCTTAGACCTCTCGAAAGCTTTCGATTCCATAGACCGCAGTATCTTACTACAAAAAATTAAAATTCTAGGTTTTTCTAATGACAGTATAGGTCTTATCTCCAGTTACTTATACAATCGCATGCAAAGAGTTAAAATTAATGAATCTTTTTCAGATTGGGTATGCACTAAAAATGGGGTTCCACAGGGTACAATTTTGGGTCCGTTATTATTTAATATTTACATAAATGATTTGTCCGAGCAAGTAACATGTGACGTTATACAATATGCAGATGACACAATATTATTTCATTCTAATAAATTTCCCGAAAAAGCGGTTCAAACTCTCGAAACAAACTGTGCTTCTCTTGTAAATATTTTGCCTCTATAAAACTAAGAGTAAATCCACTAAAAACTCAATTCTGTATTGTTAAATCAAAAACTAAATCTACTGATACTTCAAGATACAAACTTAATTTCAACGGCATTCAAATAAAACAGGTTGAGTCTTTTAAGTACCTCGGAATAATTTTTGACATACATCTAAATTTTGAAGAGCAACTAAATCATGTTATTAGAAAAATGGCCATATCGATTAAAGCAATTAACTTAATTTCTCAAAAACTTCCAACTAAAGCAAAAATTCAATTAATATATGCTCTAATATTAAGTCATTTTAACTATGCCAATGTACTCTACACAGATATAAACCAACAATTTCTCAGGAAATTCCAAGTGCAACTAAATTGGGCTATTAAAGTAGCAGTAAATAATCATAGCTTTAATAAGAATAATGAATATAGAAAAATTTCAAAATTATTTTTACATCCGCAATGTTACATCCATATAAATGTCTTAACGACGTTCTTCAAAATAGTTAACAATACTTTCCCATACTACAAAAATGACTTTCTTGCTGCAAAATTAGTCAATAAACAAAATAAAAGAACACACATAATTCAACCTATTAGGTATAAAAAACGAATAATGAAAAATTCATTTCTAAACACTGCTATAAATATGTGGAATGAATTACCAAAATATATTAAACAAATAAGTAAATTAAAAAACTTTAAAATGAATATTAAAAAATATTTTTGCACTTATAATATAAAAAAACTGAAATGGCGAGGTTATAAATTTTATAATCCTGATTACTCTATTAATAGAAACTAGCAATCGCCATAGCCCAAGTTAACCACTTTTTATTTGTAAATATTCGTTGTTTTCTTTTTTAGTTTTGTATTACTTTCTTGACGCTTTCAGAATTTGTTATCAGTATTTCTATTTATTGTTAAAACAATTTCTGAATATAGATTTTTCTTCTCTTCTCAAAGAGACTCTTAATTTCTACCTTAAAATCGCAATTTTACATTCTAGAAAAACATTGAATACATTTAAGGACTGGGTTGTCAAGTTTTAATGTCATGGTGGGCATTTGTTTAATCTGGTCTGAATAGTGTAAAGCATCAACATTTTCCTGAACAACTTTTGCACTTGCTTTTAAAATCATTGAACCCAAATCTTCTTTGCTGTGCTTTATAGATTAACAACTTAAGGTAACGCGAGACTTTTGGGGAGATCTCTACACTGGCACAATTTTCTTTGTCTTAGCTTATTACATCAGCAATAACTATTCACATGCATTTCTAGGGCGTGAAAAATCTCGTTATGTATTTCCAAATTGTATTTGGGAGGGAACGAGTGCTCTATTCTCCTCTTGTTAACGTGTTAGTTAAGGTTATTTTAGAATACCCTCCTTGGACCACTTCTTTAACTAAATTCTAAAAAAATGTGTAACTTAGATAAACGTACATGCAGATTAGCTTCCTTGTCTACTTTTTCCCATTTGTCCCTGACCACTTTTTCTAGGCGACATGTACACTTTTTCTTTTGTCAAAGTTTGAGGCCAATATCGGTCCTACAACTTTCTAATAGATACCAATCGAAAATTCTAGCATTGATCTAGATGAATCTGCAATAAAAAGGGGATAACATTCAAATTTTTTTGAAAATTTTTTTTGCTTTAAATGACAGGAAATAGCTTAAAACCATTTTGGTGAAATAAAAAAAAATTTTTGGACCACCATTTTTTTGATTTTTTCATAGGGAATTTTTTTGAAATTTTTTGGACTCCGCTTAGGGACCAATATTGGTCCTATGGACTAGAAATATATACCATTCGAAAGTTCTACTTCTAATCTACTTGAATATGCTATTTAAAGGTTAGGTTTTATTTTAAAAATTTTGCAAAATTTTGAGCAATTACAGGCTGAAAATTTAATGTTTTCATATTTGTGGATTTTCTTTCAATTTATAAGGTAAATATATAATTAATATGAGTGCAGAAACCAAAGCACCATAGCCGGGTTCATTATTTCAGGCAAAATTTTTCAGGATATTATTTGAGCGAAAAGTAGACACAGTTCAGAAAAAGTGAACACCGAAATGGATTTTTATCAATATTATCTCAACCAATAATGGTCTGAGGGTCATGAAACTTTGTGACCTCAAGGGACTTTCGACCTGGTTTAATGTCTTTGGTCGATCCGGGTTAAATTTTTTGTAAAAATGATCCGTGTCCACTTTTTCTAATTTATGTCCACTTTTTCCCTGAAACATTAAAAAGTCAGTGAAAAAGTGAATGTGGACAAAATTAATTTTAATATTCAATTCTGCTTGTAAAAGTTTACGTTAAGATTCAGAAAATTAATGAAAATTTTATTCATGCAATTAATTGTAAAGTTGGCAAAGTATCCGAACAATCACAGTCTTGCTTAAAAAACTAACTCTTGTGCTCGCAAAGGTGGTGCTGTCTTCTTGACACCCTTTCCTTGCAGTTCTTCATTTACTCCATTGAGTAAGAGATTGGGCGGCATAAGGAACGTTGCTTTTAGAGAAATTCTCAGGCGACTTATAACAAAATATATTCTTCGTTCTTGTCAAGATGATGCTTTAGAATATCTAGGTATGATAATCAGGGGTAGATGCAATCATACATGCTACTGGAATCACAATGAATATTTTTTTGATATATCTTCAGGTATTCTTCAAATAGACTTTGAAAACGCGTCAATAGCCTAAGAAGATATTCTAAGTTGAACCAGTAAAAGAAAAAGTTCCCGAAGTTTATGCAGTTGTACAGTTTTACTATCAGGAACAGAGTCTTCTCTTTTACAAAATAAATGCATTGTAAGTGTTTCTGGTGCTTAGCAAGAGTTCCAAGTAGGTGGCATCATTTTTGCAAATGATGACTTTTAGAATCTATTAAAAACGTAGTTAAAACAATATACAGTACTGGAAAAAATAATTCGGCCACCCATGATTTGTAATAAATATTTCTAAGAAATGGACGCCAAGAATGTCATAGGTATTTTTAAATTTGATTTGGTGTTGAAAAAAGAGGAATTCATCAATGTTGAGACATAATTATTACTGCTTATGTTAAATCTCAAGAAGAAGTGGTACAATTCCTGCGGTTAGCTTATATTTTTTTGGAAAACTGTATTCAGCCTCTTCACACCAAATCTGAGAATCTGTAAATAATTTCATTGGTTGAGATTTTTTCAGTCTATTTATATTGAAAATGTCTAATAACAGTCTTTCTTCGCTATATATGATGCGTGGTTACGTATCTCTTTTCATCCGCGAATTGATTATCTCCAAACATTTGGAAGGGATGAATCAACGTAATATAACCCGAATTGTAGAGCGACCTCGAAGTACTGTAGGGGATATCATCAGACGTTTCACTTCTGAAAACATCATTGCTCTCAAGCCAAAGTCCGGAAGACCAAAGAAGACCTCCCAGGCCTCCCAATCAGCTCTTGTGTGCCTTTCAAGGCAAAATCCCAGAAATACTTCAGAGGAACTTTGCAAGGGACGGGCTGATCGTCACTTCGTGACTGCAGGAAATGTGCGAAACATAATGAAGAAGTACTCAATTGGGACTTTCGTGGCACCCAGAAAGTAAAGCCAATCTTAACCTTAAAGCAAAGATTACGCCGGCTGAGTTGGACCAAGTTGATGACAAACAATTCATCTGAACATTGGTCTAATGTTACATTTTCAGATGAGTCAAGATTTGAGCTATACCCATAAAAAATGTTGATAAAGAGACCAACTGGGTAGAATTTCAGATTATTGGATCAATTTGCTCGAGTCACCATGAAGTATAGCGGGAAGTCTGCAATGTGGAAATGCAGCTTTCGCAAGATTGTTCACATCACTGGTACTCTCCGAAGCTCTCAATATGCTCGGATTCTCGAAAAAGAACTCTTGCCACTCCTTGCAAGTGATTCAATATATCAGCAGGATAGTGCTCCATGCCATACCTCAAAAGAAATGAAAAACTTCTTCCATTATAACGGGGTTTCCATCCTTGCTGACTGGCCTGGCCAATCTGCAGACCTTAGCATTATCGATAACATGTGGAAAGAGGTCAAATATCAATTAGACAGCATACTCTTCACACTGAAGACGAGCTGTGGAGCGCAATAAATAAAGAATTTTATGCAATTCCCATCTGCTTTATTGAAAGACATTTTGCTTAAAACCCTTATTATCTAGAAGCTGTTATTTGCTCAAATGGACACCCTACAAAATATTAAAAGAGAGAATTTTGTTGCTAAGTGCTTATATTGCATCAATTATTGATTTATGTATCTTATTTTGAATTTACTTTATTGGGATTTGCCTCATTTGCTTAAATTTTTCAGGTGGCCGAATACATTTTTCCAATACAAGTTTTCTAATTTTGATTAAAAATTAATAGCCAATTGTTTTTCTACATATTTTATGGTATTAGACATACCGATTTTCATTTCTCAATCAAAGTAACACTTAGTTATAATCTTAGGCACACTCTATCCAATGAATGTTCATTATTTATTCAAAATTGCAAGGTGGTCGAATACATATTTTCAATACTGTGCTTGGTTTCTGGATGCTGGTACATTTGAATGTTATGAAGAAGGACCCTTTAAAGTTATGGGCATCATAAAGTCATTTGAAACTATCTCACGCTTAAAACTAAGATTTGAAAAATGTAGCTATGGTGCAAATATGAGTTCAATTTCCTTAATGGCGAAATAGCTAGTACCAACTCTGAAGAGATTAAAATTATAGGTTCCACGGTTGGTTTAATACAATGCAAAGCTGTACATATGCACAAACGTGTTAAAAAGTTAAGAAAGTGCTAGAGTATTTAGACACGGTAACAGTTTGCACCAACAGAGAAACTTGCCTCTCATATTCTACTAGAAAAATTTCGCGTTGTTTTCGTTATCTCATACTCTTTTCCTTTGGTATCCACATTACTTGGGGTGATCATGCGGTCTCTTGCATTGGAAATAAAGACCCTGAGTAGTAGAAATGATCGTCTTTGGGACCACATATACTCTAATTGTAGTTCTGCAGGATTTTCACCAGGATTAGAAAACGGATTTATTCTCAAATAGTTTATCTTGCCTGTTGATATTTTCCTTCCTTTCTGACTTGGCGAACAACTTACTGATTTAGATGTCAGTGTAATCTCTTCCTTACAACCATCTAATTTTCTTCATGAAGCTTCAGAATTACGTTACTGAATTTGCAAGGTAGACGAAAGGAAATATCAGACTCACGTAAATGCATGTGAAAAAAGAAATTTTGTGTGTCTCCTCTCTAGCAGTAGTAATCTTAGGAGGATGGTAAACGACTAAGAAAGTTCAGGCATTTGAAAATTCGATCAATGTCTAAGTACTACTTATACTGGTTTCTCAAACTTCCTGTGCAAAGCCCCCAACAGCACTGCTGCTAAGAGCGCTGTTAACAGCTGCATGCTGTTACAGCAAACAGCAAACAAGTACTGTTTAAAACAGCACATAAAATTAACGCGTATTGACCTATTATCTGTATTGTTCCCACTCTATCAATGTCTTTCAATCCTCTCAACAGCCCATCAAAGTCGCACAAAAATTCATACCTGTTCTTTAATCGTTGATAAAGATAATTGCAGCCCCAAGTATTCAACAAACCCCATTGATAGAGGGTGATTCAACGTATCAATTATATTAGGGTGTCCCGAAAGTTCTGTTACACTTGACAAAAGTTTTGCACTTTTCCAAATAGTCGTACCATCACTGCTGAACTCCACTATCAGCAATTGTACCACGTTCATGACAAATTGTTTGAGATATGTCCCAATTTGATGTGCCAAAAGCGTTTTTTTTTCAGCAAGACAACGCCAAACCACACACTGCCATGAGGACTATGGAAAAGTTTGAGGACTTCGATGATATTGAGATTTTATCGCACCCACCATACAGCCAGATGTTGTACCATCTGACTATAGCTTTCCGATCAATGCAGGACTTCTTGAAAAGCCGCCAGTTCGAATTGTTCAATGAATTTAAAGAAGTGTGTGATGAGTTCTTTTTCTCGAAGTAGCCAGAGTGGTACTTTGATCAAATTTGGAAGCTTGCAGATTGAGGCACAAACTGGTGGGAAATGATGGACGAATAGTTAGTTTTTGTAATACATGTAATAACATTTACTTCAATAAAGAACTGATGAAAATAGATTTTTTTGCAGCTGTAGCAGAACTTATGAGACATCCTTATATTTTATATTTGAAGAATCATGGATATTCATTCATTATAGTGAGTCATTTCACAATTGTGCTGTGTGCTGCGCGCATTTATAACTTGTCATTTCTCACTCTTTCTCAACTTTTGGAATGGATGAGCAACTTTTCTTTTGGTACAATTTTCAAAACATTTACAAAGCACCGGGTATTATAATATTAGATGAGGTGAATAGTGATACAAGCAGACGACTGCTTTTCATGTTTATATTTGCCTTTTGTGTTATATATTTTGTAGATATACATGTATTATGCATTTTATAATTGCCTTGAGCCTCCGGTTTCATAGTTATTTTTAATAGTTTCTTTTACAATACAGTTTAAAAACAATGTTAGGTAATGTCTCTTATCCAGTGGGATGTACAAGGGGAGTCATGGTGGAATGTCCCCATGTCAGGTTTTCAAAACTTATTTTGATTAGTTAAATACGAAATGTTCGGCAAAAACATTAAAAAATTTGAAAACAAAGTAGGAAGTACATCTTTAGAGTTTATTATTTCAATATTTTCGCATGATCAAAACACCCAGCGTATGCCCCTGTTCCAATCCATGCAATGTCAGAACCTATCCATGAATTGTTTATCTATTCTATCTAAGGATTGAGTAAGAAAATATCGAAGTCGTTAACAGCAAAAGGTTTGTTGTAAGCTGTTAACAGCAACATCGGAAGCCCTGTTCTTTGGTCATCTTATGGAAAACCTATCAATTATTCTTGTAGAAAGCCCCTACACCATGATATTGTCAAAATCAGATTTTCACATTTTCGATGAATAGTTATATGCGTGAGAAAATAATGATATCCGAATATTGCAGGAATAACATCCTCGCACACTTTACTGAAATTACTGAAGAAAAATTTGATAAAAACTTTTATGCTAATTGTAATTTTTAATAAAAATATCCGGAAACTCGGAACATGGGACAATGTGAATGTATTTTTTTGCATAGTCTTTGTAATAAATTCATTGAAATTATCCTTACCTTGAATTTTCAAGACTTGATCAGAGAAACGCATTAGATCATTGCACGAATAGCTTGCAAACAATGATAACTATTGCTTGTGCAAATAACTGTTTGACTGACAGCTCACAAAACTGAGCTTTGTTACAACACGTCTCAATAAATGAATTCTAATTTACCATTATATTCATCGTGTTGCTAATTTTTTATTTATAAACATGTTTTGCTTAGAGCAAGTTTGCTGGCATTTAAAGCTTCCCACTTCGCAAATTGTTCAATCAAAGGTAGAATGAAAGTAATTTATTATCATCAAAGTTTAACAAATATTCACATGATATTGGAATATAGGACTTACCGATAATACATACGACTTGAAACGACTAACGTTGTTTTGAAAACCGCATATTTATTGCATAAACTGTATAAAATTTGACATTAATGAGCAAAAATGATGTTAATAAGCACAACTCATATCTGTAGTGAGGATTGAAAAGATAAAAACGCTTACAGTAAAAAACTAGAGCAATTCAATATTTAATATCTCCAAATTCAATTAATCGAATTTCAAGAACAATGTATCGTTTCAAGTAAATTTTCTTCTACTTTAGTTTAAATTTTTTAGCATTTTATTAAATAGGCATTAGTCAACCCAATTTAGACTATACATACTAAGTTCTTTATTAAACGTATCAATGTCTATTTTAGAACAAATGTTGTCAACTCATTGTACGACAACTGATCTTAGATCAAAATCATTAACTCATCTATCAAAGTGAATGACTGGTAACTAAGAAATTAATAGAACAATTAAACTATGTGAACTGTAATAAATTAATTAGCAAATTGCTTACAAAAAATAAATAATCACTGTATTTTATTAAAATTCATTTGAATTGAGTGAGTGTTGACAACCTGTACTTTAAAAAATTATTGATGGTTGGCACTATTAACTTAAAATCAGAGAACTTTAGCTTATACGAGATCTTTTGGTCTTGGAATTCTGGCGATAGGCGAAATATGAATTCAATTATTTGGCTGTTCTTTGAGGTTTCTTCTGCCGATACAAGTGCTGATAGCGAATATTGCCAATACGTTTCTCCTAAACATCTGTAATTAATCTATGTTAACAAAGGCATAATTTTTCATTATCCAACTCTATTAAAATACATTTAAGATATAATATCACACTAAAAGAGTTGATAGCGAAAAAAATAATTTTTGTTAACATATTTTTACTAGACACCATGCATGCATGTATCAGTTAGATTTGGTTGATTTGAGAAAAAAATGCGTTTTTTAAGAAAACCAAATATTTTATTGACAATAGCCAGTAAATTTCTCATTTTATGTTACAGCTCTCGCTGCTAGTTTTATGTAGACGTCAACATTCAGTGACGGAACTTTTAGTTTTAAATTAGGCGCCAAGCTTTATTTGATGCTAATCGGAACGCGGATACCCCCTCATGTGCCCATCATGGATGGACGTTTTAATAGCTTTAATTTTCAATCCTTCCAATTTAATTTTCTTAAAATAATTAAATATCCTACGAACAATTCATTGTGAATAATTTGATTAATTTAAATAATTTGAAAATTTCTCTCAATGATTAAAAATGCAACCAGTGTACAAATTGCTAAATATTTTTCAGGTTAGAACCAAAATTTGCTTATGTGAAGCCCCATTTATGATATAGGGAGGACACCAGCAGGGAAAAAGTTTCTAAGAAATTGTTGACCCTGAATTAATAACTATTATATTAAATCATCTTGCATTACCTTATCGTGTTATTGATTGAAATTAAGCCATACCCGGCTATGATATGATTTAGAGGTCCTTTATCAGTTTTTTTAAATTGAACAAATGGAAGACTTTTCCATGACATTACCTAAAAAAGTTTTAATGTTTATTTCTAAACTAAATTAATTGTTGTGTTATATTGATTGCGAATAACTTTAAAATTTGTTCACAGTGGGATTCGGGGGATTATAATTTTTTAGTCCAGCCCACTTTGTCACTTTAGATATAGTCCCAATCGCGTTTCCTCATTTATTGTGTCAGTCCCGCGGAAATATTTAATCCTATGCGACTGGGAACAATAAATTCCAAGGGACTGAATTGTCTCATATAACTCTATTTATATCGATGACAATAACGAATCAAATATAAAAATTAGCTTTTGTCCATATCATTTGAAAACTAGATATTGGCAAGTAGGAAGTATTATATTTTCAATATTTTCCAAAACGTTTGCTTAAGTTAAATATTGAACCAAGATTACCATTGCTTATGTCCTCTAGTAAATATCCTTTACAACTGATTATAAGATTATGAGACTGTTGTTGATTGAATTCTGATATGGATGATGTGTAAAGTTGGCAAGGAAACGAGCAGTGGCGAGTTTTTTTGATTGAGAATTGAATAGATCGGCAAATGACGTGATACCAAAGCAAATGCTCGGAATTTGAAAAGAAGCGAACTGAGGTTTTCCAGTCCCCAGCGTTAAAGCTGAGACAGGCATCACTGTATTCCACATCAAGATGAACAAGCAAAGTACGCATCTAAAGGAAATTTGAAAAAATATAGAATTCCGTAGTCAATCAAATTTTAGAACAATTTTAAGTTAAAAACATCTTGGGAACTTGAAACACCGGGGAGTTCGCAATTGATCATATTAAACGGATCGGATTAGGATCAGTTTTTGAAAGATTATTAGGTTGATTATTAATCGGTTTAACACATGTTATGTGATATGCAATCTATGAGCGGTCAATCAAGAATAATTATGTTTATCTGGCTCTTAAAAATAAATCAAAGGCGCTTAAGCTCACGTCCTTTGCTGTGGTGATCAAAGTAGATGTACTTTTAAAAACAAAATTTTGTGTTCGAAATTTGTTCATGTTATTTTCTATTCATAGTTAGATTCCAGAACCTGGATTATTCCGCAAACAAAATATGCTCGTGCTTAGGGAATCAAGGAAAGGGGGCACCACAGAAAATTTCATAGCAGAACGTTCAATGATACCTCAGGTTTGAATGAAAGAATTGGAGGTTGTCAATAGAACTTTGGTCCCGAACCAGTCCCGGTCAATAGAAATGTTCAATGATTTGCCAAGTACATTATAATTTCTAATCCTGAAAAAACATTAATCATACGCACCAGGACTCTATGCTCATGCAGACAAAGTATGGGTTTGGGACAACAGCTGGAAAAAAATCGTGTGCTTCCTGGGAACATTTACTGAATTGTCTCATAGATGTTAGTTCGAAGAACAAATGAAAGTTTTAGATCATTGCAAAATGCATGTGAAATTATATAAAAACATTGTCTTCTAACTTTGCTAAAATTTTTGTTTATATTTCAATGAATAAAATTCTGTGTGTAATATGTAAAGTTTGAAATGCAAGTCAAATTAGCTTTTTCTTACAGCATAATCAGATCCCGTCGGATCTCTTTTGGGTTAAACGGCAAAACTTTAAGTCTTGTTGCGGAGATAGAATTTCGAGTTTGGATTTGGTTTGAAGTTCTCTACTAGATACAAATCTGGTCACTAAACGAAGGTAAGGTGTTATTTTATTGAAATATTGAAATTGGGTAAAATATATCAAAATCTACTTGCAAAGCAAAACCCAAACTACATTAAAAAACAGTGGTGAAGACCTAACCCAAGACCATTTTGACTGCATAGGCCACTTGAACTCCGAATACATGTAACAGATGCACACTTACATTACTAGAAGTGTTTTCCGTTGAAGTTAGATACGCTACATCTTCAGAAAACTGACTCTGCATTAAAAGTTTCTGTGTGGTTAAAACCAATAAGTGTTTTTGAGAGAATAAATCAGTGGCCCATCCCATATGTAAAATATTGTCGCTTCCTTTCAACGATTTATTCGATATCTTTATGAACTGTGAATTCTTGTTATTGATTGCCATCATAATCGCTTCAAGCCAAAAACTCTTTTCAATCCCAGGGAATGCTAACCTACCACTCGTACTTTGCTCATCATGACTTCTTATCTAAATGAAGAAATTAGCTGGTGATTTCCTTGTAATACGTAATATTCCGATTAATTCAATTAAATTGAAATACTGTCTGTTGGTTTCCATTTTCCTAAAATTTTTCAAAAAATGAAAAATACAAGAAAATTGTAAAATACAAATGAGAATGGTCACGTTTATTTGTTAATCATATTAATTAATAAAATCAAGCCAAAGCGAATTAACATCGGTAAGTTCTAGAGTTCTCCGGGGCCAAACAGTCCCATGAGATTTGCTTGTTTCAGTTCTGAGACTAAGTATTTCAGTTGTCCCGTAGCACCCTAGTACATATATACCAAGATGAGCTTGTTTATTAAAATTTCCAAAAGTAAATAACATTAAATTTCTGAAAATTTAGTGGAAATGTCACCAAAGAATGAAAGTCATCGATTGAAATTGATTTTCTCAGAGATTAGAAATGCGCGTTCCGTCCAGATACCACTTGAAAGTGTTAAACGCATTTGTTAATCTTGTTATTTATAACTCAATATTGGAATTCATCTCATTGAAATATTTATTTTCCTTTGCTCTTCCAATGGCAAAGAAGTCTTTCTATTAAAATTACACAGCGTGTTAATGAATTACCACAAAATAATGGCATCCATTTATTACAAAGGTGGCGCTTGAATAAAAATTCACTGGATATGCTATACAGTTCTGTACAAAAGAATAAACTATCGTAAAATTGGTATAATTGATGGTTGTACCAGCAATAAGAGCTAGCTTTACCAACTGAAATATGCAGTCTTTGTCATTTTTTTAACAAAAAATGTTACTTAAGAACTTTGACTTCTGCAGAGAATGATTGTTTTTTACTATACGATGGGCAGAAATCTTAATTCAAAACAAATTTAATATTTTAATGAGCAGTTGCTAAGAAAGCACTAATTTTATAGTACCATTACATTAAGCACTTTGTAAGCTTATGCGTGTCAGCTGACACCGGTTAGCATATTCAAACAGCTTTGGTATCGTTTATCAGCAACAAGTGGATTTAGGTATGTTATCCACTATAAATAGTTTAATATTACTGAATTGTGAAATTATTCTCAATCTCATGTTATTATTATATTCTAACCTTTTTAGTGTATAATATTGTAATAATCAGGATTAAAAAGGCTTATTTCTGAATAGAGAACTGAAATATTTAATTTTAATACATTCATTTTCTAATAAAATCATAAATATTAAATAATATGAGTCAAAGCAATACATTTGCTAAAAAGTTACAATTAATCTACAAACTAAATATGAAATATATAATAATAATAAATGTGTGTATGTGTGTGTATATATATGGTGAGCTCAGTGTAAAAAATCAGTAAATGTGTTTAGCATGTTTGTGTCTCCGATTGTATTTTGTCGATGTAAAAGTGCACATTTTAATTTTTTTCTAAATTTTTTGTAATTTCTTTTTATTCTAGTCTCATTATCTAAATCATTCCGAATATTAGAGGCTGCTCGATGAAAACTAGGATATGAAATACTGATACAAATCAACTTATATGATCGAGGATTTACATTTAAGTAATTATCAAGAAAAGAAATTGATTGTCGGCCATATTTATACTTAAATAAAATTGAAACTGCATGGAATTGTACTTGATATAGCGGGGATAATATATTATACTTTCGTCTGTATTCACTAACATGATCAT
>CABFPE010000005.1:1391072-1404822 GCA_900660155.1 Hofstenia miamia | reverse complement strand
TATATATATATATATATATATGTCCCTGCGAGTTGACATTTTTAAATTCGAGTCGAGTTGGAACCCTAACTTTAATGATATACATTCTTTAATGAATTTTATGCGTAATTAATTTTCCTTCCAAATTTGTTCTGATAAAGATTTTGAATGGAAACCGGTCGCATTTATGAAGCTTAGTAATCTAATACTCTCATATATTAATTCGAAAATACTGACAGCTAAAAAAAGACAATTTTCGAAAATTTAGAAAACTACATTTAAAAATACAAAAAGACCAATTAGGCAAAAATTCATTAAAGAATGTATATCATTAAAGTTAATCCCGAAGTTTTTTTTAATATCAATACCACAACATTTAAAACATATAGTGAAAATTTCAAGAAAAGTCAATTGAAATCCTTAAAATCTATATTAAAAGATACAGTTAAAAAATCTAAGAAAAACGAATTAAACCTTGAAGAAATGCAAAACAAAGATCATGTAGCAAAGTTACTGTGTTCTTCTTCATTAATTTTTAAATATACACGTGAAGATTGTCAACAATCTTACATCGGAGAGACACGAAGACACTTTGCTACAAGAATCGATGAACATTTTTCAGGTCACCTAACATCAACATCAAATTAAAAAATAATTACAAAATCACTATATACATGTATAAAGAAAGAAATAAGATCAAGATTAATGAATAAACAGAAAAATTATTTTAACATAAACATTTTCTAATGCATGCAATTTTAATTAATTTTAAGTGTAGTTAATTGTAGTTAATTTTCCCTCCAAATTTTTTCTGATAAAGATTTTGAATCGAAACCGGTCGCATTTATG
This sequence comes from Hofstenia miamia, assembly GCA_900660155.1. Classification (NCBI taxonomy): domain Eukaryota; kingdom Metazoa; phylum Xenacoelomorpha; order Acoela; family Hofsteniidae; genus Hofstenia; species Hofstenia miamia. The sequence goes on along the minus strand of CABFPE010000005.1, from coordinate 1,403,994 downwards.
AAGCTCAGTAATGTAATACTTATGTATTAATTGTTGAGGTTTGAGAATATTGTTCACCAAGCGTTATCTTGATGCAATTCTTTTTCAATAAATACGGTTCTTCCAATGCTACTATATTTATATTGATCTACATAAATTTAAATGCAAGGAATTTAATCTCATTGGACATGAAATTTAAATCAATGCTTTTAGCTAAGACAATTGCAGGTAAAAATATGTTACCAAAACTCCTGTTTGAAAATTTCTTAATTATTCTGAATATCTAATTTTCAAAATAACTGCTATCGGTGTCTTACTTACATTAATTAGCATTGCATTGGGAATTTAACAGTGATCTTATTTATGTAATTTTTCAAGTTTTCCAATCCTATGCCTTTTAGTTATAATTAATATATGTGTAGTACCTGTTTTCTTTAAGGATCTGGTAATAATAGCAGAATGTGGATTCTGTTCTATGACGCAAATTAGACGTCTCTTACTTCGTATAAGGACCATAGAATCTAAAGTCAATTCTACCTTTACCAGCGTAGCAGCAGAAAGACTTGAATCTTGCGGTAAATTCACGGCAACCCCGCTCCTAATCATGACTATATTTCGTCTGCTTTAATATAAAAACGATCCTGACAGTATTCCGGCGTTGTATCAACAATCAGATAACACTTCAATAGTCGCAGTGCATTGCGTTTCATTTATCAGCCGGACACATTAAGAAAGATTAGTAAACATCCACCTGGTACTCAGAAGTACAGAAACGTTTTTATTGATCTGTAAGCGACCACAGGGCTAAAACATTCCACTAAATGGAGATGAGACAAATTGCGCGAAGCAATGAAAAAGAATATTTATGAGGGACAAATCAAAAACAGCGAGCTTCCAGATTAGCAACACCAGCTGATCGCGATATCCATGTCATTTAATTTTTATAATTCGTAATAAAAGTGTCATATAATCAGTGGTAATTTTTGATTGGAAATCCATCAGCATGTGATTGATACTGTGAATTTTGACATCTAATAATTATTATTTAATGCTCAGTATTAGATTGCAGGTTTTCAACAGCGAATAAAATTTAAACATTACAAAAATTCTAAATATGGGGAAAAGTGGCAATTGACCATCGTTTATGTTATGTCATCAGGCATACGTAATATGCTACACACTCTTTTTCTTCTTAAAATTCAAAATGATGTTATATTGCTTTCCTATATAGGCAATTCATTCTTTTTAATTTCATTATTAAAAAAGTAATTGCTATTTGTTTTTTTAATTGGTCTTTTGTAAATGGAACCATAGATTTTGCCACGCTTATCAAAACTCATTACCGATTTGGATGTGTTAAAATGAAAAGAGACAATACAAAGGAAATTGATTTTGGACTAAAAATCTGATCTGCAACAGTGTAGGGTAGAAAGCGGAGGTTAATTGTACTATTCAATACTTTTTTACAGATCTCACGCTTGCTAAAGTTGATAAATCACTAATTATTTTACAAAAGTTTGCCAATTTACAGTTACATTGGAGACATATTTTCAACTACTTTTTTTCAGTAAGGAATGATTGAGAAACCAAATTCGTGTCGGAATTTCCCATATTACTGTTACTTAATTAAGCATAGAGACAATGAGCTCACCGCAATATGGAATCACACAATTAATCTATTTACTCAAAGCAATAAACCCGTGTTCGTCTGATATCCTCATCAAACTAATCTTTTGAAATCGCTTGCAGAGTATATACTGCTCTCAGCAGAAGTTGACTGCAAATTCCACAATATAAATTTAAATTTTATACATAGAAAAGAAATTTTTTACAAAAACCTACTTATTAAAAAGCTTGAATTCTGAGACTCATGCAAAAGTTATCATAGATTTCTTCATATGTGGTGTTAACGTCTACAAAAAAGTTCTAATAATTTCAAAGCTTGAAACTTTTATACGTGCATGCAAGCATATGTACATATTTTTACAAAAGCTTTAATACCTATAATATTTTAAGTACATTTTTAAAAACTAGTTTGAATTACATAGTACTTTAACAGTTAAGATGAATTTACATTTTATTTTATTCATAATGAATGTGTATGACGTCTGCTGGGATTTGCAGAAATCTGTAAATTCATATTTAAACTGATAGTGTTCCATAAAATGGATTCACAAGTGTTCAACAAGTCATAAAATTCTCATTTTCAGATTTCTTTAATTAAATGCAGTTTTTTGAATATACATGCATTTATAGTTTCCTTGAGCGTAATTTGGCAGCTTAAAACTTATATGAGTGCATTCATCTCTATAATGTGGGCATTACGTCGCTTACATATTCGACCAGTTTTTGGTGTTTTTTTATATTTGCCATAATTTTATAAAATCAGGCTAATAAAACATGTTATAATTAAAAAAGTTATTGAACGAAAATGTGGAATCTTAATGGTACAAAAAAATTATACTAATATTATTAAAAATGGATCACTTCACTCTAGAACATGTTTCATTACATTGCTTGCTAGCATAGAACTCTATGGTTAGAAACATGCAAATTACAATATGAAAATATATTGTACTATTCTAATCTTAATAGTGCATGAAGACAATCAGGGTATCCTCAAGGAGAATTAGTTTCGGCTCATATCCCATCTGAAGAAAACAGTAGAAATATACTATATTTTTAATGGTTAAGATTAAGGCTAGAATTAGCCTGGAAGAGGTTCTTTATTCAAGCTTGGAAATTTCCTGAGCAGACTCAGGGCAAGAAATCATTTAACCTATTTCTAGAGACTACAAATGCATAAGAGAAGAATAGATTCAAATGATTGGGTAAAGGGTCTAAACCAGGTAGAAAAACGACAAATCTTAACCAGCGGCATGACCCTGTCTGTCTAACAATGACAAAGTGACCTCACTAGATCAAAAATAATTACTATCGTGATATGTACAAAATTTTGTTAGCATAAAAGTATTAATAAAAACAATACAACATCAATCAAGAGATTCAAAAATTATTATTTAAGAAATTCAAAAATGATTATTTAAGAAATTCAAAATTCGAATGTTGGACATACATTATTCCTTAAATCTCTTAGTGTTTTTCCACCTTAACAATCATATGTGTTGCTGAGAATTAAATTTTAAAAAATTCTCAAGTGATGAATACATAAAAGAGAATGCTCACTATATCTTTTGAAAAATAACATTTTTGTTAATACTCGATTTGGCCAAATTCTGTTAGAAGCTTTTGATTACATTTGCGTGCTGTCATCACGGCAATATTAGAAATTAACAAAGCATATATTGCTCTTTAAATAATTAATTGATAAACGTCTATGAAATATATCACGATTGTTCATTTCAAATAATAATATTTATAAATACTCGAAATCACAGTTTAGTAGTAAATGTTAAATTCACCAAGACTGCACACAAAAAATAAATTCATTAAGCCAGTTAAATTTAAACTCTCAAATTAAAACGCAATTTAAATAATTAATAAATACCCAATTTATTCAAAAATTGATTTCTTCTTTGTATAAATTTCTAAACAAACAATAATCCTGACTATAAAATCTATAAGTTAATTAAGAATTATTTCTATTTTATGGAGCTTGCAAGGAATTTCGTCTCAGTCCTCATTGATATTATATGTTCTTCCGGGTTCCATATTCTGAAATTATTTTTAGCATATGCATAAGCGCACTGAGACCAAATGACAATAATATGTCAATTTATAATAACAGTTAGTAAGGAGAGTGTCGGATAGTATTTGAAATTCATTCACTTGAGGTCAAATGTGATGGTACGCCACTAGTGACTATATTTGTAAGAAATTTATGATGCAATTCGTTTTATTTCTGGAATTAGAAATTTGTGATAACATGTCTTCAAAGAAATTTATGAGTACATCGGGAACTTTGAGATGTATGCGCTTGTATTTTGTGCACAACTTCGATTCTAAAAAGCCTCCTACAATGTAATCAATTCCTACACCTTTATATGATTGGAATTCAAATGCTTCAATTAGGAAATTATATATATATATATATATATATTTCAAAGAATCAATAGACTGAAATGTATTTTGACTGTTACAAATAACCAATTCAAATTGCAAATTTAACATTTTTTCTGGAAATGCAATATTCTGCCACGAAAATAATTGCAGCTTGATAAATGTGTTTTTTACGTAGGTCAATAAAAGTTGATCATTGTAAAAGCTCCCACATTTTGATTAGATTTCAATTACCATTATGTAAAATTTAAGTTTAAGATAATAATGTCTTTTTGTTTTATGCATGGGCAATCACACCTTGAAGAATCTGATTACCTACATGTATGTACAATGTCTGTGAACAGTGCTAATATTGTACTTCTAACTGATAGTTCACTGTAGTCCTGACGAAGATGTTGAGTTGCTGGGATGAAATTGGGTCAGATCATCTCAATCTTTTGTTGCACAATGACAACGCTCGAATCCACACTGCATATGTCATTTTTGAATAAAAATCACATTTTAATGTTGCTAAGTTCTTCTTACAGCACTCATGTGAGTTTTCTCGTTTGTGCACCAGGAAGCTAAAATCCTAGGAAGGCATTTTGCTCAAAAAAGAGAGATTGACCACTGTCGATCAACTCAAATCGAAATTCCGGTAAGCAACTTTTGACGAGTGGTCTTTCGAAAAAATATGTTTGCTACATAGTTCGAATCCGATGCACTTCTTACGCCTGGAATCAGAATTTATCTGAAATTATGAAAGCCGAAATATGTTTGGAAAATAAGTTCCGAAAAATTATATATATATACATTCACATTTCTACGTGCCGACAATTACCTCTTTAATATAAATCCATACACAAACATTATTACAAATATATTTTAATAATGAATGAATTGCTACTTGCAAATACACGTAGTAAATTTATGTAGCCGGTTATTAAGCAGTGTGATTTTTGCTTTAGATGAATACGGCAGGATTATTAGTTATTTTTCAAATTTAATTTGAAATTGAATGGACTGAGCCAAATTGAATTACTGATCCACACTTCAAAGCTAAACAGCTAAATGAATATAAAAGTGTTAGTGTTTCCAATCAAAGCTTATCTCTTATCCTAATCACTCAGGTTGCCTCTGAGCGTAAAAATAAGAATGCCGCTAATTTACTAGTTTAATTCCTAACAGTTGAATAAAAATCCTTTACTGCATGCGATCATCAAATGTGCTGAAAACACGGTTGGATAAGCCTTGTGCTGCATGAAACAAGAAATGCCCATCAACATAACTTTTAGTAATCACTGTTGCAAAAGACTATACAATTCAATGTCTTGGTCATTTTCATTCATACAATAACATTTCCATAAGTATTTGAAACCCAAGCAACTTCCCAGCTGAATTTAGAAAAAAAGAAAGAAAAAGAAACCAAGATTGAATATTATATTAAAACTCTGATTTACTGATTTAATAGAATTAGCATCCCCCCGCGTAATTTGAAAAAATTGTAAAGCAAATATTTGCCGCTTTACATCATAGGAGACCTAAGTTGACTGATAATGACCGTTTTATCTATTATATCGTATTATTGTATTTTTATTATTTTAAATGTAGGTTAGGAAGCTGCTGTAGTTTATAGTTAGTTTGTATATAGTTTACTTTTTATCTTGTCGCAGCTAGTGTCATGCCTTGTTGCTATTTTAACTGTATTATATGTAGGCTAGGAAGCTGCTCTAGTTATTACATAGTTTTAATTTGTTTAGCATCTAGTGTCAATCTGTCATTGCTTATTATATTATTACTCTAACACCACACAACATCGAGTGTGAGAGATAAGTCGAATTGTGACTGGTTTTATTTAGCACAATTCGTTAGGGCACACATAATAAACATTGTACATTGAGCTTGAGCTGAGTTGCTGGAATATGGAACTCTTGGAGCAGCCGATGGACTCTCAGCGACTGGATACCACTTCAGGCAGTTGCCCACTTCTACAACTTCGAACTGGAGTCTCTTGGATCTACCTAAACAGTAGTGGTTACCTGATATGCTTATGTAGAATCTAATATTAGTTGGTTTGTGTATACAGTATATTCGAGACAAAGGGTTCAACAAGCTATACATTACCCCACTAAGGCGGTATGGCCTTTAAACTAAATAGATACGCTAGAGAGCACATCTCAGCCTGGGTGATGATTCTACAGTAGACTAATGCAGAAAAACCCAAAAGCTAAAAACTTTCTCAACATAGACATGCAATGTACACTACTCCCGATAAAAGTGTCCAGACTGAGTGACAGAGTATCTATGTGTGTTCCCTGTAGACTTAGAGAAGATAGAGAGTATTCAGCCAAATTTATTTCATTAGCTCTCAGATAGGTTTTGAGGCGTGAGGGCAGAGTACACTGAATAGGCATTGACTGGCAACATTGGTCAAATCGATCTTTAAAAGGAACTGTATGTCCATTACAATTTCTGATATCAGCATAGATTCACCAAGGGATAGCCCTTGCAGGAACTTTCAAATGTCGCCCGTGCAGATGCTCTGTCTTTTATTTGGATATGGCGATGACAGAATTGGAAGACCCATATCTTCCCTGTTGAAATCAATAATGTCATCGAAGACAGCATTCCACGATTAATCACTAATACAAAAAAGCAACAATTTCTACGCATTCTTGTAGGTTAATGGAATCTGCTTTTGTTCTCCCCCACAACCAAGTTAAATGCCTCATAATACTGTCGCCAATACATTGAATTGTATAGTCAGAAAAGAACTCGTCCTCAGCAACGTTAGTCTTGAACTGCCGCAGACATTTCTCCTTCATGTTAAAACAGATTCATCAAATCGACTTTACGCTGAAATAACATTGACCGGCAGGCGCAAGAGCAGTCGTCATCCCATAATGCCTGCAATGTGGTATCAGCTATCATTGCTCAACAGGTTTCTTCGAAGCTGAGTTCAAGGTTGATTGCAATTTCTAGCTCACAAGCTGTTGTTCATTCCATATCAGTTATTTAAATATGCATTACTTTTCTACTTAAGGAATTTTGTGGATTTTGAATGAATAGAATGAATTTGGAAATGAAGTTGAATAAACTTAATGAATTAATGCTGTGGTTGCACACTTGAAACTTGAAGGTACCAAGGGAATTTGCCTCAAGTTGGTCCGACATTGCCTAATCAGTTTGAAATCCTATGCGGGAAAATCTCAATCAGTAAATCACATCACAAACAGTGTTGGAACCATGCCGTGCCCATTTCTACAGAAATTTTCGTGCTCGTGCGTTCTTATGCCCATATTAAAATACGTATAAAATTTATTTGTTATTTTGATTTTCTAAATCTATTAATTTGCATATTAAAATCATCGAAAATTTTGTTTCTTGAACAATTTGTTAAATTATTGAAATAATTTGGCGACAGAAGCATTTCATTCATACTGGTTTAATATGAAATGCATTTTATATTCAATGAAAATTTTACAGATCTTCGTGCCGTGCTTGTGCTGAAAAATCAAGGCACTGTTCCAAGACTGATCGCAAATAGACTACTATTAACAAAATACTAAAAACGATTGGAATTACCTTTGTAAATTAATTTTTACAATCGCTAAGACTTGTGATTTATCTTCACGAATGTATAATATTTGCAATTTTTTTGAACTTGATTAACTTTAGGTTACTTCTCCTAATTTAACTGAAATCCAAACAATTGAAGAAAACGAAAGAACTTTAGAAGTTGAACAAATTTCTGGTGCATGATCCCTACATGAATATGAACACTTTTGGTATAATGTAGAGGATGTATTATATTCTAAAGCTAAAGATTGTAATTATTTATGGAAATGGCATACAGTACTGGAAAAAAGAATTCGGCCACACATGATTTGTAATAAATATTTCTAAGAAATGGACGACAAGAATGTCATAGTTGTTTTTTAATTAGCTATATAATGAGACATAATTATCACTGTTTACTTTAAATCTCAAGGAGAAATGCTACACTGCTTGTAGTTAGCTAATCTTTTCTTGGAAAAATGTATTCGGCCACTTCAGAGCAAATTAGAGAATCTGTAAAAAATTTCATTGATTAAGCTTTTTTCTGTCTATTTATATTGAAAATGTTTAATAAGGGAAGTGATCCAAATTCACTACGTTAAATGAAAATTCAACCGTAAATAACAATTCTAGTTCAAATGTCTGCATGCGCTTAATAAATTTATTTGCATAGATATATTTGAAGAAATGTGCAGAACCTCAATGTGTCAAAGTTATTTGTAATAACATTTGCGGAAAAAACATGCCTTTAGCGTAAACTTCATCTTTAGCGAATTTTTTTTTAGTGTAAGTTAACGATTTGGTTTACGGTCATGTTAACGAAAAGCACCATTTGTTAACGGTGTTGTTAACGTATTGAATTTGGATCACTTCCCTAACAGTCTTTCTTCGCCTTATATAATGCCTAGTTCGTACCTCTTGCCATCCACGAGTTGATTATCTCCAAACATCTGGAAGGGATGAGTCAACGTAATATAGCTCAACTTGTAGAACGACCTCGAGGTACTGTCGGGGATATCATCAGACGTTTCACTTCTGTGCCTTTCAAAACGAAACCCAGGAAGACTTCAGAGGAATTTCGCAAGGAATGGGCTGATGGTCACCTTTGTGACAGCAAGAACTGTGCGAAACACCCTGAAGAAGTACTCAATTGTGACTTTCGTGGCACCCAGAAAGCCATTCTTAACCTCAAAGCAAAGATTAATCCGTGTGAGGTGGGCCAAGTTGATGAGAGACAATTCATCTGAACATTGGTCTATGTTACATTTTCAGATGAGCCAAGATTTAAGCCATAATAAAAAAAAATGTTGATAAAGAGACCAACTGGGTAGAAGGCAGATTATTGCCTCAATTTGCTCGGGTCACCATGAAGTATGGTGGAAGTCTGCAATGGGATGGGGTGCAATGTGGAAGTGTAGCCTTCGCAAGATTGTTCACATCACTGGTACTCTCCTAAGCTCTTATATGCTCGGATTATAGAAAAGGAACTCTTGCCACTTCTCACAAGTGATAAGTATATCAACAGGATGGTGCTCCATGTCATACCTCAAAAGAAATGACAAATTTCCTCCACAATAATGGGGTTGCTATACTTGCTGAGTGGCCTGGGCAATCTCCAGATATTAACATTATAGAAAATGGTAGCATACATGTATTAAATGCTAGTCTTATAATCTAAGTTTGTTAAAAAATGAAAATGCATTTTTTTTAAAAAATTATCATGATTTTTAAGAAAGTTGCCACCTTCAAGCATTTGGACTGAAGTTTTAGACTAAAACAAAATTTGCGATTTCTTACTTAGCTTGAATTTGGTCGTTTTCATAAGACATACCTTCGCTTAAGTCAAAATTTCAGCTATACTCATCGAAAAGAATGTTGATAAAGAGACTAACTTGGCAGAAGTTCAGATTTTTGCCTCAACTTACTCGGGGGACCATGAATTAGGGTGGGATGTCTGTAATTGTATAGGGCGCAATATGGAATTGTGGGTTTCTCAAGATTGTTCACATCACTGGTACTCTTCTAAACTCTTAATATGCTCGGATTCTAGAAAAGGAACTCTTGCCACTTCTTACAAGTTATCAATAAATCAGCAGGTTGGCGCTCCATGTCATACCTCAAAAGAAATAACAGATTTCCTCCACAATAACAGGGTTTCTATCCTTGTTGACTGGCCTGGCCAATCTCCAGGCCTTAACATTATTGAAAATATGTGGAAAGAGGTCAAATATCGAATTGGACAGCATACTCTTCACACTGAAGACGAGCTATGGAGCGTAATAAAAAAAAATTTATGCAATTCCCAACAGCTTTATTAAAAGACTTTTTGCTTCAATCCCTGATCACCTAGAAGCTTTTATTTGCTCAAATGGACACCCTACAAAATATTAGAAGAGACAATTTTGTTGCTAAATGCTTGTATTGCATCAATTATTCATTTATGTATCTTATTTTGAATTTACTTTTTTCGGATTTGCCCATTTGTTTAAATTTTGTCAGGTGGCCGAATACATTTTTCCAATACCAGTTTTCTAATTTTGATAAAAAATTAATTGCCAATCGTTATTTTACATATATAATGGTATTAGACATGCAAATTTTCCTTTCATAATCAAAGTAACACTTAGTTATACTTTTAGGCACACTCTATCCAATGAATGTTCATTATTTATTCAAAATAGCAGTGTGGTCCAATACATATTTCCATTACTGTATTTGCAGTAAGCAGTATAACCGCTATATGCAACAAAGAACTAAAATAATATTCAACTTATGAGAATAGTCTGGAACGTCATTTTTTTAGCAAGGTCGAAGCCTCACATATTATGTTTGTTATACAGGGCACTGCAATGCTTTATAATGTGAGTTTTATGATGTTGTTACGCTTACTTTGTTTTGGCGGCGCAAGAAATTTGATTTGCGTTTAGATCGGAAATGAAAAAAGCTGTGATCTCTTAGCCAATTTCCACTTGTCCAAACATGCTTTATTTGTCATTTCTCACGCAACCATTAAAAATTCAACAGACATTTTAATGTTTTCCACTGATAATTTCGCATACATTGAGTTTTTTCCAAATAATTAACCTATATTTTAAAAATATAGACAAAAAATCTAGCCTAGAATGAGCATAATCTAGAGTTGGTAGAATTGAAAATATTCATTTAAAATTCGTCTGCGCAATTAAGTGCAACCAAAAATTTTAAAAACGATTTCATAAAATTATGCCACATATAAAACTAAATAATTGTATTTGAAGGAGTTTTGTCTAAAATTTGTCTTCCCTGATAGAATTCTCGTCTTTGATTGAGTAGAACATATTGAGGTGTGTCTGGAATGAAGTATGATACCAAAAGCTTCAGTGCGAATACAAAATGTTCAAACATCAGAACAAATAGCAGTTTATTCTAAATAGTGTTATTGATTTGCAAAAGAAATATAATTAGTTCGATTTTTAATTTTTAAATATTATTATAGATAAAGATCAGAAATGGTAATGGCCAAAATATTTAGTAAAAGATGGCCCGGCGCATTTAGATTAATGCCTGTTCTGCCCATTTTATGACTCTTGCCAAAAAAATGTCGGTAGTTTTCGGTTTGTATGTTAAAAGCTTATAATATAACATACACACTGAAATTTAAAAAACTTAAGAAAAATTCCTTTCAAAAGACAAACATGTATTCGTAGCCTCAATGTAGAGATTTACATCCTTATGTTGTTTTTCTTTTCTCCCTCTATCAATTGCCAGATTAAAGCAATTACAAAATGCAATATGTGCAATTTACAAATTTTAATCAATTCGATTGACTTAGATTTCGCAAAGCATGCATTATAGAGAAACAACTCTAGAACAATTTGTTAACCCTAAACTCCCTGGAGTCCATTTTAAAGGAAAAGCCGTTTTTGCATATTTACAAGAAATATTTTCCAAGCTATTAGCAAATTTGAAGATCGTGAGGCATGGAAAACATGCTTTAATACAATGTTGCAAATTTCTATTAAAGAGTATTGTTGTGGCTGAAGTAGTTGAAAAAGTTAACAATATTTCTTTGACAATTTGGAATTTTCATGTATTTAAATTTTAAATGTCTTGAGCTCCTGCAAGCAACAAAGAAATTTGAGTATTTCTTATGTGCAAAGATATCCCAAACCCATTGTGACATGCTCAATGCAAATTCAGAGGTTTCAAGGCCGAAGAGATTTTGCACAACAACACCCCTCGATGGCACAGAGCTAGGTCGAAGATTAAGAGCAGAAAAGAAGCAAAAGTCTTTTTTCTAACCTGGTGCTTTCATAGCGTTAATTGCTTTTGAACTATAAACGTTTAAACATTTTTTATAGAATCATGAAAAATTTTCAAATATCCTCAGGCTGTTTAAGCTTAATGAAAAATTTTAAAATGTAAATTTGTGTTTCACCATACAGTCTACAGTCATTAGAAATTTTAAACCTTCGGATACCTGCGTAGTATATTCTGAGCCAAACTTTGACGTAAATGCAATAACGAATGCATTCGTAATGACGCCTGCATAACTTAGAAACTGCAAAATCGATGCCCACATCCCAATGTTTGCTTTAACAGAGGCAATAGGTCTTTGATACCACCACAACAATCTCTTCGCATCCATTCGCAGATCGATTGCAAATATAATTATGGCAATGAGCGGACCAAGCGGCAAAGAGGGCGCAAACAAAACCTAAACACTGAGTAATCCACAGCAAGTTTTTCAATTTATGTGGCTGTTCGGATTTTTTCAACGTATATTATTATTAAATATTCTTGACATTATTATTATTATTTAAATCCCAAATTATATCCATAGAAAATGAAGCATATTTTGCAAAGCTAATGAAAATATCATTTAAATAGAAATGGGAACACTACCAACATAATGTGATTGTATAGGACTTTTTAGAATAGAAAATCAATTAATGTTTCTACACAATTTATATATATATATATATATATATATATATATCTAATTGTGATGTATATATATTGGGCTAAAACGGGCTCTACTTCGCATCATTTTTGAATGCAATATGCAAAAATATTTTTCATTCAGATTTATTGAATTATAATTATCTGCAGTACCTAGACTTAGAAAATAAAAGATTGAAGAGACTGTTTCCTACACATCAAATCGTGATCTACATTAAATAATATTTAGCACCAATTTTTATAGCAATATATATATATATATATATACTTTAACCGGATTAACTGGACCGGATTTCTTCTTAACATAATCGGATTTTAACCGAATCTTTAAAAAATTAGCATCATATTCAAGTTAAAATGAAAAATACATCTTATTTTTATCTTTCAAAATAAAATTGGTCTATTCCTATGTGCTAACATAAAATTATATATATATATATATATA
>CABFPE010000005.1:1377930-1390072 GCA_900660155.1 Hofstenia miamia | reverse complement strand
ATTTAGAAGAGTACTGGAATTTAATCTGAAATTCCCAAGAGTGAATTTCAACTTGCACGGATTAGTATATATTTTAATATATAAAACATGTTAGATAAAATAGGATAAGAGAATATTTATTTAAAAAAATGCTGACAATTAAATAACTGATTAAATTTATCTGAATAGCATAAATAAATTCACACAACACATATACACAAATTGCATAAATTACAAAAACACATCTTTCAAGCAATGAATAAATTACTATTGTACTACATTAATAACGAGTTATTCCATTGCCATCCTTATACAGTAGCAATGATTTACCAGAAATACATTTTTTCAATGTTTTTAGTTTCTCTAGGTTGCGAGTTCCAGGTTGGAAATGCTACATTAATAAAGGATTTATTTAAAATGTCTTCCTTATACCTAACACATATGAAAGTTTTGATCTAGAATTATGTTTATGAGTATTTCCTTTTATTGTATTCGAATTACATTGTGGTATATTATTTTTATATTATGAATAGCATCTGGATAGTCAATGTTGTGTTTTTATTTAAAATGAAAATAGAACTAGCAAAGTCTAAATTAACAGAATAAGGTAACTTCAATTTAATTAAAATACCACTATTAATTCTATGTTGATGTTGCGATTTAGTTTTTCTACCTTAGAAGAATTAAATGTAATTGTATTAAACGTAAATGATACTTAATCTACAGATCAGATACATTTCCTTTTCTTTATATTCTATTAATTTATTTATATTTAACGTACACCTATCATTTGATCTTAACCTATTCAACGTTGAATTCGAATTGACGCTGATAATATAAAAAACAAATATAATATAAATATAAAAATGGAGTTGCCCTTGTTGCTTAAAATTAAATGCCAATATGAAAAACGTAACCTAATATTTTATTAAATTTAATAATAATACACATCCAAAACCTTCTTTCCAAGTGATGCAATTATGTCAATTACTGAAAAAATATCCTCTAGTAAATCCCAATTTTTATCCAGTTGCATAGAATTTTAATATTGTAGTGATGGCAAATGATGAAATTACGGATTTCATCAAAATTCAATCAAAAGAAGCTAAATTTTTTTCATTTACTCAGTCTTTATTTGACCGGTTTTAGACCGGTTCAAACCGAAACCGAACGGACATATAATACTAAACCGACCCGACCCGTTTACACATATGACCATAACAGCCGAACCGAAACGTGACAGCGGAGAGCATATGAAGATCACGTACGAATCTGCTTCACCTCAGCCACGGACAGGAACGGGTTGGGGTGGCGGGCACGAGACAGCACAGCCACCTAAAGTTCAATTGCACACAGCGCAGTTCATGAATTGAAGTTAAAAGCAAACCTACCGTATACGTAGAAAAAATAGAATCAAGGTGATCTTTTATTCAAAAGTAAAGAACAACCAAACCGATACTGCTGGACCGTATAACATGACTGTTCATTATATTACAATTCAAATTCAATTGCAAAACTAAATCAATGGTAGCCGTAACACACGACAAGTGGAATGTTATTAACATCAGATAGGGAAGTGTTAGTGTCGTAGCTAACTCCTACTATTGCAATCAGGCAATTTGTGTTTTTCTTTAAATTACATCCCTAACACTATTATCAAATTCAAATTGAGCTTGCGCCCCAAAACTAGTTTCATCTGATAAGGATGCGAACACTACTCTGATACGATTTTGATGAGAAGCAAAAATAAAAAAAACAAACAAAACCGAAAATGCGTTGTCCACGATCACCAGACAACAAGTATAACTTTAAACTTTACTGTTAAGCTAACATTGATCTTGTTCTCTTCTCACTTTCATTCCATATCCTTATAATTTATATGTGTGGTTCGGGAAGTGAGATAGAGATTGCATTACTTTATTTTCTATTCCAATTCCATAAAATTGAATGGCTTCACGCCAACCCATACCCAACCCAACCAAACCATGAATATATGTTTTTCATCTTATCAGTATAGAAAACAGAGGGCAATAACATCATTGAAAGTCTTGGTTGTCCCCTAAACCACATGTATCATTTTGCTTCAATTTTTTTAGAATTCTTAGTTGAAAATAATTCTAGACTTGAGAAAAATAATGCAGAAAATATATTTCGAAAAGTAAACCCAGCTTTCACTTAGGATCAAAAACTGTCCTATTAAAAATTATGATTTTGAAATATAGATATACATGCTGTAAATACTAAACATATAAGAGTAATTTAATTTTCTAATGAAACTGTATATGGTGTTAACAAATTCAAAAAAGAATCTTATTTCAAAAATAAAATTCTTAAATGTAAATTGTAATTTTGGAAGCTCGGCAACTTATTGAAATAATTAAAACATATTTTAAAAAACCCATTTTAATCGAGTTAATATTGCTTTGTTTAAAGAAAAAGAGAAAATGTATTTTTAATTGTATAATTTGAATAAAAAAACAAGTTCTTGTGCATTGACTATAATTCTGCAAGAAATTACCAACTTAGAATGAATATCAGTGATCGTAGGCTGCAGTAAAAATGTCACTTTGTTTATTGCTGCTGCTTTCTAAGAAATTATTCAATGATCATATTTGAACAATAATTATTTTGCAATTCTTACATGCTATATGATGATCCGACTTGTCAACGAGCCGACCTTCTAACGAGCCGAGCCGAGCCGAGCTGAGCTTGAGCAGCGTATTGTACATACAACGAGCCCAAAACGAGCCGTTTTTAGGTAAACCAAATTTATAGTGCTGCATGTTAATTTGATTATGCAGANGATAATGAGATAAGTGAAAAAATGTATTCTGCGTGGAGCTGAACCTTAATAACTAATCTCTATCAGTGGCGTACGGAAGGGGGAGACATGGTTGAATGTCCCCACTTCAGGTTTTAAAAATTGAATTTGATGGACTAAATCAAAAAATTTTTGGAAAAAAATTTAAAAATTTTAAAAACTAAGTGATGAAATGCATTTGAAAGGTCTATTTTTCAATATTTTCTAAAATTTTCTTCACTCACTTTATGATGAATGAGAAAATATTGCGTTCGCCCCTGATCTCTATCCACTAGAAACCTTGCAATATATGGTTCAGGCTAGCAAACGATACAAAGAACAGCAAAATGCAGAACATGCTGTCGAAGTGTTTTTTGGAAAATCAATCAGATAAATTCGTAGCATTCATTGCTATTTGTTAAGCGCAAAGTTAATTAAAATAAAAATCAAGATATTGTTTTGTCAAAACTTCATATAACATCTATCTTGACTTAGCCAATTGTCAACTCTACATGTATAAAATATGTAACTTGCATTACATTTTCAAATTTGGTTAAAAGACAACATGAGTTACAAAATTTTTTCAACGATAGTTTACAAACTGAAGTAGTTCTTGTGGAAGCTCATGTGATTCAGCTACAAAAACTAAGAACGCTTTGATCAAAAGCTGTTGTATTTACTGAAAAATTACAAAAATAATACTGTCCCGAAATTCTTTTTGTATAGAAATGTGTGCATTAACAAACTAAGTCAATCTCATGTACTTAATCATGTCTAGAATTATGTGCGGATTTTGAAGAAATTCTTGATTGAGTTGGTTTCAATCTTGGAGTTAAAGTTTAAAAGTAGTTAACTATTTGTCGGCTACATTTGAAAAGTTCTTAACTTTACAATTTTACGAACTCGTTTTAGCGATCCTTGTAAAACTAGCTGTATCCTCCATCAAATTTAGACATACATTAAGTGCTCAAAAGTTTATAATAAAGTGCATTAGGCTAATATTTACAGTTCTTATATCGTTGTTACTAATTTTCTAGCATTATTTTGCAAATTTAATAAAGTATTCTACAAAATTTCATTTACATAACAAAGAGATAACAACATATTTACATGACAACGCTTAATAAATGAATTTATATACATATATATATATATATATATATATATATATATATATAATTGTATTATGTAAAATGAAATATAGCAATTTTTATATTTTTTATTCTAGATTTTGCCATTACAAAACTTTTAAAACTTTGAACATATAATTATGAATCAAATGTTTGAAACTAAGTTTATTTACACACTAAATTTTGTTACATTTTAAAAAACTGCTTAAACCTATTATGTGTTTAAATTTATATGAACTATTTTTAATTTATATATAAATATATGTAGTTAGATCTATTGCAAAGTTGGCTCGTGTTATTGTGAGTGGAGACTCCCTTACGATCAATCAATTTGTTTACATAGTTCTCTATTTTTATTGTCTCCTTGTTAGTTACCAATGGTTTCAATAAATTATGACAAAAAATTATATAGAATATACGCTTAGTTGTTTATGTGGTAAATTTTCTGTACGTTCATGCATTTTGGCAATGATTTAAATTTTTGAGGTTAAGCAACTATTAATATTTAATATTATGATACACGCTCTCTGTTATAATACCATCATTTTTAATGAACAACAGATGCTTGTAGAAATAGGTTTCCCCTACATATTTCCCAAACTTAATTTCATCAGTGATTATGTACTTTAGCCTATGTCAATGATTGCTACTCCGAATTGTATGTTTTTTTAAAACTTGGTGAAAATGTCAATGTGGAATTAGTAAATACTTTATTCATTATCAATCAGATTCTGCTTATTCATCTAGTTTTTTCGAGATATTTGTTTGCATGTTAAAACAACAATATGAAAGTGATATTCTAGTTAAAGATATATATTTAAATGATTTAATAAAACGATTATGGAAATTCTAAAGAATCTAAAATTACCTTATTTTTAATGGTTTCGAAAGTTCGATAAATTGGTTCATTATTAATTTTGTTTGTGATAGCATTTTCTAAAATTTATTGATATTTTTGAAATCTTCTGTCAGGTTTTGCTTATTGAATTCTTATTGCTTTTTCTAATCTGCCATCATGAATTTTTTCAAACTAATTTTGTTCTATTTTTCTTTCATTTTTGAGCGCGACATATTCTAAATGTACTAATAAGAGATGCATGATTAGCTTGAAACTGTCCTTCAATTCTAATACTTAAATACTTTAGTTCTAAAGTTTGAGTTACTTAGAAACACTTGAGAATAGATTTTTTTAGTCTTTGATTTAAAGAATTTCTGTTGTACAAATTTCAATGTTTTTTCTCAATTTGTTCTTTGATCATTTCTACAATTGTTCTCATTAACTCATTCGAAGCAACTGTTCGAAAATTATTGCGACCTTTAGAAAATGTGTAAATTAAGTTTCTTGGCAGATATTTCACTTTTTTAGGAAAGGAAATGCTAAGTGTCATTAGACACACACACACATATATATATACATATATGTATGCATACATACATACATATATATATATATACATAGCTTAACCTTAAACAGTTTGGAGATATCTGAAATATTTTATGCTGTTATAGCTGAAAAACTATTAACGGTAAACGCTATGCTTAATCTGAAAGCATCACGGTTAAATATACATACTTATATGAATTTTGCAATGAATACATCTGACATTAAAAGGTCTCTATCTAACAGTAATTTTTAAAGTATTATTCAAAATATTATCTCAGAGGATTAAGGAACTTTCATATCTGATAGTAATCAAAGAAAAATTCTTCGTAGCATGCTAAATACGCGTATTATTGACAATTTACTATTGTTTTGAATTTCACATATGTGCACTATACCTTTTCAACAAAATGTCAATAACTTAACTATTCCAAAGTTTGTTTGTCGTACACCGAGGCCACTAGATTTATGCACTATAGTATTTTTTAAAGTAAAGTTATTATATTATTATTTTACCAAGTCTGAGTTTTGCTGTTTATATTAACATGTCATTATTTGAAGGTAATCTACAGCACAAATAACCTTGATGAATCGTAGCTTTTGAATTTATAATATTAATATTTTATATTAATTATCAGAAGACTTTCTTTCAATGCTTTACAAATTCCTTCTGAATGTAGCAACTCAAATTATAAACAAATGAAGAAAGAATTAAATAAATGTATTGGGGTTAAGCTCAGGGGCGATTGCAGCACTTACGATGTGGAGGGCTATAATTAAAATTACCTTCATTATTTAGTGAGTTTGTTCAATTTTGGAGTGGCTTTATTAAATACTTGCTTTGAATAATAGGGCCTAGACCATTAATGCCCTCCTTCGTGCTCTCCCATGGTTAAACTCATTTTCATTTTAAAAACTTTGCGTTTCCCAAAGTTTTTCAATAATGTGGTTTTGGAATCAGAAATATTGGTATAGATTAGGGTTCTGTGTCCCATTCAGCTTAATCTCAATTTCTATTTACAGCTCTGATACACTGTGATCTGGGATTTAATATTTAATTGTGAATAAGACTAAAATGGTAAGGGTACAATAAATGAAGAAACTGCTAAACTAGAAACATGATGTTCACAATATAGTTCATGTTTTTGGAAATTCTGATCAAACTAAATGTTATGTAGAGGGACCACATTGTACCATGAGGTCACATTGATGGGAAGGTTCTATAACCTCTAGTTATTCAAAGCAGTTTACAATATTGTCATAATAGCAATTAAATCAATGCCTAAAATTCAATATATAATCCTAAAAAATATTTTGTTACATCAGAGGCGCAGTTTTTTTTCAAATTGTTACTAAAAAATTGAATGCAAATATAGATCTACCAGCAAATTTATCCAAATGGGGACTACAGATCCATGAAAACAAAAATGATTATTCAATTGCTGCATAGTTCTCGCCCATTACAGTGGTCCCATTGAAATAAACCTCTAGTTGAATAAATGTTTACTTGCTGCACGCGGGTGATGTCTTTCATGTTTTTCTTAGTTGAATTCAAATCACTAATAACCACTTGAAGTTAGAACCTCAGGATTTCGTCCTTAATGTCTTACGAATTTGCAATGGACGTTAAATTAAATTATGTTATGTCTATTTAAATATAACTGTACTAAGTTATATATATATATAATATATATATATATATATATATATATATATGTATATATACATAAAATAGCTTTAGTTTGATACTAGCTTAGCTGCAAGGGAACTAAAAACAGTTAATTCCAGTATCACTATTTCAATTCTCACAAATTATTGTTTCTCATGCATAAAAATATTATTTGGATTCCATTCAACAGCTACAATTTGGGAAATTACAATTACCATTTATAGTTAAGTAACTCCAACCTTGATTAATCTTTATATTCAGAGATGCAACCTTCCAGTTTTTTCCGGCAGTGCATAGCAACCCAGAATATGCAAGGTTGGAAGCCGGGTGGACTAGCCAAAATTAATGAACTTTAGGCGGAAGTGTGGCCCGCAACTATATTTTAAGAAATTTTCACGAATATCTGTGTTGCGACTTTTATGCTACAAACAATGCCAGACCTTTGTTTTTTTATTTTGCTGTTTTTCTATGCAAACAGTTGTAAAGACCTTCAAAGAATTAAAGATCAGTTCTACAGATTTTGTCAACTGTAACTTCATAAAAGCAATAGGATTAAATTAGTGGCTTACTGAAACCTATTCTGCTTCCTACATTTTTGTAATTATACTGCATTGTTTTCTGTTTAACGCACTGCATATTTTCAGCTAAATGTATTAAGGAAAATCGCCTTATGTATAAACGAATACATTTCTAGAATTCAAGATGAAGATACCTGCCGAAACCAGTCAAACTGTTTAATATGAGATATTCCGTTGTACATGGTAGTGTCAGACTCTAAACCTGTTCTACTCTACTGCCTACTGGATCATGGTAGCTTCCGTTCAGGATTGTTTTATCTTGAGAGCCTATTCATTTCTTGAATATGTTTAATAAATTTATGATTTTTTCAACAATTTTAGTTCTTTACTTCACGTTAAGAGATTCTGCAATGCTTATTCACAGATGGACATGAGTAGGGTCGGGTCTGGTTGGGGTTAATTATGCCATGACATTTCAAAACATGGGAAGAAATTCTTAAAAAACAAGGCTTGACTAACCGAAGCTGCGTTTCATCAATACCTTGACATAGGTTACTCTACACAATTTACCGTTCTATTTACAAACCTAACGCATTCAAATTAAAAATTAGCGCATTCAAATTAAAACATAAGTAATTCAATGTAAAATATCAAACAATGACTTCATTAAAAAATATGAAGCTAAGAAACAAAACAAACTATAAGCTAATACAATGAAAGATCTAATTGCATGAATAGCGCCATCGCATACCTGATTCAATCTTCAAAAATACCTTTCACTTGATTCAGCCTATAACTCATAAGAGTCATTTCGGTTTGTGGATCTTCTAATGCTTGAGCATGCCTAAATGCATTGAGCTCATTGATCCTCGATTTGACAGAAGACCAAGATTTTAACCTGTGGTAAAGGTCCACTGTACATTTGGGCATTTGAAATTTGACAGTGTAGTTGGGTAGTACTGGCCTTAAATCGACATTCCCTTAAACCTTTTGCAAAACATTAAAATTACTCTCATTCAGGTAATAGAAAATTGGATGTTTTGAAGTAAGCTTTAAAATAGATTTAGCAAATAATGCTCTCAAGATTGCTCCATCAAGATGTCGTTGTGCTTTGCTTCAGTGTTTCATCCAAGATTTGGAAACAAGAAGGGATTAATTACTGAAATTTAGATATTTTTTTAAATTTTCAGGGAATTCTATTGGCGAATATATATATATATATATATATATATAGGCTTNAAGGCGCTGGATACAAAAAAAATATATACGAACGCAAAATACTATGGCGGAAGGCGCTGTATACTGGTCAACAAACATTTTTTTAAACAACTTGAATTTCATACATAAGAAGTGAGACCCCTTTTCCGAATGCGCAATGTAAAAATTTTTATATACAACAAATTATTCTGGCTTTGCATCAAAGAGGGCGCTGATACTATGGAAAATCGGAAAGTGCTAGCGGTGGGTGCAAATCCCATAGTATCTAGAGCCCGTATATGTATATATATATATATATATATATATATATATGNGTGTTCTCTTTTAAGTCTAGTTAATGCATAAAGAGGTTGTTTAGCATTGGAGTGAATTATAAATATATTGAACCTATTTTCCCTTTCACTTCATGTATTTGGAATTTTAGTTTGATTTCCACATCATCAATTTTTGCAACAACGTAAATAACAAGGTCACTTTTGCAGAATAAATCTATTGGAATGGAAGAAGATGCCACTTAGTAAGATAGAAAAGTATTTGCGATTATAAAATGAGTAAACCCTCGTTATGACACCATCTAGTCGTGAATTGCATGAATACACTGCTTGAACAAAGAAATATTCTGAGAGGATAAAATATTAGCCTTCTTGTTTTTTTCTTAAGCACTTGGCGTTTGAAATGACACAATGAATGGTTCACAGGATATGGGAATGCCCATTCCATGGGATCCGATAGCAATGGCCCTTAAGAAATGACTGTTCATTTGCAATGGACCTGAGGGGCATGGCTCAAGAAAAGTTCAATTGCTTGTTATTGTAAACTGCAAACTTCTAAAAGCTGCTCATTGTACACAATAGCAGGATGTTTAAAATTACAAAGTGTTGTCGCCAAGTCTATTAAGTAAATTTTGAAATCTTTTTATATCGACACATCAATGGGTAAATATATTCGCTGTTATAGAGAACATTTGCCATAAAAATATTGTTAAGCCTGGAGTACATAGAAACCTTAAATTTGATTTTTGTGGAAACTTTCAAATCCTTCCCATTCATAATATTCCAGTAATAAACTGGTCTAAAGGCCACATCTAATCTCAACAATTTTGTTCTCTAAACGGGTTTGTGGTGGTTTCAGATTTTATATATCGTTATTAGTTCGTGAATTATAATTGCTTAAAAAATTTGTAGATCTACGGGTGCGTGAGGCCGACTTTTTGAAAGGCAAGACGATGACGATATGATACAAGCACTTAAATCGTGGTCTGATTAGTGTTCAAATCGATGAGAGAACAAATGTAATAAAACGAATGAGATATTTTTGGCTGATAGGATTGGAATTTTTAATCAGTGCTTAACTGTAAATCATTGGAAGATAGAATGTATTTATTAATCCATTTATATACAAAATGAGGTACATGCGCAAATAGACATTTACAAATGTTCTACCGTAAAGAAAATAATCACTATTATTTATTTCCGAGATGATTTTTTTCATCTATGAAAGATATCAACATTTTTTACGATAAAAAATCTTAACAAAATGTTGAAAAATATATAGTTAATGTCTAAATTCCAAGATATTCCACTTTTTTGCAATATCTGGAAAGATATTAAGCACCTAAGTAAACACTCCTGACACTTTATACATCATATTTACTCAAAGTATAATGAGCTGGTATTACAAGTACAAACGATAGATAGTGTACCAGATAAAGGAAAAATTCAAAGGAGAAATAAACGTTAAATTTTTTTCTGGGATAATCGCGAATTCAATAATATAATAATGTTTTTATATATTTAGGTCGTTTAATCGCCATTCTTTCATGATCACAAACTTCAACAATTGCATAAACTTCAACTCATGGCACTTGCTAATTAAAGATTTGCCATACATGAAAAGGATAGTACCTGTTGGGGGACAACACTCCTTTCGATATCAGTCAAAGCTCAATTACAATTATCTTTGCAATCAATCTGCAATAATGTTAGAAGGACTTCTAGTGCTCTACCCGTTTCTGGCAGTTTGTTTGGTAACCATTGTGTTAAATATTTTAACTTTATGCAAAGATTTTGGGATAAATTTCTATAAATATAAATTACAAACGAATTGTTAAATACTTTATCCTAGTTACTATCTGCACCATGGATACTACACCTTCATTAACAAAATCTACTACTAAAAGTCCAAAACTTCTCAATAAAGTGGGGTAAAAGGTCATAGATACATAAATTTATGATATTTTGAGATTGGGTTAGAGCATGGATTACTAACTCACCTATTGCATTTAAATTAACTGATCCTTGTTCACATGATTTTGAATATCCCCTAGGAGGCGGTAACAGTTTCTGGAAAAGCTTTTACAAGAGTGAGGAGTGAAATTTTTAAATTTTAAGTGGAAGTTATTGTGTGTGGCTCCAAAGATCAATGTCTAAGAAATAAGACCTAGGCCTAGAACAAAAGGTTTTTTTGAAGTATTTGACTTTCCAAAATGTGCACTAAAGGTGAAATTTTTGGTCGGACGCCAAGTCATTTCACTAGCTAATAAATTCATTACATTTAATGATCAAATTCCAAATCAACTTCATTTAGTTGACGGTTATTAACTCTTTCGCCGTTGATTTTGCCATTATTTATCTTTCGTGTTCGTGTTTTTCTCTCACCCTTGGAATTCTATACTTCTTCGTCCAAAACATTCAATTATTTAACTATAACGAATTTATGATTCCAGTAAGTAGACTAACTTTTAAAACAACTATTAACGTAAAAATCTTTTTAATGAACACATTTCATTGTCTTCCATGTTATTTGGAATTGATGCATCAAATTTTAGCATTCGCATTCTTGCACACACTATAACTAATTAGAAAGTGTAATATTATATTGTATTTAGATAATAATTATAATTTTCTAGGCTATCCACCTATTCTCACTATAACCCTGTCTTCAAGTGATGTACGTTTCCGAATAGATTACAAAGCAAGCTAAATGTCGTTTAATCATAGATGCATTAGGCTTATATGAAAACTTAAGTTTACATTTTAGCAAATATTCTTGAAACATTTCTAAAAATTGAGATAGCTACTCATTATAAACGATTACTAATTCTGAATTGCATTGGAAAGGGCTCTTTACAACGATTAGATACTTTTTTGATATGCTTAAAAAGAAAAAAACTATATTTTATTCTAAAAAACTTTAGTATGTATTTTTCTGTTATATTGCAGAAACATAATAATATGATTATTATCATTCAAGTCCATTATACGCAATTCAAGAGGAACTCCGTTACGAATTTCAATGTTTATATTTATCTTGAAAAACATTAAAATTACAAAAAAGTTATCATCCACAAACGACATATTTTGTTTGTCATTAAAATTGTGATCGAAGACTAAGCTTTAGAAAATCGATTTTTTAGTGAGAATCAGTGGCGTACGCAGGGGGGGGGGG
>CABFPE010000005.1:1353953-1377816 GCA_900660155.1 Hofstenia miamia | reverse complement strand
GGGGGGGGGGACATGGTGGAATGTCCCCCCGTCAGGTTTCCAAATTCGATTTTGACTCGATAAAATTTTTCGTAAAAAATTGAAAAAATTTAAAATCTAGGATTGTGAAATGCATTTTTTAAAGACTATTTTCTCGATATTTTCAAAAATTTTCGCGGGGCTTTGCCTCGCATTGGGTAATGATGATGATGTTTCCCCCACCACCGTCAGAAAATCCTGGGTACGCCCCTTGTGAGAATTAAAAAAACCTGATCAGAAATCTTTGAAGCATATAACAAAACAGCCTGTAAATGTATCATGTGCAGCAGAACGTAAAAAAAACATATACAAATAACAGAAATGCGCTAGCAGTAGCCGTTGCTTCACTTGAAACCAGTAGCCGAAATAGAAACATTTAGATAAATAGAATTTAGTTATGTTGTATAAACACCAAACGGTGAAAATTTTCCATTGACATGAAATTTACCATAACGTTATAGATTCACTATTAAGATTAAGTATTAGCTAATGCAGCAATCTCCGACATTAAGTTAGAATAGGTGTAAAAGCAATCAAAACTAGTTTCTCACAAATATGATATTTTTCTGTTTTCATCTTTTACATCGTATAAATTATTAAAAATCATAAATCATCCAATTTCTACAAAATCTTGAAGAAAGCAAAAAATAATTTCACAAATATAACAGAAATCAAATATGTATTGCAAAAAATTAAAGATACATTTTGTTCAGACGAATTGAACATCTAATCTGATGATATTAAAAAACTTTTTCTCAAACACGAATACGATGCTACAATACATATACATTTGCATACATCAATTGGTTATATCAAATTCCAAAAACAACTTACTTTTTAAAGATACAAGCAAGTTTTGCCCTAGTAAAGTTTGCTATCACATGATAGACCTAAGTGAAATTTATTGTTTCACATACTTCTAAGAGATTTTAAATACAATTTTTAGTGAGTGCCGATAATAGTAAAATAAGTAATAGGAATATATCAGAAATTAAATTAAAAATATTTTAATATTTTTGGAATGAGCTATTAAAAATTATTCTTTATTTTTTGGGTCACAACCACGTGTAAGCTGTTGAATGGTCTCCGCAACAACTTTATTGATGTTGATCGAAACATTATCAAAGACATGTATATTGTGACACATTACGAGAAGAATAGATTACTCGAAAGACTCAAGTACTACAAACCCGGTTAGTTTGATAACTATATTTATGACAACAATTAATACGATACTATACCTGTTAACTCTATCTTGCTTTTATTCGCATAAAAAATTATGCGGTTCCCAATGAGGCACTTGGTTGCAGAACGATTTGTTTCATTTGCTGACGCAGGTCAATGAAATTTTTGAAAGCCAGTAACACTAATATATACAACCTGCAAAAAGACTTTTTGCGAATCCCGAAATCAAGCTCAAAATTGCTTACATCGTTTCTCGCTATGGAATGCTTTAGATCGTTTGAGAGACTTCCAACAACGATGTTTTTCACCTAGTGAAGTGGCTACAGCTATTTTTTAGCATTTGAAGCTAAAAATAATTGCTAAACCGAAAAAATTTTTAGAGAAAAACATGGTATTCAGTACTTATATATATAAAATTGGCCAAATTTGTCAGAACATTACAAAATATGCTTCATGAATATTTCTAGATATATTATTAAATGTATTGTTGACTCATATGGACTCTAACCGTTTTATTGTATTTTAGCCTGATGCTTGTGCTCCGAGGGGTAATTATTTTTCCTCGAGAGGGAATTGCTCACCGAAATACCCCCGTAGATTCTTCAGTGCTGCTAACCTATACGTTTTGCTTAAGATTTAACCCTTTCAATGCAGCAATGATTTTCCAAAGTAATGAAAAAATTCGTTTTACTTTTTTCTGGATGCTTGCCATGAAAAAATGACAAATTAACAGAAAATACTGAAAATTTTAAATGGCATCACATGGAATTGCTGTTGCTGAACAGTACTACTCTTCAATAATCACATAATGATAATAAGAGCAAAGAAGAACAAATATTTTAGGGTAAAAATGGACACATTTCGCAAACTGATAATGACAATAGTGAACAATAAATATAAATTAAACAAACAAATATTATAATATGTATTATATTATATATATATATATATATATATATATAATTTTGAAAAGATTTGCTATCATTTATATCTTCTTTAAATTTTAGAAAAGAAAATTCTCCTTTGTTAAATGCCACTGTCCAATTTGTACAACATGTGTATATAAAGTTTAATTAATTCTGATTTCTGCAAATAAAATAAAATTTGAGCTACATGTATTTGTGTCTTATATATACACAAATACACAAATATATCGCAAATTTATAGTATAGATGTACATGTATATGTTATACAGAAATAGCTATTGAGGGTTTGAGTGACAGAAAAATTACAAGAATTTCACAAAGCTTGCTAAAAAACGTTCTCGAAAATTCACCATACTTAGGCAAAAAAATAATGCTTGTCAATTAAGAATTGACAAAGCATGCAAATATTATTTCTAATTAAAGTGATTTCACATCCACTAAAGAATAGCTCCGATAAAAAATGAGTCATGCTCTTGACGAACATATTTAGACGATCGCGCACAATCAACAACAGCAACCATAAACACACCAGAGTGAGGATAGGTACTTTATTAATTTTCACTATACATGGCTCATCAAGATACCAGAAAGGTTCTGTAATATCTTTACTCTGCTGCTACAACAGACCTAAAAACTTTAATCAAGATATCGGGCAACAACCCATAAATTTTCTACAGAAACTTCAAAAATTTAACTGAAATGAACACGTTAAATTGGAAGAAAGAATGTCGGTGACCCTCAAATTCACTGGAAATGAACGGTTATTTGAACTCAAAGATTCAAGATACCCATAACAAAGTTGTCTCAACATCGACAGTGTACCGAGCACTTTCAAAGGTAGAGATCGGTAAAAAACATGCGCAAAAGTGGCACTATTAAAGAAATAGAAAGACGACCCGGGTAGCTTCTGTGAAACATGATCGCTGGGTGGATTGTTATGAAATGTTTTCATAACCGATGAGTCTATGCTCTAGTTTCATAGAAACAATATTTCTCATTGGTCTACGAAAGACAAGATGCCTCTAAAGCCATCTCCTAAATATTCCCAAAATACATGGTTTGGGATGCTTTGCTCTATAAAGGTTTTTAGCACAAAATTGTGGAAGGGGGTGCTGTAAACTATTCAAACCATACTAATATTTTAGCAGAATTTATCCCATTTGCCGACCGGTTGGGGCGACTCCATACTTCAAGACACAGCCAAAATTTTTTCACAGAAAAATATCTGCAAACTTTGCAGTGGTTTGCCAACACACAGGATCTTTCAACTATAGAAGAAGTTTGGGCGATCATGAAGAACAATGTGAAAAATATATATCCAAAATGTATGCAAAAACTTAAACAATATTTTTTGGAGTCAAAAGAAATAACTACGCCGAGAATGCAGAAGAATTTGATGGACTCAATTAAGGACAGAGTTTTGAAATGCTCCAGCGGCAATATCGATTGATTGCATTTTCATAAACTTATAGAAAACTTAATTTGCCATCGATTAATATAAATTTTGTTACGGTCCCTGTTTTTGTTGATAAGCGTTTGAAAAAAAACTCAGTCAGGCCAGTAACACAATCCAACTTCAAATTAACACCAAAATGTATTTGCTTCTATGGTTTCACGTGATAAGAAATTTATTGTTTGAATTTGCTGTTCTACAAGAACCAAGTGCATGAAAGGGTTAAGAATTTTATATTAACAAAAATAATTCATGTTTCCTAATTTTGGTTAATGATGATAGGTAGCTTACGATGTCATATATTTGAAAATTTTAGCTTGGATAGGACAATAATTGGCTAAGCAATTGTGCTTCTTTGCGATCCATAACTAATAAAAAAATTTGTTGAATACCAAATATTGGCCCCATTGAGGCCTGCTTCGTTTGCTTTGTGAAAACCGTGTCAAACAATGTTTCTTGTGTTGAAAGAAGTTTACAGCTAAATATTGATTCAAATTCAAAGAAGTACTCCATGGGCACGCACCCCAGAATACACTTATCAGTACTTTCACGTTACACATATCTATACGCATGAGCAGCTTGTGCTTCTCAAGGATGACAACGATGGATATCTTCACGGTGATAAACTGCTATATATTCTGTGGTAAAAAATTGTAGAAGCTGCCACCCAGGAATGTTTGTGCCACTGCGAGAAATTCGCAACTGTGCTGCGCTAATCAAGTTCTCCAGGATTTCTCAGTTTGTGGTAAAATGAGATTGATGAGTCATCAGAACAGTGTATGATGCAGTTCAACCATATTCATTTGATCGTTCCTTCGCATATTCAGAAGTTGCCATCATCACTCAGATGTACCAAGAATTCAAAAAATATATTAATCATAAAAACAAAAATTTATATATTTTCGATTTACATATATGTACAAAATTTCACGATTTTAGTATCATAATAAAAATAGATTTCTTCATTACAGGCCCCTTAATACAGTTGTTCCTATAAACCACATGTACCTGCATGCAAAATTCTGTTTAATTTTATTATATGTACTGGTGTTTCCTAAACAAAGTGTTTTTAGCTACCACAATTCGAATAATGATCTATTCACCGGAATATTCGAGAAGATATGTGCAAAGACCACTATGGATTTTGATATCCATTCTTGCTTTTCAATGGATTTGTATTCTACTCAAAATATTGACATTTGCTAGAAAATTTTATTTTTAGAAAACATAAAAACGAAGTACTGTAATGTTAAACCTTCTCTGCAAATATATTTTTGCAATCTTGGAAGTTTGTAATGTGTAGCCTCATTTAAAAAAATCTCATGTTTCAATATTGCTTTAAAATAATTGTCCTGTTAGTATATTTTTTTTGTATTTTGTTCGATATTCTAGGCGAAAAAATTGTGATAAATCTGATCTGGTAATTTTCAAAATATAATTTATTTTTATCAGAATGTTCCTTGTCGACCAGCTTTGCTCTAAAACATTACGTGTTTAACTTAAAAGTAGTACAATCGGAATTTCTACAACTACAAAGGATCTTGTCAGTAAAGAAAAATTAAGGTTTCCTTTATCTTGTTTCTAGTCATTTATAGGATATCCTTTTGCAGTATTATTGATGACAGTTATGTTAATATTACATCAATAGATGGATATATTTATATATCTTAAAATGCAAACAGTGTATAAAATTAAGTATATTTATGTATTTATAACTAATAATTCGAGTCGTCTGTTCTTTGATGAAAATCATTTCTGATTCGTCAAAATATTAAAACATCATTTATTATATTATGCAGTCTTTCTAAAATTAATTGAAGCGAGATAAATGTCTCCAAAAATTCACTTCTGGTCAATGCATAGTAAAGTGACACTAATAAACTATCAGCATTAGAATGCTTATTCTCAAGCAGTTAATTAATTAAATTACAATTAATAAAACATTCCATACTCATTTGAAACTAGAAACCTTTATCATGAATTACAGATCACTAGAGTTTGAGTAAATTGTTTCATAATTAAATAATTGATATCGTCGAAAATCATAACTATAGCAATTAGGAAAGAAATTTGAATGAAATTATAAGGAAGTATTGAAAATGTTGTATCAACTCTGATGGAATCTGAATACCTTTTGAAGGAGATTATTCACATATAAGTACATTTATCATTACATGGTATCTAACGTGCTGTATTATACAAGTTTTTAACTTGTGTAAAAATATATGAAGACAGGATTTTAAGGAAAAAACTGAAGATCAAACATAGGATTATCTGCAATAAAATCGGCTAGAAGCAGCAATACAATACAATTGGAATAATTAACCTTTAGATAGAGAAGTTCCTCCTCCTCATCTAACTCTGGATTGAATCATAATATCTGAAGATCAATTTGAAATATTCAGAAATGTGATGCAATCAATATTTTAATGACGTCACCAAATCTAAAAATTTGAGTATTTTTGGAAATAAATGAAATATCATCAGAATTCAATCTTAGCTTACCAAATATAATTTCCTTGCTCAGTTTCCTTACTATTTTTCATGTCAACAAAAATAATACGCTGATTGAACAATAATGAAATACATCAAATGAAGACTATTTAGAAAACCTTTGTTAGGGAGATATGATTCCGCATAAATTTTAGGTAAAGTCCTGAAGTCATATTAACAGTTTATCGTCAGGAGGGGAAATACTAGCTAATAGTTGTTTGGAGACCTTTTTGATACAGCATGAGGTGCATAATGCAAATGCCATTTAGGTGCTTTTAACTGATTTTTTTGCAAATTTGAAATTGAAATCAATAATGTGTGACTTTGTGTCCATTCCCTCTCTATTTTTATTTATTACATTTGACAAGGAGACACTATTTTCGCGTGTGTTTGTCTGACTATTTGTTTGTCTGTTTGTTTGTCAGCAAGATTTCTGAAAAAGTAGGGAATGAATCTTTATGAAAATACATCTCGAGATATATATATTGGTGTAGCTTAGATTAATTTAAATTTTCAGACTGATCCCGATTTCTGTCAGGGGCTAAAGCCAACTTTATGCACTTGAGATTGATTTTCATAACGATCTATTCATTGCTTTCTGAAGAATCTCGCTAAGAAACAGACAAACAAGCAGACAGTCAGGCAAACAGAGGCGAAAATAGTGCCTCTAATAAATAATACCAATTAAGATATAGGGAGGAACAAAAATTAGCAGATTATTTATTTTAATTTTAAATTTGCAAAAAAATTAAGTTAGAAGCACCTAAATGGCATTTGCATCATGCTAGTCAGACTGGAGCAAAAAAAGACCATTAGAAAGTCTCACAACTTTTCAAGAAATAATTATCAGCCTCATTGGGGGGGGGTGGGATGGGAAGGGAGTTTTATTCCATGTTCAAATGGGGTTGATATCAATTGTGCGTTTATCAAATTACAGAAATCCGTACATGTACAAGATACAATACTGTATGAATTAGAGATAACTGACTGTAGCTATTAGCCTCCAGTACATTAAGATATGTAGTTGCTCAAAGAAGCTCAAAAAGCAGATGGAGATATTGAGGAAAGAGAAGCACAGAATAGGGGTTTCTGGTTGTAGAAACATTGGCAGCAAGATTAAGAAAATTACAAAACTATGCAAATACTGTCAAAGTAGTAGACTAAAACTGATCAGAGCTTGATGAGCTGAGAGCCAGAATGAGGAATAAATTGCAGAAAGGTGACAGCGCTACCTCTGCTAGTAATTTTATTACTGCAATAGTAATTTTAAGAACAGTATTAAAACAACTAACATATAAACTATGCCACTATTAATATTTGATTATCAAAAAGTAAGAACAATCGGAAAAGCTATCAATATATCCAGCATTCAA
This sequence comes from Hofstenia miamia, assembly GCA_900660155.1. Taxonomy (NCBI): domain Eukaryota; kingdom Metazoa; phylum Xenacoelomorpha; order Acoela; family Hofsteniidae; genus Hofstenia; species Hofstenia miamia. The sequence goes on along the minus strand of CABFPE010000005.1, from coordinate 1,370,368 downwards.
TCTAAATGTAGATGTGGATGGATGATACATGGCAAAGCTGCAAGAAGATGATGGCCCACAAAACAAATGAAGACATAAGTAGTCATTAGCAAATCTTAGATCAACAGCATGATTGAACACAGAATAGTTATAACAATAGTGTAGCGTTGAACTGAATTAGATCATTTCTGTTGTGTGGACGTCAACAGTGCAGTATTAGACCACATTAGTCAATATCAATCTTTAGAATATTTTCAAATTAGGTGTATCTCTATTAATTTGGGTAGCTCTGATATGTTCAGATAATGCTAAATGTAAACAAAGGGCAGATTAATTGTGAACTATTGAAATGATTAGAAAAACAGATATGTAACCAGTACTAAACAAATACGTATAAACACATTATTGCAATTCGCTTGCTTCTTAGTTAAACCTTTGCTGAACTGGTTTTGTGTCATACTCTCCAATAATATTTTTAGCTCTACAAGTGTTGTTGATCATTATTATTTTATTGATTATATTTAATAATGAATTTATTATCTAAATGTATATAGTGGTTGTGGTTTGTGCTTAGGGCACATGTATGAATGTGTTCTCGAAAAGAGCTCACTAGGAGATACGACCATTTGTTTGGTTTCCAGCAAGTCATGTCATCTCTTTTTCTATTTTCAACCATGTGTATCTCCAAATAAGTTCCTTATAGGGCAAAGCCTTTTACTTTTCACAGACTTACTTAATAGGTTTATTGATACAATCACTATTATAATAAGTGCTCAAGTATAAAGTATAGGCTAAGGATGATTTCATCTCCTTTGATGGTGAATTCTTACGATGAATGCCTTTGGCCTAGGTGCTCTACCTAAATAGAGCATTTTTATTAAATTACTACTCTCAGCGGTTGCAGTATATTTATTATTATATAGTCGGAATAGGCAAATTGTATAGGGCCCCTTGTAATCACAAACATACGATTCGGCGGCTCCTTACCGATTCTACAATAGAATAAGAAACAGTGAAATTATGATACGATTAATTTGTGGGAAATTGAACGTAAAACTGGTCTTGAGAATTAAAAAATTTAGAAATAAAGATATCGAGGTATTGTAAACGGCACAAGAATTTTCACATATAATTAATTAACAAATATCACAACCACTAAATAAAAATTTATAAACGATGCTGCTTGAGCTTATTTTGATAGCAAAATTTAAAAACAGGTGTGATAACCAATCACATTCTAAAACACCTTTTGAATTTGGGCTTTAACTTTTTCATTATTCCAGAAATAGCTGCGAAATCTGTTTTCATAAATAGAAGCAAAAATCGACTGTACTACGGTTTTTCCTGGTATACCCATACCCAATGCGAAAAAATTTTTTTATGAATTTCATTGAATGGAAACATTTACGTTGAAAATATATGATACTTATATGTTCAAACTAGAGCACATGATAAGCTTCTATAAAACAGGATTACCTAGTTAAAGGAGGAATTTCTAAAACACCAAAAGTCACTCAAATGCTTTTGGAAAACGGAATTTTCACGTAAAAGTGTCAACTTATGTGCTGAATACATTTTTTTCAGGTTTTACTTTTGTAAATGCTTAAATCACGGTATTAACAAGTATAGCATTCACCAGGCATCAAGCACTCAAGTATTTTTCAAGTGCATACTGTCAAGCATTCAGGAAAAACCAAGTATTTCAGTAGCTTCATCATGTCATCAATAATCATATTGTGGTTATAGCAAATAGACAAAAGATTTTTAAAAGTATGTATGCTTAGTTTCACAATAGATGTCGCTAAGATTAGTCTAGATTTGCTAAACAGTTCAATTTCTGCTGATGTATGGTAGTAAAATTGCTGCCTGAATATCTATGTCTAATTTTGATGTGGTGGAGCAAGCGATATTTTTAAATCAAATTATCTAAATCCCTATCTCAGGAACTCAACCTGTTAATTCATTAAAACATCAAATACTTGCGAGTATTTCTGAAAATGTCAATTATGTATTTTTAAGAATCAGTTATCGTTATCGCAATTCTTAAATACAATACTTGGGTGTCAAGTGCTTGATCAATGCCCTGACTGGAATTAAAACCTTCTTATTATTATGTTGAAATTCTCACAATATTGAATAGTTAAGTAAAAGCAAATTGAATTCCAAAGGCAATTAGTTCTTTATAGCAAAAGGCTCATCACCATTAGAGCTCCTCTAAGGCATGCAATTAGCTCAATTCATAAAGAAAACTAATAAGAATTCCTTCTTAGGTTTCTCATGTGAAATCAGATTACTAAGCAGTCTATGTAAATAGTGGAGTTTAGAATGGATAATTTTCTTTGAGTTAAAGTAAAGATTTATATCACTTTAGTGAGAAATCGAATTGTAAATTATTCCTTAGTGAAATTTAGTTTCGGATTTCTTATCAAAATAATTAGAAATGGAGTATTTCTTTTGTGAAAATCCCATTCAAAGTTCTTTTAACTTTTAACGCGTATCAAGGCTAACAATGGTGATGTAATATCAGTGCATTAATGGAAATGAATTAAAAAAACTATATCGAAGAAAAGGAATGCAATTATCTATCGAGGCACACATGAAACTGAGTAAACTAAATAAATGACTAGGGATTTGAAAATGATTGCTATCGATACTAAAAGCTTTACCATAGAGTCTTGCGAGACAGTGACTAGAAACGAACCAAAAAGAAAATACAGAACGCGACCAGCACGGGACCAGCCTGAAAAGTAAAATATAGCAATTCATTAAAATATTGGTGACAGTTGCAGCATGATTGTTCAAAACGGAAAAATTATTCCATTTTGTTAATCCAATTTTGGTATCTCTATGTATGCGACTAAATTTTGATTAAGTAATCCCCCGTCTCTATGAGATCAGTACTAATATTAGTAATATGTTTTTCACTATCGCATGTTGATTCACTGAGTACATACCTAATTATACTTTTAGAGAATACTTAATGAGAGTGGTGATGAGTTTGGAGGGAAGTCAGAGGACGTGGAGGAAGTAGCCCAAATGAAGGATGATAAAGCCGACGATGTACTTTTGCATGAGAAAGATGCCTTCGAAAGTGATAAATATGCCCAAGTAGCAAGCCATCAATGGGCCATTATTGGTCCATTATTGTTGCCATCAATTTACCAACAATGAGCCATCAATTCACCATTAAAAGCCAATATTTACCAACAATACGCCATTCATATACCAACAATTTGCCTTCTAACATTAATGGTTTATATTGGCAAATGGTTGGCCAATATTGGCCAACAATGCCAATAATGGACCAATAATGGCCCATTGATCATTGTTACTTGGGTGGAGAACCTACAGAGGCATTTGCTTTTTCTAATACAGCAAATCAGCTTACTTCAAAGGATGGCATGTTATGGAGAAAAATTCCCAGTCTGGATCCACGAGGTAGCTTTGGAGGTGCAAACATTTTCAAAGAGACTGCTGGACCAACACGTCATGCCATGAAACATGCATACACCTCTATATAGGCTTCCTTCTGCTTTTGAAAATGAGATTTTGGACATTATTTCATAATGGAGAAATGGGAAAGGGACCCGGCTTTTCCAGGAGAATTGGAATCCAATTGATCGACTTGAGTACATGCCTACATAGGACTCATATTACTATAAAGCAAATTCAGAGCCAGAGATCATTTCTGGATCAGGAAATGTGGCCAACCACTCTTCGGAAATTACATAAAACAAAACAGATTTCACGTGTTGGAATGTGTCCTTCAGTATTGATGGCGCAGAACGAGACAATATTCACTACAAGCTAGCTTCCCTCTGCCGCAACAATTACAAAGTTGGTAGAAAGGCCTGAATCGATGAGCAGTTAATAGTGTTAGAAGTCACTGCCCATTTCGAGTTTGCATTTCATCAAAACCAGGAAAATTTGGAATGAGTGTATGTGGATTTTGTGACGTGAACTCTGCAGACATCTCAAACTTCAGACTCTACACAGGTGAATATGGACGTGGTTTTTAAGTGGACAGACATCTAGAGTTCACTTGTAGATAACTCAGCATCTTTCTGGTAATCTTATTGAGACTTTAAAATCGTAAACATTTGGAAATAATATATAAAACATGAATAACAAACGTGGGTTCGCTAGAGACCCCATGGTATTTAACGTAATTATAGACATAAGCGGGGCTTGGGCCGAAAAATCGAAAAAAAATGCGACAAATTTCAAAAAATGCACTATTAAGCAATAGAGCACCAATGAATGCATATCGATATTTTACATTGGTATTGCTTAAATCTAATCTTCTAAAACTCAATTCATGTTTTTCAATTTCATACGTAAATTTGGTCTGGCAAACCGATAAATTAAATAAATTTTTTTTTCATGATTTTTTCGGCTACTTTGTAAGACACCAAAAGATACGTTAATATTGGCGTAGACAACATGAATTGTTGTGATTCTTAAAATAAATTTAACAAAGAATAAGTCACGTTTGAAAACTGCATAAAGAGAAAACCACTTATAATTTCCGTGATGGACTTGTTAGTTTTGAAATTTTTTACAAAATGGAAGCTAGGTGCAGAGATAAGAAATGTCATTCTCAGCAGTAAAATTTTCAGATACACCTCAGTGATGAACTTGCTGCGAATTATTTTAGCCGTCTTGCAGAATTTCGTCTAAATTTATGAAAAAATATGTTACAAAACTTTTAAAAAATTCGTTTTCCAAACATTACAATAATCTATCTTCAACTAACTGTTTTTTTTACAATTATAATAATATTTTACAACATTCAAAATATTTTGCCCAAACAGATATTTAAGGGAATGTCTTTGGCTCGCTAAGCTTTTCAATTATTTACTCGGCATTTGTCCATCTCTGTAGTATAACCCTAAAGGCATTCATTTAAACCTGATTGTAGTGACATTATTATAATATTATATATTCTCAAGGGAAATTTTCGCCTCTTTTCCATTGATAACATATGCCCGAAAAATATTGTTAATAAAAGAAAAGCAAATGGTATCAAGCTTTTAAATTCTACCGAATTGCGAAATGTCTAATCAACAAACAGTACCAGTCAACAGACAAATCTAGTGGCGTAAAGCATTAATTTGGTTGGCATCAAAAAAACTCAACGGAAACGCTAATTAAGTTGATTGAAGACTTTCGCATCACCGGAAGTGCATTTATTACTCGCTACTATCTTTAGCCATAATCCATTATTAAACTATTGTCACTCTCTTTTTGCCGGAGATACTTCAAGTGCAGCATATCCCCAATAATCTTGGAAGGTATATTTATTAATTCTCGAAAATACACATCGACACTATGTCTCAAAATACTTGTAGTTTTTAGCATTCCCAATTATTGTAAACAATTTCATTAATGTGTCATAATCATCTTATTTATTTAGATTTTTAATTATTTCTTGTCTTCTGGGTAGCCAAATTTCTTAGACCTAAAATTTTTGGATTCATCCACTAAGTGCAATAAGTGCATATTGGTTCAATCTAATAATGCACTTGTTAAGTGCCAAGTACATTTATTTTTGATAAAATTCAGGGATTATGACATCCCTTATTTTCAACATGGTTCTTTTGATACCATTTATAAACTGTAATTATCTTCTTTTTAAATAATAACGATTACTCAGAATTTAAGCTCAATTTGTAAAATGAATGAATTCTTCGGATACTCTTTCTTTTGTAAATTTCCGTTCTGACATGATAATGCAGACTATTAAAAAAGGAAATGAGTACTATAGGTGAGGCCGGCCAATATAATCAGGCCAAGATAAATTGGGATGAATCCGAATAAAATTTAAATTCAGTTTAATCCTGATAAATCTATTTGAGAAATTCAAGATGAGTAACATTAATACTTCAACATTATATTCTTATAATTTTGGCAGTACCGTAGTGTCATAATACTGTTCGGAAATCTTCATGAATAGTAATCGATTTCGATGGTGATTCCGTTTTAGAACTATTGGATAGATGTACATGGATGTGTTGCAAATGTAAATGCACCTAATAATTTTTGTTTTTTATCAATTGTCATGCAGCACTGTCTTTTCTCCGCTGTGTTATATCGCACGCTGCGGATTGCCTTTCCATAATGGAGACAACCAAAAAATGCACAAATTCTACTCATTCATGGAGTGGAAACGGGGAAAAATATAGTTCTACATCCATTCATTTCAATTTATTTCGAGATGGCAGCAATCTACAAGAGGATGCAGATCAATTTGTAAATAGTGTTGCAAATTTAGAATGAAGTCAATTTGTCATTTGGACATGCTGCAAGGAACAGCTAAAATTTGTTCAACAACTTCGTTTGTAACAAATATTGACAAAGTGAAAGAATTCATACATTATTGTCTTTCTTATCATGTTCATGATATATCAGAATTGATTGATGTCAGCATTGGGATGTCTCACACAATTCTCACAGATGCTCTCCTTCTACAATGTGTCTACTCTAGTTGGGTTCCTTATTCACTAATTGCATAGCACAAGTTACAGCTAGTGGAACCTGCTCGCGAAATACTCAACATTCTTACAACTTTGGGTGATGAAAATTATATTTGTATGAAGTCAATAATGAAACTTTAATGAAAAATAATGCGCAGCATATGATTTACCTTGCTGCGAAAAATGGGACCCAGGAAAATTTGATTTACAAACAATTGGATTTATAATCTGAAAAGTGGGAGTAATAGCAAAATGAATAGGCTATAAACCCATGGCCGAAGTTTTTTCAAATTTTAAATTGTTTCCTAAGTACTTGAATAAACGCAGAAAAATACGGGTAATCAAATTTTTATATATGGACAACGAAATTTCATGTTGCGATTCTTGGATTTTTTCCACCAATGTCGTCTTCGTAAGTGGATTTTTCTTTTTCACGAAGTTCTTGGGGATTGTCCACACGTTTTCCATTGGATTGATATCTGTGGAGAATTTGATCACTACTGCAGAATTTGAACGTCGTTTTCAGACATTAAATTTTTTGTTTCACGGGAGGCTTGACGAGTTGCCCATCTTAATCCAATATCTAGCCGTTGGGGTACAAAGCATTTGCATATGGAACGAACTCCAATACAGTTTCGGTGATAATTTTCAAATATAATCCCAATATGACAGTGCACTCCAAACCATAACTTTTGAACGGAATTTTGTTGACCTTTTCATAAGTCTTTCTTGTTGACTGCTACACCAAGCCTTTACTGTTGAATGGTGAACTGAAATTCCAGTCCTTTCTGTGTGCTTTGATCTATGTCTCGTCCTTAAAAAACAATGAGATTTTTCAAAGCTAAGTTTGTCAATCTGTGCTTTTCATGACCCGAAATTTGCACAGGACGGCCACTTCCATGCCTAATGCTGTGCAAAAAACTAGAATCATGAATGACGTTGTGATGTAGAAATTCAACTGTGTCTTGTTCGTTCGGCATCAGCATCACCCACGAGCATAAATATGTATTTTGCGTTATCTTAAACAGGCAAATTTAATTACCTTGGTTGGTTACGTTATTATGTGATCTACAAATTGCACATTGATCATTTTCCTATCATGCAACCCAACAAAAAATAATGAGAAACAAAACTCCTCAACAATCCAATTTTTCTAGCAAGGATAGTAAGGTGCCCTTTAGATATGCCTGCAAGCATGCCACGTTTGATTCATTTACAACAAATCAGAGAAATAGTTAGCACACTACTTGCAAAGCTTTTTGAAAGCAGTAGTATTAGCTATACTTGAATAGTGATAGTGAATGCATTCATTATAGAATCATTAGAACAATTAATATACATTAGAATATCGCTTTCAGAAATTATTTTCACCGAATCAAAAAAACAATTGCTCCTAAATTCTATTTAAAACAATATTTCTGAATAAATCAATTATTTCTCTGCCACGACAGCTGCATTTATTGTAATGGGGGCATATCATATCCTTTGATGAGGGAAGCATTGTACCTATTAAAATGTACACTAATTGCTAATCCATAGGTTAGAGAGGCATTTTCAAAAAATCTAATTTTTCAATTGTAAAATAGCCATAATTGAAATGTGTCATATTTCTAAAATATATATCAAATAATACCTCAGCCTCATCTTACAAGCAACGATGTGTATAAAGATTAGGACCATTTATATATCAACATAAAAACAAGAATTTGTGTTGAATAGCCTTAATGTTACAAAAATAATTTCTGTCATAAAAGACAAATATATTTATGACTTCCACGGCAACATAAATTCCTGTTAGGCATTAGATTAGCTCAAGCCTAGCATGCATGTGTGTTCAGGAAGAGCTTCTTTTTGTAATGATTAATCAAATGATTGTGCAATGCAAGACTATATCAACCAATGAAGTCATTATGATTCAGCCTCGCTCATGAAGAAAAATTACCCAAAGTTCTATCGTGCATTGACACTGATAGACATATCTCAATAAAATCTCAATAATCTATCTGCTAACCATACCACAGGTTAGAGGTGTGTATTTATGCTTTATAAGTAATTGGCACAAAAATTTTGAAAACTTAAGATTTTAAATTTTGGATTTTTTTTACCGAAAAGTTATTGATTTAGCCAGTCAAAATCATTTTTGAAAATCTGACGGGGGACATTCCAGCATGTCCCCCTTGCATACGCCACTGAAACTTAATACAGATATGCCCTAAATACCCTTATGTCCTTTATGTTTAATACAAAGCCAAAACTCTTAGTTAAATCTACATCTTTATCAAAAAAGGTAAGTTCATATGTTCAAATGCAAAAAAGTAAAAAATGCACAAGATCAAAGATTTTCCTAAAACATAAACCCACAAATTCCAATTAGGCTAAATTTATTAAGACCCAGCTAAGTAAAGGTCCATAAACATAGCAAAAATCCAAGCATATGCCTAAGCAAACTCATGGGTGCTCAAGCTAACTGACATCTCTTAGTTGACAGATCTCTGCAAAGTCAAAAGTCTGAACGCTGTCTAAACCTATCTCAATTACGATCACCTGATTAGTTGATGTGGATCTATAGCTGAAGAAGTATTATCAATCTAACATACGTATGCTTTTTTTACTATACATCCCGTAATCAGTTTATATTTATGCAAATTAATCTAAGTAGAATTCTGCGATACTAGAAATTTAGTTTTTCCACATTTTCAATTAGTTTTCTCTAAGTCTATAATAAAATTTGGTAATAGTGAAAATTGGACATATCATTGAATGTTATTTTGAAAATTTGCAGCAAGTGTATTGTTGTGCCCTTAGTAGTTCAAAAGATGTGCTATTTTTCCTTGAAAATTCCAATTCTTTCAGAAATGTTGAAAATCTCTTCCTATCTAACATTGGTGTAACTAAAGGTGTCAAGCCACAACTAAATTTATCATTTCTTTACATAACCTCGATCTACTGAATTTTAATGGGAAAGGGCGAAAAGAAATAGGAGACTCAGATTTTGGGTATCTATTAATTCTTTGAGATGTAAGCATTTATGCATTTTGTCAAGGATCATAAATTTAGTAAATTTTGTAAGACATTCAAATTTTTTTAATGCAGAAGTGTCTTTCGCGAAGTTAGGTGTCCTCACACCGTAGGTACAGAGATTTCTCAACCAGACTTAAATTAAAGACGTAAAAGAAATAATTGAAAATTTTAATGTACTTAGATTATAAAAATTTTTCTTATTTCGTGAGTTATGAGCTAAATTTTTTTGAAGAAACTATCCAAATTTTGAAAAATTCCCAAGAGAAATAGGATTAAGAATGGTCTTAGATTACAATGAGACATAATAGTATTATATTTGGCGTATTATGATCCATTGCAATGGAATTTTTGCATATTTTCATATTTCTTGCAACATGCATTTCAATTTTTTTGAAAAATTTTCATTCTGAAGTGCAATTTAATAGCCAATATTTTTGGAAATTCGTTTTCCATATAATATGATCTGGGGTAGGGCCGTAACGGGCACTGACAAAAGTGTACGGGCACGGGTTTCTATACTACGAGCACAGGCCGGGCATACGGGCTCTGCATGAATGTTTGTTGTTATTCGAGGATCTAAAATCTTAAAATCATTTTTTTGATGTACAATAGGTCTATTCTTTACATCTATGTGTGTATATATATATATATATATATATATATATATATATTGGGCAACACACACCTTCATGTAGATTTATCATGGAAATTACAACATAGTACATACAATTAACTACATTTTAAAGAATTCCATTTCACTGTCATCTGATATAGCTTTAATAATAACATAGTACTTATGTACATTATATTGTAACGTAAGAAGCGTGAGTTATAACTTCAGAAAATGAATTAATGTAATTTACTTATTTTACAATGTCATACCAGCAGTGCAGTGTAGTTTCTATTTAATCATTTTTATACTGTTTGATGTGTTTCAATTATATTCAGCGCCCGGATTTATATCCTGAAATATGCTTCACAAAGAAACGCACCGAAATTTTGAAAATGTTTTTTAAAACATAAATAAGAACTACATTGAGGAGAACAGATTAGAGATGAGTGTGGTGCGGTAATAACGGTAAGGTGGTTGACGGTAGAATTAAAACGTGTTTTGTCTTAAGATTTAAAATCTCTAAGTATTTCTCAAAAAATTGTTTCTGAAGCAAAACTAAGAGATGTCACATACAAAATATTAAAAGTAATTTTTAGATATTTTATTGAAAATTTGATACTACTCTAATAATATTGAATGAAATCACAAAATACCTAAGAAATTGTCTCTAAACTTTTCTACGAATGATCCTTAGTACTAAAAAAATAATTCAGAAATATGAATGTTTTCTTACGAAGATAAAAGTAGCCATTGTTGCGGTATACCGCGGTAAAATTTCATTTATTGCGGTAAAAAACAGACATTGCGGTTGTTTGGATTGAAGCTTTTTTCTCTGCGGTGGCAATAATTTTAAGAAACCTGTACTGCGCTCATCTCTAGAACAGATATTCAATTGGTATACACCTTTATGACAATAGGCACCTAAATGTTGCTTCAAGTGATCTAAAATCATGAAAGTTGTTGTGGTGCTTCAATGTGATATGAATATATGAACATTTTTCTATATAGGAACATTTAGAGCATTAAAATCAATTGCATGGAATACACGCTAAAGAAACCTGTGTCCAAATATGCTTAAAAGTCTGCTTTATAACTTAAGCATATAAATGATATCCCTGATTATGGCTATGATGTTTGAAGCACGCTTTCTCAATGATTGACAAATCTTGTTGATTAATCTGCGAAAAACCGGGACTTAATTATGACTTTACAGTTGTAAAATTAAGCCTCTGTTACTTCAACAAAAACTTAATTTTCTTATTGATGTAAACTGGATTGATGGCAATCAGTTTAAGTATGTTTCTTTTTAATAGCACAGTTGAAGGTTTTCTTTTTGCATTAAGCAATTTTAAAATAAAATTTAACTACGGGCATATCGGGCTTGGAATGCGGACACGGACAAATCAACGGGCATATTTTTATAGGTGCGGGCTACGGGACGGGCACGGGCCCTACCCTAAAATATGATAGTAATAAATATATCAAATTTTCTCAACAACTGTTTCATTCTAGTGATTAAAGATTATTATTTTCTAAGTTTCTCAAAATTTTACAATTTAATTTGAATATTAAAAATTTGTTTCCAAATATTTCGCACAACACCAAAAAATAAGAAAATAAAATTATTGAAAACAATTCGGTTGAAGCTTTCATAACATGAACACTTGTTCATAATTCATATACCTCTACAATTTTCCTCATGTATTGTACAATTCTCAAACCAGAATATGTTATTTATCATCTGCAACGTCATTAGTTTTCTTGTCTCAAATTTATAATTTGTTTTATGTTGTGATGAAAGCCAATTTTATTGACAAAATTTTGAATTTCCTAAAATGTAAAGTACAAAAGGGTTTAAAAATCATCACTTATGAATCTTTCAAAGCTAAATATATTTAAGTTGTCTATAATTAAAACAAAATTTGATTAATTGAGACTCAATTTTGACTTGGAGTAGTCTGGTGTAAAATTGATCGCATTTCCCTTCATACGACATGATTCGTTTAAATATACTTCATTTATTTAGAGTTAGAAGGAATTTAATGATCTCGGAACTCTATTTAGCTTTAGGCCCTACGATTTATATTTAAATACGAGAAATGTCTGAAAAGTGTTGCATCAGAGGGAAGAAATGGAACCAATGTTGAGACAGACCTATTACTGGCACCCATGCAGCGTCTGGATTTGATTGTGTTAGCCATTAGTTTCGGGATCACCAAATTTTAGCGATATAATTTAATTGGATGACGCAATTTTCCTTGCGTTAATCGCAATATTGTCTCATCTATATTTATTTGCTTTTGTGTTCGATTTATCAAATGCAGAAAGCAATTCACTTTTTCTACTTCCATATGCATCAATAAACAACAAATTTAGTAAACATATTTGCCATTTAAATAATTTATAAATTTTAATTGATGAAAATATGAATAACATAAATTTTAACCTTAAACTGCAGGGATTTTTGAAAATATTTAATGATCATATAGCAATTTTTTAAACGCTTATGACTCTTTCTTCTTTTTCGCTCTAAATGCGCGATCCGCCTCTATCCCATAGATGCCTGCTGACTTTGCGCACGGCACGTCTCAATGGGTTTGGGATATATTTGCACCTACGAAGAAGCACTTAATGTTTTTTGTTGCTTCCATGGGCTCAAAACTTTATAAATACTTGAGCATTACATATGGAGAGAATATAAATCTTTTTCAAAATTCGAATTTTTCAAAATTTCGCCAATGTTGTTCCATTCTAATTAATATTAAAAATAAATATATATCTAAACTTCTCTATAAAAAAATTCATTCTTTATCGCAAATTGGGCAATTTGATATAGCGTTTTGCTCCTGTCTGATGAAGCATGAAAAAACCGGAGGTCTAGTGAAGAATGGATTAGATGCAATCACAATTGAAACTGGGTCACAAAAAAGTGAACCTCTGACCTATGCAAAATGGACGAGATTAGAACCGGTGACCCAGTGACACCTGGGAAAATTTCAAAATAAATGAGCAAATTACCGTATTTGACCCGCAGATTAAGAATGTTGCAAGACTTTGCATAAGTATGCATTCAAATGAAGCCGCACATCTAGTTGATCTTGAGTGACATTAAAATTCTCAGTATATTTATATTAAAAAAGGCTTTAACATCTGCCATAACTTAGGGTGTGAAATAAAAACGCATTGCAATAATTTTTTATGATAGCAAAATGCCAGCATAGTCCAAATTCCCAATTTAACTTCAGCTATACAAATTCCTTATGATTTAAGTTATCAGTCTGTAAAAGATTCTTCTATTAAATATTATATATATATATATTGCATCGCTCCTCACTGGTATTGCTCAAACACTAGCTATTACAGCATACAATTTTCAAAGCTTACACAAAGTTCACCAGAATCTTAACAAAGTTCACAAGAATAGCAAGTCTTCACCCTGTAATCACTTTTACCATATACAAAGACTGCGAAATCGTAAGCTTGATTTATTCTCTTGCATTACATTTGACATTATAAACGTTGTTGATCCCATCTTTGGCTTGTCACTAACACTAGTATGCCGTACTGTATTAAATTCGGAAAGAAACCGCCCAAATTGTTTTCCAAATTGTCTACAATTAGTAAAAACGAGCTTATTGAAAGTATTAACTGTACTTTCAACGAAACGTTTAAACAATACGCCTGGAAAATTTACAATGATAATAATCATCCCATACATGAAAGAATGAAGTTCTCTAAACACAATACTCGGACTAAAGTTATTCTAGATAGGAAAAAGATGTACAACGCAGCAAAACCTTTCTGCCAGCAGCACTTAAATATATTAATAATGGAACTCTCCCACGGTTCCTATAGTAATGTTTCTAGTGAAATTTTCCAAATTTCCTTTTTACATGGTACTTTGTGCTGTGTACAGGAAGTAAAGCGTGGATACAACACAATACAATAAAAAATCACTTATGGATAAATACCTTACTGCTTGGATGTCTCCTACGATTGTCGGTAAAATACGCATAAATTCCCTTCCAAGCACTGGTCGAATTGCTCTTCGTTTTAAAGGCAATGTCTTCAGATGTTGAAAATGTGTATATATGGGGCCCCGAGAATCTATCAGAGTTATCTTAACTCAACACCTGGGTTTGAAAAAAATCTGCTCAACTTGGGTCCCTCATCATCTCTCTGCGGCAAACAAACTTGACAGGTTAGCATGTGCTACCAACTTCATCGCATTATTTGATAATCATTCCTTGGATTACTTGTTACACCACTGGGCAACCGAGGATGAGAGTTGGTTTTTGTTTGAAACAGCTCCTACAAAGCAACAGAACATGGCTTGGCGTAGACCTGAACACCCAAACTCACTGTCGTCCGACCAAAGTTAACAAACAAAAAGACCTTATTGTTACTGGCCTTCACTGGTGATAGGAAGATAAGCGCTGACGTCTGTTCTCCGGGAGAAACAGTGGCTTCTGAACGTTATATTGATTATGTCTGGTCAACTGGAGAAAAATGGCGACATGTACGGCAACACCCCAAGCTGTTGAAGGGATTGTTGTGGCAACCCGACAACGCTCGTCCACACACTTCAAAACAGACAAAGGAATTCTTTGACAGACGAGGTGTCACTCTCATCCGACAAAGTGCATACAGCCCAGATATGAACCAATGTGACCGGTGGGTGTTCAAGCATTTGAAAAATTCGTTTCGAGGACAACGTTTTTCCCATGGCCAAGAGGTGCTTCAACGTTCGGTGCAGGAACTACGACACGTGTCAGAAGAGAAGTACCGCAAAGAACTTTTGGCTCTTTATGAACATTGTAAACTCGTAATTACTTCTTGTGGTAACTATGTTGTTTGATATTGTTTGTATTAGTAAAATACGCTCTTGGATTTTTCATGTTTTTATGATTCCCGGAACTTTCTGGTCACCCCAAGTACAAAAATGTTTACCAAGTTCTGGTATCCGTCAGTTTATTGCAATAATGAAACCAGCAGTTACATTTTTTCAATGCTTGAAGAGGTTGATTTGGGCGAAGCGAAGAAACTTCAAACCGCATTTTTTCAGGAAGAAAATTGTATAGAATGATGAAATGAAATCAGTATTCAGTTATTCAACAATGCTTAAAAAGTGAGTGTCTTCTGTACTAAATACCAACAATTCTTGCCGCAATACACATGAGTCTCTTTGAAACATGGACCTAAGGCTACTTTTTGGGAGTGTTTTTCCTACAAAGAGGCTGGGAAGCTCCGCTTTCTTGAACATAATGAGAAGATGAATTCACCCAGAAATGCAAAAGTTCTTTGAGAAAAAGATATCTCTTTCAAGTCAACTTATCGGAAATTTTGGTATATTCCAAAACGAAGGCCGCCTTGCAATAGATCAGTCCAGGATCATATATAGAAAGGAGAACTCCGGACTTAAAGTCCAGAATAGGTTGATTAAAGTGTGAACTGCAACTCCATAGAAAACCTCTGGGCTATAATTAGGTGTAAAGCTCAGAATCAGCTCCCAAAGAATAACCAATATCTTAAGAAAATAATTGGTAAAACATGATCATAGATTGAACCAAGTATGCTTCAAAACTAAGTGAAATATCCAGTTTGAAGATTCAAGTGTGTAGTTTTCAAACTTCCGCGTGGTGTGCATTTTAGGTAGAATAATTTGTAAATCTATTGTACTAAATTTTGTGTGTCGGACTGTAGTACTTTATATTACTTCTCAAAATTTAGAGAAGTTGATGGAATTGTTATTAAAATATGAAATCAAAATAGCTGCTTATAAAATAAATAATATGATGAAACATGACTTAGTGATATGAAAAAAATAAAAAAGAAAGACCATCTTTAAATTAAATAAAAAATAAGACCTTTTATTCATATAAATAATATCAAGCATTAACAAAATATTGAAATAAAACGCTAGTTCCATCTGAGAAGGTGAAATGCTGTCAGTGATGCAATTCCAAACCTTTTATCTTTGAAGACTCTATCGCTAAAATACTCGTGAAAAGGTTTCAATGCATTCTTATTAGTGTTTTGATGCTCATAGAATTGTGTCTTAAATTTCATAAGAATTTATTGAGTTTGTCACATTATTGTAATAATTAAGAAAAATTATTTAGCATAAAATGCAATGAAAATAAACTTTCAATATTAATGTCGCAATTGTGGGAATCAATTTTTTTCAGCTGTGGTATCCAGGAAGTACTTGATCTAATTTCATGCGAAGAGCTTAGACAGTTCATGTTAGAAACATTTTTGTTACAGAAAGATTGCAAACATAGGAATACACACAAACGCACACACCCATATATATATATATATAT
>CABFPE010000005.1:1326797-1347528 GCA_900660155.1 Hofstenia miamia | reverse complement strand
GATTCATCTCTAAGCAAATAAATTGTATTGTTAGCTCTGGGCAAATTATTTCCTTAAAATTGGAGAGACGTTCTGCAACAGTTAAATGTTCACTATTCCAAAAGGACTTTCCAGTTAATATATATATATATATATATATATATATATANCCCCCCCCCTGTCAGGTTTCCAAATTTGATTTTGACTGGATCGATAAATCAAAAAAATTTTCGTAAAAATTTAAAAATTTAAAATTTAGGATCGTGAAATGCATTTTAGGGTCTATTTTTCAATATTTTCAAAAATTTTCAATTTCCAATACATTTAGAAAATATTAACTGTCAAATTTTGTACAAACCGCATTACATTGCTAATTATATTGATGTATATTTTATAACTGTGATAGGTTTTTAAGAAAATTTAAAAGACAATATTTTTAAACATCTGAGTACATTCATACACAATAAGCTAAATTTTTAAAGCTGAATTGGATTCTTTTGTTTTAATTTACAAACCATGCGTATTTATTGGGAAATGTTTTAGGTAGCCCAGTTAAAGTGTGATATAATGCAACTAAATTTAAATTCACAATGCTAATAGTAACACCACTGCTAGAAATCAAAGTATAGTACTCACCATAGAAAAGATAACTTATCATTTATTACCAGCATTTGTATCTAATTTTTTTGCATTTTCAGATTATATAGGGTTCAATTGAATAAAGGAAAAAATTTAATAAAAATTCAAACTGTGGCCCATTTTAGCATATTAAGTATTTTGTAAATGTATATTAATATTCTTGTAATGTAGTTTGTTCACATAAAACAGCTACTTATATATATATATATATATATATATATATATATATGTATATATATATATATATATATATATATATATATATATATATATATATATATATATATATATATAGCATGGTCGTAGTAAGAGGGGCGATTGCCACCCTTCCCGTTTTGAATTTAAAAGCGAGCGATTGCTAAATAAAAAATAAAAGTGTATTTGGGAATTTATCATTAAATATGATAGAACAAAGAATACGCATTAGTGTAATTTGCATATATAGGCTTACTGTAGCAAATTTTCAAATTCATTCTCAACCGCGCCACACATTTTGGCAAACATCTTGCAAAGCCGATGATATAAAGTACATTTTTCGTACGATGCTTAATGGTGATATGATGATAATTCTGAATTTAGTAAATTGTTAACACCCTCCTTTTGGAAATACTCTCTTTAATTCGTATTTAGCTAAGTATTTTTGAAAACTAGCTGGTTTACTTTACCTTGTTACTTGTTCATTCAATTGCATGTATGTATTTGTGATTGAAATAATGTTTCTGTCCAAAACACAGCCATGTTAAAGAATTTATGACTTAAAACCGGTAGTATTTAAAGTGTGGATTGCAAATTGCTTTCGTACTTCCAATTCTATTAAGAATTGAAAAAAGTGCTTTTAGTTGTGACCGCTCACCTTTGCAGAGTCAATGTTGTTGAAGATTTAAAATTGAATACATTTTTTAATTTCTCATTCATTCTGAAAAGAGTAAAGATTACGTAAAAATGTCTTTAGATTTGGATTTCTCAACAAAAAGCGACTTATCTATTCATCATTTGATGATAGAACACGCGGCTTTCTCAAATAAAATTCTCACTCCTTTTATGAACATAATGCTTTTGTCAAAGATTTTGTTGACATTTCCGGGTAGTTTATCCATCGTTAATGTTAACTGAAAACGTTCCTATATGATAACAATGTATGATAATTTTAGTTGTAAGAAAATTTTAATATTTTCTTGGATTTCCATTAGGTAGAGAAGAAGGACATACTTGAAGTTTTAATTGCTTATATATTTAGTAATAACTTAAAGTTGAACTTTGACAATAACTTACTAAATTAAAGCAGTAGACTAGGTTTTACATTTGATTACCCCTATAAACCCATGATGTAAATTATAATTTTGATCCAATTATAACACCTACGTAATTTTAAATGAGAACTGTCTTACATTTTGAAGAAGTTCTAATTTCTCAATAAAAGACTGGTTTAAAAGGTACTAAAATAGAGTTGCTGTAGAGCCAATGTTGAAAATGGGAGTTCTTACCCAAATTCTCAATTCTAATTCTTCCCCTTCTCATTTCAATTACTGATTTTTAAAATCATAAGTTGGCTCCTAACCTAACCTTATGTTTAATGCAAAACGTACATTTATAAATAGAACAATAAATTTAGGGTAAGTGTAGAGATAAGGAAAAGGTATTGTTATGGCGTTATAAGTAATCCCTATTGCCATTTCTGCTTACATTGAAGGTAAACATTCAATCAACAAGTCCATATTTATTTGTGAAAATTCCCTGAATCTGCGGAGATCAGAATTTATAATGCTCAAAATTTCATTAGATATAAAGACTGGGTTTTCAAAAAACGTATTGCTGAATTAAATTAAACGAGTGGTGTGCTATAGAAAAAATGGAACTAATAACGATATTATGAAGTGGATAACGACTGCGTAGGTCAATGGACCACAGTACACAGTGTAGAGAGCATACAGTGGCCCTCAATATTAACATCAAATCAATAATGTGTGTAGGGAATACGAGACCACCAATATGCTAGGAGGTCTTAATGTCATTTCTTTTGCATTTCTTCTGCAACATTTAAAATTTGAATTTACCAATTACCTAAAAATTATCAACAAAAAATGCGTAGTGCTGGAGGCAAAAGCATAAGCAACATGACAATGCCCATTGAATTTTACTTAAATGATAATCAATTTTATCTGATTACAGATATTATTTAATTGTTGGTTAAAATTCAAATGGATTTTGGTTTTCTGAAAGAACTCTTCGTTATATAGGTATTTGTATATCCAAGAAGAAAATATTTTCTTAAAAACTCGCTGATATTTAGGTTGGAAATGAAGTTGTCTTATACATAGGTAGAAAACAAGAGACCATTTACTTCTGACTTCATTAAGCCTATTATCTAGTTTTGTAAAGGACAAGCTATTGGAAACATTGGTGACGCTGAATATTATGTATTCTTATTTATAAAAAATTTTTAAATGGGCTTAACGGTTTCGTATCCTCCACTTACCCTGTGTTTAATGCAAAGACTTAAAACAGTGCATAGCTAATATAGGTATGCAATCATGGCCAACTTAATATACGGCCAGATATGTTGCATTTATGAAGCAGAAATTAAGAGGCACAATATTAAGTTGGCCATGGTATGCAATACATTTTTTTAATAGCTAAGATATTAAAATAAGTTCTAATTTCAGTTAGAAGACAAATTTCAAAAGAATTATTTGATTATTACATGAAATTTACTAGAAAGTCGTCCTACACTCTACATAAAGCATGGCTTTGTAAATATATTCGTAATAAGCCTATCTTTAGAGCTGAAATCCATCGAGTGGCACAAAGGTCCTAAAAATACGTAAAAACAGTGAATAGTACATTTATCTTTTGTGCCCACCTTGTCTTTTTATACATATTTTATTTCTTATGAATGCATAATTAACAGATATATTTGTCTATCTTAAAAATTTGTAATTGCTTAATGAGAGAAACAAAAACGTGTTATTTTACGAGGGTTCATGAAATTGAATGAGAAAACCGGACCCAGATGATTACCGCAGGTAGTTTCAAACCAAAAATAACAAAAAATATAAAAATTTTATCCTGAGAACAGATAATATTTGAATCTAGCTAGGATGCATTTTGTTTGACAGCTATTTAAATATTAATTGTTCAAACTCTTATCAAATACACTCAAAAACAAGAAACAATGCTAGAATTGAAGAATTAATACTTTATTGAAGCACTTTAAATTGTTTTATATAATTTTTTAATCTCAGAACTAAATATATGAAGAACTCTTTGTTTAAAGTTTTGAAAAACTTGAAGGTTGCTATTACTTTGCAATTTTTGGCTACAATTTCTTTCTTTTATTAAATTATACAAAACTTAGTTTAAGATAGCATTAAAACAAAATAATATTCTTTCACATTTACTTTTGTGTTACTAAATTACAAATTTCAGTTAAATGGAGAAAACCTTTGTAAGAATTTTTAAATAAACAACAAGAATTCAAAAATAGTTTATTATTTGTGAGGTACAATAAGAAAGTGAGAATTGTTTCTTTTCAGCTGACTGGCATTGTTTATAACCTCGCTAAAAGTCAGAAACTTGATTGAAAGAAAATTTCAATTAATAAAAAAATTACAAAATAGAATGTTGTATTGAACTAACAGTTAATTAATGAACTTTCCATTAAAATAGTAAAAAATTTGTAAGAAATTGAATATTAATTGAAGCGTTTTAAGAACGAGTGTGACACTGAAAGCGAGATAAACTTTGAAGGTCACAACCGATTTCTTGTTTAAGTTATTAAAAATGGACATTTGTGTAGTTTCGGTTTTGCCATACTTTAATCAGGTGTTGGAAGATAGATAAAGCGTGATATCACATAATATTCTGCTTTAATGTGATACATTCTAAAAGCATTGCTTTTTCAAGAGTTGTTTACAATCATTATCTAGGAATTAATGAATCTCTGCGTAGGTGTGAAAATCACTTTTTGTAGACATAAATTATATCTGTTAATATGTAAATGCTAATAATTGGTGAAGCACCCAATGATATCTTCAATAATATTTTGGCAATACGGAATGCATTCTATTTCTTAAATATCCCATCCCAGTTTCTAAGGGAGTTATAAAAATAAAGATTAATTATTAAATATGTTGAAATCCAGAAAACTGCATTAGACAATTGTTTACAGTTATTTATATACTGAAAAGCAGGTGCGAAAATAAATGCTGTCATTGCATATTAACTGAGAAAGAAGATGATTAGTTGGAGATTTAAAAGTGAGATAGAAGGGTTTCTTGACAAAATATAAATTTATGCATAAAAATATATATCTTTTAGAACAAAACTTGATAATGTAGATTGAACAAAGGCGTGATTTGCAAGACTTCTGTTTTCCAACAAATTGAGTTGTATAAGGATTTTAGAAATTATCAACAGAAGTCAATTCTTATTTTTTAGTTGATTAACTTGCGCTTAGCATATCTGTCAATGATTATCTAACAATTAGCTTAATGATCATTTCTGAAAGGTGACACACAAAAGGGAGTTTTTTTGGTCAGAACAAACTAAGCTAAATGAAAAATCCCAAAGGTGCCAGAACCGGGATTGAGGGTGCATTACAACCTCAGCATTTCAGAAGAGTTG
Source organism: Hofstenia miamia (assembly GCA_900660155.1). Taxonomy (NCBI): domain Eukaryota; kingdom Metazoa; phylum Xenacoelomorpha; order Acoela; family Hofsteniidae; genus Hofstenia; species Hofstenia miamia. The sequence goes on along the minus strand of CABFPE010000005.1, from coordinate 1,342,287 downwards.
ATATTGTGACTATGTACTTCCCAGAAATACTACATGTTAATAAAAATGAATTTTGGTTAATAAATGTATACTATGCATCTATACAGTGGCGTACGCAGGGGGCATGGTGGAATGCCACTCACCCCTCGTCAGGTTTCCAAATTTGAATTTGACTAGATAAATCAAAAAACTTTTCGTAAAAAATTGAAAAACTTAAAATCTAGGAGCGTGAAATGCATTTTTTAGGGCCTATTTTCTCAATATTTTAAAAAAATTTCCCGGGGCTTTGCCCCGCATTGGGTAATGATGATGATGCCCCCCGTCAGAAAATCCTGCGTACGCCCCTGCATCTATATACTGTCAATATAAAATGTCTGTACTGCCTGGAAGGCACTCTGAAAAATATATGCAGGATCAAGTCAATCAAAATCACAGACAATGCCATCGAATTTAAATAACAAACATTGATGACCGATTAAGAACAACAATATTGCTTGTTTTAGAGCCCAAATTGCAAAGTTTGTAGTTTAATATTCTATTCAATTTGTAATAATAATTTTGAATTGTTCAACATTAGCTAGTGCTCTTTATTCGTATAAGTTCCGCACAGTTAGTTAGCTCAACTAGACCTTAATCGATTTTATAAAATTGTCATTGCTTTGCCTGCTCTGTAGTTTAACTTGTGCATTATCACTATTTTTAAGTACGCAAATGTCCCTCTGATATTATACTGCTCCAACTCTACTGGAAAATAACCCCATTTCGCGTATAACTAATAATGACCGTTTGCACAAGCAAGGCAAAATGGATTTAGTGATATATATATTAAGAATTGCCTAATATAAGGAATTTAAAGATTTGATTGTCTTTGTGATATAGATACTATATTTAGAAATGCACAACAATGCAAATAATTAATATTGTACTCACTAGAAAATCTCTGATTCAAAGACTGCAGTAAATTCTAAGGTTGAAAAATGGCCAATAGCTTCAGCTGAGGTACAAGTAATTCCCTCAAGGTAACTTACAATAGATGCGAGTTTGTAGGAATAAATCGATTTCAGTAATCATTTTTTATTGGCTAAATGAATATGGCCGCGAGTGTCGTTGCGGAAATTGTTCGAAAATACTCCCATAAGTCTCTTCGAAAAGGGCGAGGTTGAATATTTTTAATATACTCTTTGTTAGAGATAAAATATCAAAAACAAATAATCCTTCATTTCGCTTAACACATTAACAATGCTTTTAGCAGGGAAAGCAAATCAAATGACTCTTGTGAAATTTACTAAAAACTTTCAATAAAGCAGATTTTAAAGTTCTTTCGTTGCTGGCAGTGAGTCAGCATTCTTAAGACATCTTGCAATTACATATTTATAAGTACATTGACAAATATTTTTCCCTTTAGGGCTAGCTAAGCCTAATAGTAAACTCTAATAAAAAGTTGGTAAGAACATGGACGTTGTTTAAACGAAATGCAAACTACATCAAAAACGACTAAGAGAAGATCGAATTTGGAAACAGTAGTTTCTGACTTGAGTTAGCTTAGTTCTATAAAATAGTGAAAAAATGGGACTTTGGGTTAGGGTTTAGGGTTCAGGTGGAAATTTGAGATGACATATCTTCACGTAATCAATAATATTTACAGTTTGGATTATTTACATTCGTATCATATACTCTTCTAAAATTTAGTTAAAGTTTTTTATTTGAGTAAGCAGATTTTATTATAATCTTCCAACCAAAAAATTTTAAAAAATTTGCAAGGGGCATAAAATGGTCCTAAAATGAACAGGTATTAAAGTTTCGTGAATTGTTACCAACATCTATCATTGTGACACCTAAGATGTCTCAATTTTGAGTTTTTTATCAATATACACATAAAAATACATTTCGAAGTTCTTTGAACTATACTTGCCAGAATATTTACTTCTATTTTTGGAATCAGCTTAGAAGCAAAGATTAAATTACTGCATTAATTGTAAAGAGGTTGAATTGCGCCCTTAATTATATTGATGTTATCATAAAATATTGTTATTTTTAATTAAATTACTTTCCAGTGAGGTTTCAGGCAAGGGGTGTAATCGAAGGGGCCTGTCCTCATTATGTATAAATATGTTAATGTAACACTGGACCAGTCCGGTTGACATTGATTGCTTACACATAGGCTTGCGTTGGGGTGATATTTTTTGACCCGCAATCCACACCAAAATAAATCTCTACAAATCCACACCACAAATCCCACATCATATCACAAGAACAAAAATTTACCAAGCAAATCCCACAACAAAGGCTTTACCAAAACTGACAAATATTTCAATACATTGAGGATTTTACGTATATTTCAATATGTATTAATATATGAAAGCATAATATTATTTTACAAAGCTATCACTATCTTCACCATAATCATATTCAAAACCACTCTTAAAAGTTTATGATTTGACACTTTTATTTCCAATTGCAACAGTTAAGGTTTCAGTTTTTAATCTAGATTATTTCGAGGAAGAAATGCAGCAGTAAAGCAGGCTTAACTACAAAACGTAATTGTACTGCAAAATTTACTAGACAAATGTATTACTACAATTTTTAAGAATATTTATATATATATATATATATATATATATATATATATATATGATCGATATATTAGTAGGGTTTATCAAAAATTGGAGGATGCAATTGTGTTTCTAAATGCCCTATAATATTTCTAAAGTGCATCTTAAAAATAAGTAGAAAACAATATTTTCATTGATTGAAAAACGCACCTGGAGCCTTAATTACACCTTTGATTTAATTGTTCATTGTGCGTTTATTGTGAAGCCGTCGGTTTTACCTCCACTGACAATAATATATATTCTACTCAATTGCATTGGGAACAATTACCAGCGCAGCATTTATTCATTAAGGTCAAATAAGCTACAATATTATTGTTTGAATGAATATATTGCATATTATATTCATAATTAAAAAGTTGACACAGATTCAATGTTGCATATTATATTCATAATTAAAAAGTTGACACAGATTCAATGGATAAACAAGGTCTTTGCATTATGTTTATTTTCCTTTCCCATCAATCATTCGTATGATTTTCACTGTATCTACATTCAAATGTACTTCATAGAGTGGACTTGCTTAAATATATCACATAGTTTTGGAAGGCATTATCCCTACTAATTTGATAAGTTTACATTTTACTATAAATTTTTTAGGGAGAATTATGAAATGCATATTTGAAAAATATCAGAAGGGCAATATTTTTTTCATAACATGCTCGTAATCTTGCACAAATGCGAATTGAATCTAAGTTTAAACATCCGATTCAAACAACCCACATGAAGCCAACAACTTACTCAAACACTTCGATCCAAACCCATCCAAACCAGGACTGTGCTCCTAAATAATTACCAAGAGGTGCACTAAGTTTGAGTACTGTATTTTTATGTATATTGTGCCCAAATTTGATCCTACAACAAATAAAGTCCAAATCCCAAAACTGTAATAAAAAAATTAGCAAGGGATTGGGTCCACAATCAGATTGAACAAGGTGGGTTGAGGCGCCTGACCACCCCTTTGAGTACACCCTTGATCCAAGAACAATTTATTTCATATTGTAGAATGAAAAAATGGAGCATAGCTAAGGTCAATGAAATTGGAATTTTCTCATTATATCTAGCCTATAATCTGAAGCACGTTCATATTACGTTTCAGTGCTTGTTCTTTTAATAGCATACAATGCATTAGGTACAGTAAGACCATCCGACTGTGCCAAGATCATATTGAGATGGTGAGCTAATTTATTATTTTCCTAATTGAAAACTTAAAGTTATTTTCATAGATTCGTTGTCACACCCAGGACTTTGAATTTTGGTTTTTGATATGAGAAAATTATTCCAAAAAATGATAAATTGTAATCTTATATATTTGTTCTTATTTGTTATTGTACAAAATTACAGAAGCAATTTTACTTTGGAAATCTGAAATCCTTGAAATTGTCATTTAATTATACAATTTAAAGAAATTACTATTGAATAATTTTTAAGAATTTCAAATTTTGTTCTTATAATATTTCTAAAATTATTCAAAGTCTCATGGTGTTTTGATTTCCCATTCAAGATCAATATTTTTATCACCATTTTTTAAGAAAATAATTTGAAAATGCGGACAAAGCGATTTGGTACCAACATTGGGAAGGTAAACTCTGGCAACTTAGGGCTATACTTTTAATTCTGCTTGATCTGCTTCATTGAAGCACTTATGTCCATTACTGGCAAGGTTGTGTCTATGGGTATCATTTATTTTTTAATTGAATTTTGTAGTAAAGTAATTAATTTCCTTGATGAATTTGGGCAATGAAGGAACTCTTACATATATAAATTCAAAATAATTGAGAAATTTGCACTACAGTATCTGGATTCCTTTTAAGAATAAATCCTAGCTACCTCGCTGTTTACTGCTAATACATTATGTATGTACAAAAAAGGAAGGAAATTCAACTCAAATATTGATATATTTTTGCTTAATTGCATGTTCATTACTAGCAGATTTTTCTCAAAAACTCAGTTAATGCTTTAATTAAAAAAGAACCTTTTTCAAAAATAAATAAGATCTTTCATTTTGTTTAAAGTATATATTTGTAACATTGTTATTTTAAGCCACTGTGCAGTGTTCAAATTGGTCACAAATATTTATTCACCAGTTGTTTACTTTTAGAATCATTTATATTGTAAAGAATGGCGTTTTATCGGATTTTTCAAAGTCAATTTAGGTTTACTTTGAAAATCCCCACAAGTATCGAACTGTTTCCTCTGTGGACAATTTTTGACAAACATCGGTCTTATTTAGATGCAGTCGAGGGAAGAAATTCCTTTGAGAATTTTACATTCGGCTTTATAGTATGTTTACATTTTATAATCATTTCGTAATCTATTATAAAACTCAACGTCTGGACATAATTTATGTAGAAATAGCACGTACTTGCCTACCAAGTATAACACCAAAGTTCATTATTTTTCTTTTATTTCTAAATCCAACTTTTAGAAATATAGAAATTTGATAATAATGAAAAGCGTTTTAACATTGTTTACACAATTTGGTGTCAAGAAACCTGCACCTGATGTTACTAAGGCACCAAATGATTTGTTGTCAAAAAATTGGAGCAGGTTGTAGATGTTCTTGGGGGAGCACTCACGTGGGGCCAAGAATTTTTTGACCTGGGATTGGAAGCGGTATCAATTTTTTAAAACCTGGAAGCAAGAATTTAAAATATTTCATATAATATATTTTTGTCTAGTTATTACTATTTTCGAATTTGTCAAAGGTACATATTTGCGAAATATGTATTTTGCAATATAATAATTCCCAGAACGAAAGCTCCAACCAACTCAGCCCACCAAAGAAGGCGAAGAATGTTTGATGAGCAACGATGTATCAACATGCTCCCAACCAGAATATAAGAGATATATGCAAATCGCTCACATGTTAACTCTGCGCATTTGAGCGAACTTGTAACTATCATAAAATAATCTTTTTTTAGATTCGTTTATGTGTGCATTCTTTAACGGCAATCCCGTGGCAGTGGTAGGAAAATTTTTATAGGGAGTGAAAGTGGGTGAATGTGGAATCAATTTATCGTGTTTCGTTTAACTCTAGTTGTAGGTCGATTCTCGAATCACACGAGTGAAGGTTTGTAAGGCCAGCTTTGTGCGTTCGGTTGGGTTAATAATCATTGTATTGAGGATTATTGTAATAGAAATGTGTCAGTAGTCAGTAAAATTGTCATAGAAATTGAGGAAATCTCGAGAATCCAGGGTTAAACGATACATGGTATGCAATTTTACAAAACGATTACATCACTTACTAACCTGCTTTGTTCTCAGTTTGGATTTACTTGTGATGATGGCCTGTTAAAAATTTGGAGTGTGTATCATATGTCTGGTTTGCGGGCAAATGCGGGTTGGGTCATAAAAATTATAAGGCCAATTGAATGCTTATGCCTACTATATTAATGAATACAATAGACAAACTGTTGACATCATTGGTTTGTTCAATACGATTACTTGCCTATCGTACAGTTTGAGATGCAGTTTAACAAGTAGCGTTAAGTATGTGTGCAATAAAATACAATATACAATATAGAAATTTTCAAATACAAAAACCTTCAAAGAAGGTACACAAGCCTTTTCATCTAATTAAAGTGTCATGCTCTGGACGAACACATTTAGGCGCACAATCAACAACAGTACCCGTAAACACACCAGATCCCCATCTGTAAAATACGTGCGAAAAAATTTCTACATTTGCGACAAAAACAGAAAGAAGACCGGGCTAGCTTCTGTGAAATATGGTCGCTGGATGTATTTTTTAGAAATGTTTTTATAACCCGATGAGTCCCTGTTCCAGCTGCATGCTACATTTTTCAATCTTTCCAAAAATGCTTGGTTTGGGGTGCCTTGAGCAATAAAGGTTTTTACCTGAAAATCGTGGAAGGAGGCACTGTAAACAGTTTTAAGTATACTGATGTTTTAGCAGAGTTTATCCTGTTTGCGGACCGGCATTATTGGACTGGATGGATTCTTCATAAAGATGGGGCAACCCCCCTTCCCCCAATACTTCAAGACTTACCCGAAATTTCTTCAGTGGCCTTCCAAATCACCGGACCTTTCACCTACCAAAAATGATTGGGGATCATGAAGGACGATGTGAAAAAAAATCCACAAAAATGCAGAAAGTGAAACATTATTTGCAGGAGTTCAAAGAAAAAGTTACTCCGAGAATGCAGAAGAAATTGATGAACTCAATTAAGAAGATAATTTTTTAATATGTTCGCTTCGCAGGCAATATTGTCCAATTTCTTTTACATAAACTTATAGAAAATTTAATTTGCCATCGATTGATATAAATTGTGTTACTGTGTTTTTTGTTGCAAAGAGATTGAAAAATTCTGCTTCTCATTTTTTGTTCGAAGCCATACAATGTTATTCTACAACCACAAATTATTTTGGTTGTAAATAGATGACCGCAGTACGTTATTTTTTTTGACGGGAGGTATACATGGAAACAATGTGTGTGTGTCTACTTTTCAAATGAAAATCTAAAATTATGTGTCTAATAGACCACAAAACACTCTTCCTTAAAATTTACGATTTTCTCCAAGCTGTGATTAAGAATATTTCAATTTTATTAAAATAACATGTACCTACTTTTCAATTTAGAAATCTAGGTTTCTTGGGGAATAAATCCGATTAGTTCAGTTCAGATGATCCAATCAATCTTATAGCAGATGAGATAATTAGCATTGGGCGCCTGCTATTGGTGTATTAAAATTTTTTGAAGTAAATTATTGACTCAGAAAAATGTACAATCATCGAATTTTAAAAAAGAATATTCTATAAAATATTTGCTACTGCATCAGTAACTCATTAATATGTTAATTTTAAATATATTTCAAAAATTGCACTTGAATTATTTAATGGAAAACCTTGTCAAATTATTAGTTCACGGAAGGCTAGTCATTTGAATATACTGTTTTCATTCTCTAAGATGTTGAAACAATATTAATACACATAAAAAATTTACACGAAATTTTTTGGCTCAGTTGCATAAACATAGACAGTCGCCCATAAATGCCAAAAAAAATATATGCAGAATATACGTTAGTTGTACAAAACCGTGAATTTTACTAATTTTGTTACTGACATGATTTTTCTAAACAAATGCTTACGGTATTAAATTTTTACTCTTTTGTACTAAATTGTTATTATACTGTATCAAATACGTGATACCTCAAAGCAATTTTTTTCTTTTAATTGCATTGTAGAGGTTGGTTACAAAGTCCCGCACATTTATTGACATATCCTATTTTTAATAATGAATACAAACATCTACATTTGCATTGTATGGAATAAAATGAGTTAGTTCTTTCAGAATTATTCAAATAATTATGCGTCAGGGATGTCGTGAATCGAATATTTTCCAATCCAATCCACAAAAATTTACAAGCATTAATCCATTTTAAAGATCAGTAGAAAAATTCCCTGAAGAAAAATGTAAAACATTGCTTCTTACTAGGCGTGGTGTTTTAGGCAAGACCTAATATTTTTATTATTGTACCAACGTGTAATTGGCTCTCATGGTGTAATGTGATTCACACACACCTATAATATTGTCAGATTTTGACAACAAATTTTTGTTGCTCATTTTAAGCTACTTTACATAAAAATGTAAAGGGTCATCCCTTTTATTTTTGATTCACAATTATTCATGGATATCCATAAAATAAAGTTTCTGATCCATATGCAGTGGACATCCATGGATTGGATTGTTCCATAGATCGATCCAGTTCATATCTAGGTCCAGATCTACTGCAACCCTGACATGTATCTGCATGCCAAGAAATCTGATTTTTATTGTTTAACATTATAGTCTTCACATTAGTCTAGACCTTTACAGTGACAATGAGGTCCATTTTTACTCGAGATTTTTTCATTGCTTCCTGAATCACCTTGAATCAAAGACCTCATCTCAATATCCAACTTGTTTTCATAGTAACAGTTCATATTAGCAAAAAAAAATGGAAGAATATCTCAGTAATCTCGTTAAGGAAAATCATTTGGACTTTCTTTCAAAAGTGATCGTTCACTGAGAAAGGATCGGAGATGTCTATCAGGAAATATTGGTAAATATTTCTCCTTATTTAGTGGGGAGTCGAGTCCCTTAACCGCTGACCATATGTTGTCCTAGAAGGAAGAATATCATAATTAATTTTTAAATAAAACCTCGCCTATTATTTTTACACATAGTAAATTCACACTGACACTTCCGAGTTCCTGTAATATTGCTGGCTAGTTTGAAAGAATAACCAGTTTAGCTAAGCCAATGAATATCCCTATTCTTGCTAATTATGTGTTTTGGGAAAATTGCTTTCAAAGTTTTCATTGTCATTCTTTCTGTGTGCATAGTCGCACCATCCTGCTGAAAATGTGCATTTTCATAATATTCGTATAGTACATAAATTTCCATGAATGAACTTTTCACTAATATGATAAACTTGTTAAAATAAATATTGCTTGTCTTAATGTCAAAAAGGTTTGCCTGCCGCACACTATTTGAAAAAATTTTGATAATACTATACATTTATTTGAAATGTGTAAATTATATTTTCAAGTTGTAATATTTTCTAGGAAATTTCTGTCTCCAATGCGCTTTAAACAAAGAAACTGAAAACAACAGAAATAGCATGAATTTAAAGAGCAAACATAGAGAACACTGTTTTAAAGGAATTACGGCACCTCGGTAAAATAACACTTAATATTTAAACTTTATGTTCATGTAGAATTTCCTATCTTCCTCTTGGCTTTATCTACAGTTTTGAGTTTTTTGAAAATGGGAGCTCATTAAAAATTCTACCTTCAATTATCCAACTGAATATTTAATCTTACGCATTAGGAAAATGTTAGCACTTGAAATTTAAAGCAATTCCAATTGTGTTCATTTATTAATAAGACATATTCCTTACGAAAAAATGACTCACTACACAAATATTCTTCAGCTTTGAAATTTGAACAAAGGTTGCTAATAAAAATACTGATCATCGGTTGTAGGGAATGATATTGATTTTATTTAATCATTTCTATAATAAATTATTTTAATGTATCTCTTCCACTGTGGATATATCGCACACTTAATGGAGCAAATTAAAGCTTCCTGGGAGTTGGAATTTTAAAAGCATTCAGACGAATTTGGTGTGATTCCACGTTTCTATTTTAGAATTGGAACAAAAATCAAGTGGGGATCTTTTCCGAACTTCCTATAACTACTAATATTACATTTCATTTAGGATTTTTTAAGTTTGCGCCACCAATCATCTGGCCTAAAAATTATAAACGTTAAACTTTTTATTACATAGAAGTCAGATTTTGAACAAGAGATTTAAATTTTGTTATACCAGTCAAATCTGACCCAATCTGAAGTTTTCAGTTTATGATCTAAATGGTCATTTTATGAATATTGACCAATAATTGTTAGTAAGACATAAAATAGGCTTCATTTCACAATTATTAACGTACAGGCGGCTTCATTATTCCACTAAGTCAATAGCATGTGAACAAGTTAGAGAACTATGTTAATGGTATCTAATGATTTCATGATATAGAAAGTCGTAACAGTGGGTCAGGGTAGCCCACTCGCTGCGTACGTTCGAATGTCTAAAGACTTGAATTCTATATTAAAGATATAAAGTTAGCGTATGTAAATAGAAAAATTCATTTGCTTCATAAATACAAATTGGGGTTTAGCTTTTGACAACTGAATGAAATAAATTCTGTCCTACTACCCATGTTTAGTAGTACTTTGAGGGGCAAGGCTTCGCCCCGGTCCCCCATGGGAAATTTCGCAATGTGAGCAAATTTGAAAGACAAGGAGTGGTCTAAGTGCTTGTTTTTCAAAATGCTCGCTCTTAGAGATCAAAGACGAATTCATTTGGAATCATACCATGGGAATAAACTATTAATTTAAAAATAAGTATTTTTATATTGCTCATGGTTTTGTGGGGATCGAGACGCTATCACAAATCGTATTTCGGGATAAGAACATATATTGAGGGTGAGAGTGAAACGGTCCGATCCGCGAGCGGGCTATAGCGTGATATTGGGATTAAACCTGACCCGATTTTGGATCGGATTGGGAACTAAGAGCGAGAATTGTCAACAAATCTGATTGATTGATCAAAACGTTACTGATGTTAATCACCACCTTCAATTTGAAAAACATTTCATTCTAAGACGTTAAGTAATGCCATTCAATGGCATTATTAAAAATGACTGTTAAGCATCATTTAATTGGAGAGAACTTCAAGCGTTAAGTATTGTGAATCGAAAGGATATGCTGCAGGTCGAATTAGGGGCTAGTACATTTTCTTGTCGAGTAGGTTTAGGTAGTAAATATGTTGATCAAGTCAAGTTCGGGTGCATGTTATGTTCATAGTATCATTATCTACTGCGGGCTGAGTTCAAAAAATAGGATGTGCCAAAACTTTTCAAGATCTTGCAAAACAGTATATTTTTATTTGAAATAATTCCATGTACACATATTATCAAATAGTTTGCAGCTTGTATTCAAAAAACTATTCTAAGCTCTTAATATTGATTTTGTTGTTTTTCCATACACATTCTATTTTTCTAGTTTTTTACCCTGTTTTTGATAATATACTGATTACTGGACGTAAAGTCGACTGAGGAGCCAAGGTAAAACAAATGGGTGTAGCAAAACGGGCTAAGAAATTTTTGAAATATATTTATGTATTTTTGTCTTGACTTTAAACGTAGGCTGATCAGGCGATGTATAAAATGCAGTTGAAATCGCTCCAGTTATGATAACATTTTATAAAATGTTAGTGTTCGTCTGCCGACCAGTGTGAAACATTGAACAATGCAACTCAAAGTAAAACTCAACGTATGAACAATAGACACGGTAAGTCTTCACTGTGCTTAGACAGCTGTTTTTATATGTCAGATAGAATTAATAATTCCGCGATTTGGATTCAATTGAAAATGAATGCCAGAGGCGGTAAAGCTCCAGCTAATATTTTTAAATGTTCCTAGAAACAAGTCTCTAACTAAATCAATTCAATGTTGACATCTTAACAAACACAATCACACTGACAACTGTGTCAATTAAGACAAAATCAATTACTCCGTCAAAAATCAATGCTACTTACAAAGTAAAAAACTTAGTTATTTGCATATTCTTAAGTTCTACTATATCTAATGCAGTGGTAATTTATCCATTAATTCTATTCGTAAATAAATTTCATATTATTGCAAGAAAATGTTTTCATATGTCGAAAAACTTGAAATATTTTTGAAAAAAACAAAGCGTACATAACTCTAAACTGCCGATTGTTAATTTAATGTACAAACCGTTTTGTACACATTCTCAAACAATTTTCTCCAATCCTATTAGGAATTTTGTGGATCCTAGGATTTGGATAGAGTTAGGGTTAAGCATGTTTCTTTATTACTTATGGGGAAAATTTGTGATAAAAATTAGTCCTGGGTTTGGCACATCCGAAATATTTTATAAATGCACTGATTGAAAAAATTATGTTTCAATAGTTCAATAAATCCTTTTTATCATCGAATTCAATCGTTCTTCCATCTTGCAGTTTGCAATATTGAACAATATAGATATTATTGTTCTCTAGTTAGATTTAGGTGTAAAGAGTATTCTTGGAAATCATATTTCGATAGACGCCTATTGCAGTGAATGAGATAAGTATGGAATGCAAAAAGTCGGTTAACTTATATATGATTATATATATATATATATATATATGAAAATATACGTGTATATTCGTTGTACATATCAATTGTGCTCTACTCACTGCTAGTCATCCATGCTATGTCATTAAAATCATTTCAATTTTTCATACTCTTAAATACATATTAACTCATCAAAAGGTTATTTACAAATGAACCAACTATATAAAAGCAAGATTTTTAAAATTGTATTTTACGGCTGCAGTCGAAATGGCTGCTTATTGCCGGAAGTGGCCGAGAAATTTAAAACAATTGTTTTTTAACACTTAAGATAAAGCATCTTAAGCCCCTGCTACACGAACAACTTCTGTCATTTAATTACTTAACCACGACTAATGTTGGCGAAAGGGGTACTACACTAACAATTTTTATTGTCCAATTTTTGTTGGTTCGAATGCACAACTTTTAACGCCAATTTTCGTTGTTGCGAACGAGCAACTTTAGTCTAGATTATTACTCTCGAGTTTAGTTGGGGAGGTGGGGTGATACAGAAACGATTTTCGTTGGCCAACAAAAATTGGCGACAAAAGTTGTTCGTGTAGCAAGGGCTTTACTTGTTCTCGAATATCAAATTATATATACGTAAGCAAGCAATAGTAATACTTCCATCAAATATTTCTAAATGTTTTATTTAAACTTGATAAATTTAACATAGACAAACATTATTGTCGAGATCACTTAATTGCAGTGGTGTAGATACTGGAGAATGGGACGAGGAGATTCCCCCAAAGAATGTAAAGACATAAAAAATTTAAAACCATTTTTATTAATCTAAGCAAGTAATTGAAATAATAAACGAATTATAAAAAGTTTCAGTTGTGTGAAGGAAACAAATCCTTTCAGTTGAGGGAGTGTTTTGTTTAAAAAAGATTAAATGTTAGATAAGTGCTTTAATATTTTGAATTCCCCCTAGAAAATTCCAAATATCTGCTTAATTGCATGAGTTGATGAGTTAAGACCTTGTGCGTGTGACTTCATAACTCAGATGCTCTATAATTGCTAAGGATATATAAATTTCCAAAAAATACTTTTAGTACAAGCTTGATGCGAAATATAAATAAGCATCGTTATTACACTAGTATTTTGTTGCCACCCAGTCAGATTTTGGGAAAGACAAAATGTCGGTTTACCTGCCCATTTTAAAATGTTCTTTCAAATTGTTGTTGCAAATGACACTTTCTTCAAAAAATTGAATTTAAAGTTTTTAAATGTAAAGTTCAGCTATGACATTTGCGATTTTGAAAATATTTAACTTTATAAAAGAACTTGCATTAGTTCAACCTATTACTTTAAGTAACGATGTAAATTGCACTAACTAGCACTTAAATGTACATCGCATTGGTAATATTTATGAAATTAATTAGTAACATGGGCGGTATTTGTGCTAAGTGAAATGTATTCTCACTGCTTCTTAATTCACTATTCATATATTTAATGTATAAATCCAAGGTCTTAGATAAATCCAAATGCTAATGGATGTGACAAGCGCAGCATACGTCAGCACATTTAATATATTACGTCATCGATCGACTGATAAATACGAGTCTACAAGTAATGGGTTGATTTTTGCTGTAAAAATGTCAAAAAGTAAGCTTTTTGTCAAATCAAGTTGAAAAGCATCTTGTCTACATTTTTATTTGCCACAATTATCTCCTTTTTTTCTAGTTATCTACACGCCTACACCCAAAGATGATCTTGCTCCTGCTGAAAGTTTTATTTATACTGTTTTACGTTTTTAGTCAATTAAGGACTATGGTCTGCAGAATCATTCCATAATATAAACCGCTTTATAGTTTTAGAAGTCTAACAAGTTCATGATCAAATGGTTGAAATGTGCGTTGAATTAAAACACTAGACATGAATACAACATTTTAAGTTGACTTCAAGCACACTAAAATAATTATTCAATTCAATCCAAAATGGAAAATGGCATAGAAGTGGGCTTTGATACCTCACAAAGGTTATTGACCTTTTTTGGGCGTTTGGTAAAGGATCAGCATGATAGTGGGTTAGATCTTAATTTCATGATGTACTCAAAGGATCACTATTGACCCCTCCTAAAAGTATAATAAATTATAAACAATAGGATTTTCCCTCGCACTCTTCTAACTGTGGTTCTCATTCTCATCTGATCAGTTCCTGCTTTATCTTTTTCTTACATCCCTAAATGTATCATCCTCTTTATAATTACAAAGTTTTCAACTTTATTTATGTCGCTAACCTCTTTCTGGACTTGCTCCACACTTTACAGACGACCTATTTGCGTTTTCCAAGTTGTCCTACTGTTTCAAAAATCCTAATTCATTAAAAATTACAATCACTTTAAATTAAAAATGTCTAGACAAGACATTCATTATTAATTTCGTAAATTCAAAAGATCTGTAAATATTAAATCACATCACAGCATTATGCCGAAGGAAGTTAGCAATTGAATTGGAATACTTAAACAATCATTACATACATTTAACGTAGAAGCTATCGCTGGAGTTTTCCTAATTGCAGATGTATTTATTTCAAGTAAATAAGGATAATTGCAGTGCGCACAAACTCAGTTTCCATTAGTAAATTATAACCATTTATTACCAGGGCTAGTATTACTAGGCTTACAAATTATTCAATTAAATGAGCTTCATTATTTTTAAATTACATTGTGAACTTGAAGAAATTGATTGTTTTTCAATTTTTAATTCCGCATGGAATTGGTCAACATTAATGGGTGCTGACTTACAAAATTTTATCCATTTTCAATTCTGGGTTTTGTGCTGCACCAAACAAGCACTTTCCAATGTTTATTGTTTACCAAAAGATATAGATAGAAAAAGCTGTGATAAAGAGTTTTTTTCAAACTATTCAGAGAAATGATTTATTGAATAACTGATTTCTCTGGATGTACGTGCATTTTTTTGATAAGAATATATAATAACGTTCAACATATATAAGTACAATGCACATAGTTAGATAAAAGCTCAAAATATTATGCTTGACATTTCTCTCATTTTGCTTCATATGTTGTATTTCTGCCTTAGATATATACGGGTAGCACAGCGAAATATAGTTTAGCCTAACGAGAAAAATAAGTCTAAATATAGTTGCAATTCGATTTGAATTCGCTAGTAAGTGTTCCACCTCCAATCCTCCTCCAAAAGTCAACACGCAGTGGCCTAATATACATTTCCTAATATATATATATATATATA
>CABFPE010000005.1:1299768-1313585 GCA_900660155.1 Hofstenia miamia | reverse complement strand
TATATATATATATATATATATATATATTAACATATTATACCTTGATTAAATTAAGCAAATTACTACGCATCTAATCTAATTACTCTTTCCTTTCCTATTGCATGTTTACTGCAGACAAAACTAATTGAAATGATTGCGGGGAAATAAAGGGAACTGTTCGAATTCATCCTGAAATTTTATTGTCTGTGCTAAATGCATTTAAAACACTGTTTGTCGTCAGCGTGTCAAGCCTCTTGAAAATGTGGGCCTTGGGGAGGGTAGCGGTTATAAATTTACTCTGCCTCNAAAGCTAAAGAAGGAATTTACAAATTTTCATATGTAAAAATCTATTTATACAGTTTTAGGCTTTTTTAAATTGGGGTAACTTTGTTACCCCATACTGCTTTTAACTGAAATTTATTTTAGCATTGTTTAATCGATAAGGATTTAAAAATTTCTTAAAACGATCTAGAAAAAATTTCTTACGCATTTTATGTATTCTTAATAGTATAATTCACAATTTATCTATATATACTTCAGAATTAAAAATGAATTTAAATTTATTTAAATCAAATATTACTAAGAAATTCGGAACTTCCATTTGATAAAAATCTAGTCAATTCAATCAACTCACCATGAAAGGGGGGCAACTGCCCCCTCTTGCCCCCCGCTCGCGGCGCCTATGTGGCGTCTACTGATAAATGATAATAAATAATACTAGTATTATACAATTTATCTCATAAATCAAATTCATTGTAGAGAACTGAAGCAACTATGTTACATTTAATCTCTATCAAAAGCAAAAATAGAAAAATTCTAAGTAAAAGCTTATTCAAACTTTAATATCAATTCACTCATCCATAGTAGCTAGCAAAAACATTTATTACATCAACATAAGATTTATGAAATGTTGAAATATTTCTTTAAAATATAGACTGTAAGATGAAAATAAGTACCATTATAAACAGAGAAACTGGTCTTAAACTGAAAACCCTTGAATTCTTATATATATATATATATATATATATATATATATTGCATAAATATCAAAAAAGAGATTTTTGTTTCTTAGAAATTTATTTGTCCTTTTGTGACGAATCGCTGTACCGCTTGTTTTTTGGAATAGGGAAACTGTTACAATAATAGTTATGTCCTAAATAATTAAGTGGAATCAACCTAGTTAATCAAAATGTTTGTAATTTTGTGCTACTCGTGATCATGATAGCAAAATTCAATAATTTTGGCCCAAATGTTAAGATAAGATAAGATATTCTTTATTCAGATAATATTTTCAATTACAAGACTGGTTATTATCTGAATAGCGTCAAACATGATAACAAATAACTATAATATTTACAAAAAAATAACAAAAAATAAATATTTTCTAATTTTAAGTGATTAATGAAAACTAATTATCGAGATCTAAATATGACACCCAAAATTCCTTCTATCATTTATTGCCTATAGGGATTTCAAGAAATTTTTTTGTCCTCGATCAACTTTGTCTTTAACCTAGATATCATTAACTGTTTTTGCCAGGACATTTAGTGATTTGGCAATCAATGAACAATTATAGGTATTGGGTTTCTGAAGTACCATCTAATCCCATTGGATTTACTGTTGAATGGGCTTGGGGTAGGATATTAATTACTTCAGTGTCTTCGATATGAAGTTTTGATCATAATCCTTAAATTTTTAGAGTATAGTATATCTATTAAACATTTTAAATTTATGTGTGCACGTAGGTCAGATGGGTTTAAAAATGTGGTTAATGTGTTTTTCCGAATATTTTAGGGGAATTGGGACGAATATTGGAATGGGATCAGAAATAGAAGAAAGTGAAATCAAGAATGTTTGCCAAAAAGTAGTGGAAAAACGAAATACTATGGGACCACAAAATTACGTAGAACTGATTTGGCATGGGAAGTGGACTAAATCGTATGGGACTAAATTGGACTGGGATCAATAAAATTCTGGTCCCTCAAGAACCCTAATAGACATACATATATATGATATGAATATGCTTAATTTTATTATATTTGGTAATTGATGACACGACACATTTTATGTATATTATTTTTATTATTTGATTGTCAATCTAATGTTGTTTTTCTAGTTTATTCTTTTCTGTAGTAGACAGATATTAAAAAATTGAACTGTGTGTTAATGCTATACTTAAGCATAAAAACAAACTTAAATATGTCTGACATTAATATTTTATATAAAATTGTACATGCCAAATTACTCCCTTACTCTTTACAACAGTGCCCGCAAATCAAACCAAATGAAGTGAATGCCATATAACTTTGAAAATTGTGCTGGAGAAAAATTTCTAAATTCTAAATTTTTTCATTATATACTCTTCTACAATTCAGTTTATGTTTTTAGTTTCAGTGGAGATTCTAAAATCAGTTTCTAATATACCCAAAATTGGTCTATCAAACTGAAAAATTGAAGAAATTTTTATAGCAGGGATCATAAAATTGGCCTAAAATGAACAGAATTAATTTGTATGTGGTGGGTCTGAGATTTTGTGCGACAGTCCGGGCAAAAGTTTTCAGCCCATATCCATTTTTACTCCCCCATCGTATGATATTAATTTATGTTATGTACAATGATCTGCAATGCTATATCTATTTCATTATAGAACATTTATAATTAATTTTGCATATGCAATGAAAATTAACAATGATAGATCTACAATTGAAATCTTTAATGCTTCAAATTTGTGAATCGCCAGAAGTCACATTTTTTGGCAGATTGTCTTGCAATTTGATTTTGGTATGCTGTAAAATTCATGTTTTTGGTTGAATACTTAATGATAAATCAAGTCATTATCTGGCGGCAATTTACAAATCATTCCTCAATTTACTCGCAGGATGGCCTCCTATTAGAAGATGCTTTGATTTGACGATAACTCATCTTGTCACTGATTTACGCTAATAAATCATGCGTATCTTAATGCCAATTCCTATTGAGGTTTCTATTTAGGCTCATGCTCAACTCAATTGTAAACATTTAACTTCTTCAGCAGGAAATGGCAATATTTGCCTGGTTACTACATCGGAAATTTTTAACTATTTCTTACATTCTAAATGTTTGCAAAATCGCTTTTTAATATCCTATTGCTTTAAGCCTTATATTTGTAACTAGGAATAGCATTACTCTCATTTGATCTTATCTAGGTCAGGCTTTTTCATCACTTTTAACACCAGTTTGTACCTGCAAGAACACCCCTAAAAATTTATTATTTCTTGGCTGGGTCGCCAATGATCAACTGAACAACTGAGAATAAATTAACTCGATTTAGTGATGTCATGATGTCATAGTGGTGGCTGGTGTCAAAAAATTGACTGCAGTGCCAAATATGTTGAAAAAATACCGCCAAAATTTGGCAGGGTGGCAAATGATAAAGCAAACTCTTTGAGAAAATAATCCTTCTTGAACAGCGCCATTTAACCAATTTATTGCTGAAGATAGTAAGAAATATAATTTTGTATTTGGAATAAATTAGTATAACTAAAAAAATAATAAAAGTATGATTGCTAATTTTAGACATTTGTTTTTCTACCAATATCATTGGCAAAGAAAAAAACGTCAGGGTCATAACTTTGTTCAATTTGGAGAAAAAACCATATATCTTGATAGGGGCTAAAATCCCTTTGCTATAGAGTTTAAGAAACTGACTCATTTAGTTTGATAATTTCAATGATAAAGACACATCCGGAATTCAATCACTGAAATGAAATACAGTTTCACACACTTCTGTACATCAGAACAGAGGATAATACTAAGTTGCCGCATGCAGTACAATGCTACTTTATAATTATTTGTTTAATAAATTTGAAAATCAATATATATATATATATATATATATATAAATAATTAGAATTTCGAACTAGATATAATATTTCTTATCACTGAAATTATAATTCATACAGAGTTGACTCTCTCAGCACATTTTTATGCATGCAGCTAACCGAGAAGTTGATTGCATTTAAATGCCAAGCTTCCTGAAGTAAAATGTAAATAATCAATTATTTTGTAAAAATGTAAATATATCAATTATTTTTAAACTAATGTACGCATTCTATTAAGTCTACAAATATAATTAACAATCCTCTTTTATACCCAAGATGTCAACTTACTAATCAAAGAGATTTACACGGAAATTAATTATTGATTTATTTCCATAGAGTTGGTTACCATTTTAGAAGTAAATTTAGTCTATTATATATCAAGATAATGACATTAGATTCCAAATTTCCAAAGCAATTAATTCGATTCAATGATTATTTAGGCTCTAAATCTTCCTTTTTATCACAGTTTATCGAATATATTTCCAATAATTCCCAGAAGAACTACAAAGGTGAATTTATGTTTAGCAGAAATCTCCACTCAAATTGATAGCACATTTCAATTAGAAATAAATACTAAATTTCGATTTGATCGAGGAGAGGTGGAAATGTAAAGATTATGAACAATCCCTCAATCATATGTTTTTATTTAAAATAGCCTTATTTTTTGGAAATCCAAAAAATTTAGGTCATGTCTAATGCCACTACATTTAAAATGAGTTTTTGAGTTTTTGAAATATAACGTAGGAGAATAACTTTCTAAAATGTTTTGTTTTCCTGTATTTGAAAAATAATAGTGAGCACATAGTGAGTGTACAATTGCATATCTTGGACACAAATTTTGCATCGATAATATTTTTCTATCAAGCGTATGACTATCAAATTCCGAATTCATTTGATCTTGCTGATTTGTGAAAAACATACAATCTGTAGTCAACACATGCCATTCAAAGGCTACTATTTGCAACAGACATACTTATCAGTATATTGTTTCATGTACACACCTGAATCCGTACGAAAAATTTGACCAGCAGAATCTAAATCCACGCTCAAAGATTTTGTCCTATGCCCTAACATGCAATAAATGGCTTTTGAAACAATCATGAACTTCTGAACTCTCCTAGCAACCTCTTTAGCAACGCAGATAATGTTCTCAAGAATGTCCATCTAAGGACCGAGAGGTGTTCAAATTTGGACGTTTTATGATTGACCAGTTTTCTTAACCTAAACGAAAATTTCAATTAACGAAATCCACAAATTTTCATCGAAAACATAAAAAATTCGGAAGTTTCTTCAATAAATTTTTAAAGTTGTTTTTCTTAAATTACGTGAAAATTCTTCTATTTCTAACTTCCAATTAATAAAACATTGTCATTTCAAATTGTATTTTTTTTTGAAATGTGGCCTGATAGCTCATTAGATGCTCCTCGATATGAACGTTTTCAGTTTTTTGCTATTCTTTGGAAAATTTTTTGAAAATGTACTTTTTCATAGTAAATTCGGTCTTAAAAGCGCTTTGATTGTTTAAAATGGTTCATATTTATATTTAATCATAATGTAATAAAAAATCAAGAGCTAGAATTGTTAGAATATACTTATGAAATTTCATCTGTGACAGTTTGATTGAAGCAGTACAATAGTCAGTATAGCTTGTCAATTTTTTGGTTGGTGACCACTTTGAATTGTCATTTACATAATTTATTCAAAAAATTGCATAATCGAAAGATCCAATACCTAAGCTTAATTTATGTTATTCAGAATAATTACAACCCCCAATACCTTCTAGATACCGTATCATGGGGTTAACTCTGATACCCATTGGAATCAAAATACACCTTGTGAATTTGTAGCTGATAATTACTATATTTTGATCAAAAATGAACTTTTTGGCAACATGAGCTCATTTGAATGCTTCAACATGTTTCAATAGTGTATTACATCAATATTTTACATTGAATTACTAATTCAGCTATTGATTACTATTATTGCTAAAAATCAAGAGCAATGAAATTTTCTTTTAATATGAACTTGTTGAATGGAAATAATTGGGTTCAGAACATACATGTTAATCATTCAGATAAGTTATATTTGTTAGTTTATTGCTAAACATCTTCTAAAATAGATAACCCCTCTGTACTTAGCCTCCAAGACAACATAATTTCACTATTGAATATTATGCCATGATACAATGTCATTTCTGTGAATGCCGTTACAAGTGCAAGCAGTCAATCCTTTTTCTCAGATTTGGATGTTGCTTGTACTGAATTATCGATAAGAGCTTAAATGGTTTTTCATTACCATTGCTATCAACTTGTGGACGAAAGGAATGTCTGAGCAGCAAATTGATATTTCGTCAAATTTTATTACAGGAATTACAGTTAGCTTGCACTGTTTTAGCCATTTTCATAAATAATTAACAAGCTGAATCAAAGGTCAAACTCATACATAAATGACAAGGCATTTTCAATTGAATAGCTATGGGACCTAACTATAGTCAATTGATGGTAAACTGCTAACATATAATCAAGAAACATATTTTTTCTAATGACTAGTATCAAACATTTTTTGCAATATTTTTGTCACTTGTTTTTTATTCAATTTCTCAATACTATATTTGTCAGAATCTCGGCTATGCAAAAATTTTGGAACCCCACAAAAATAGAGAAGTGTGAACGTTTTAGGGGTTAATATGACCCTGACTGGATATGTTTGGAATATCTATATTTTCTGCAACAACTATTAATTGAATAAAGCGTCACATGTATTATATAATTAGTAGTACCACCACAATATCAATTGGAATAGCTCGCCTGTGAACAACGTAATAGCCCTGCAAATTAGTGAAGAGTTCAAAATGACCCTTAGGAGTGTTCAAGTGTTCTAATGAGGTTTCTTAATGTATGCCCTCACATGATATTTTATCAACTGAAAATGAAAAATGCATAGGAAATCTACATCTATGTTATTTTGCTGAAGTTCAATATCAGAGTTCACATAGCAGCCACAAGTTAATTTTATAGAGGCCTAGAGGAAGATCCGAGTGAAATTGTGCAGAGAGTGCCTAAGAAATCTCCTGATAAAAAGAGATTCGGCGAACTTTTAAAGAAAAACTCAAATCAATGAGCAGAGATCCTTTTGGCACATCCATGTGATTGGAAAACAGAAATTTGGTATCCGGTGGACACAAAAATACTAAATATGTTATGGTATCCAAGTTCATTACGTGTTCATGCCTTCGAAATGTAGCTGAAAGTAATGAGAAAATGAAGGTTAATGCAGGTACTACTGCAAAATTTACTCTATTTTTTGGATGAAGATGGAATATTTATCCCATAAGGCTCTAATCACTTTGACATGATATATTTGCATTCTATCAAAGTATCAATTACTACCTCGTGCTCTACAATTATTTACAGTGGCGTTATTACCATTTGTTAGCCCATAATGATGACAGACACCTACAATTTTTGTTTGAATGCACTTTTAAGCAAACGTCTGACAACGCCACTCAAGGACCTTGACAGGCCAAATATCCCCCTTTTATTCGAATTGAATTTGAATCAAAAACGAAATCCTATCAGATATTCATTACAAGGAAGTGTATTTTACCAGAACTTGTTCATCAATAAAATGGTTTTATAATTGTTTGAAATTGCAGTCAGATTACATAATAGATGGATTAATAAATTTCATTTCAATTTTTTAAATCACAATGTACGCCAATGTATATAATTTCTGAAGATATTCGAATTAATCATTGACCTTAGATGGCGACATGTACTTAATTAAAATCAATCAATAATGCTTCCCGTAAAGTTGGTAACTATCAGGCTCCAACAAAAGCAGAGCTTTCATGACTGATAAAACTAATATAAAATACTTAGAAACAACATGATATTTCATCTTTGAATTGATCAAAGACTTGCTTTGCTGTATTATGCCTAGATTTAGTAGTGTTGGTCATGATTTCCATTTAGTTGAAATTTATTGACGTCAGTGCGGCAGGTAACTGACAGCACGTTCAGTCAATTAGATTTGAATTACTCCACTCGACAGAAATATTTTTGAAAAGAAATATAATACGTCCAAATGATAATTCAAAATTTGGTAAACCTATCAACAAGGAATGACCGCATCTACTGCCTAATATCACATTAATAAATTTTCTTAACAATGTTATAGGAATTACATGTATTATTAAAATAAATGGATTCCTCTTTGATTAACATCTATGAGAACCACTTTAGGACTAGATAGAAAAAATGTTAATGTTTTTCAAGCATGCAAAGCTTATTTTATTAAAGAAAATTATTTAATAGCCTTAGATCAAACTGAATTTCTGAAATAGAAATTTTCATATTACATTGGAAAATGTTATTTCATAGCAATTGTGACCTGGCTATTTTACAGTGTATTTTTTGAACTGGACGAAACAATATTTGGTGAACATTAATTTATGTACTATAAGTATGTAGATTACAGAATGTGAAATAAAATGTGAGGTGGATACCTGGGAGATGGATTGTTTTTGCGTAAATGCATTTCTATTTTCACCCATTATCTTGAATAATTAAACGTAATTCTAGACAATTTTTGCAATGTTGTTGAAAGGGATTCCCCTTTCAATAATTTTCCCAGTTTTTTCTCAAGGAGTGACTCAGATTTAATCGCTTTTTCTATTATACCTAGAAAATGTGACGCTTTAATTTACGCTCAAAGTGCACTACATTTTACAGACTAAAGAAATTTTTAATGTTTTTAGAATGTTGAAAAATTTCTTATAAGACAACGTTTCCAAAGAAATTTTTCGTAATAATTACCTTCACATATAATGCTATTCAATGAAATTATACTTTGTAATTCCAACTGAAAATTTATTAAAAGTGTTTTCAACGTCTACATACTTTCCATGGCTAAAATTTCCGTGAGAACACAAAAACATTGACCACTTAAAAAAATTAATAAAAATATCAAATGCAATTTTTATTATTTTTTTTTCTAGCACGGTTACCATTTGAAAGATTTTCATTGTCTGAAACAAAGTAGACTCAAACAAAAAATATCAATTTCTTTATTAAAAGGAATTTGTAGAAAGAAAGATACATAAAGCCAATTCACATAGATTGAATTTGGTATTATTTATCAGTGTAATCTGATCAAAGCTTTTCATAAAGGATGATTGAAAATTCGAGGTACATGAATTATATTGATATTTTGTAGGGTGAATAATATTAGTCATGGCTGCAAAATTCCATTAAAATAATTGCTTTGAGAAAAAATATATAAAAATATATTTTCTAAATACACTTGAATGTTTTCAAAACACAGAAATTTGAAGCTACTCACATGCATATGATTCACCCAATTATGCAAATTTTAATGCAAACTTCATTGCTTTTGAAGTCATCTAAAATTCAACCGGTTTAAAAATCTTTTAACACAGTGATTTTAAAGCCAAACTCTGCATCACATTAGATTGCTTAAACGCAATCTTTCAAACATATATATATATATATATAGCCTAATGCCCATACCTATTCTGTAACACCCGATAAATTGGGGTTTGCAAAACGCAGAAGAATTATTAGAGCTTGTACTGAGACAAAAAAATAACACCGAACCACATGGCATAGCACCTCTAATATTTTAGGAATAGCAGACTTTAAATTAGCTCAATGTTAATTTTGCACGGTAACCCTAACCCAAACCATCCAAACTCCCATGAAACTGTCAAAAGCTTAAATTTGAAAGTTCCTTCAAGTTCTTAGAAGAATTTGTAAATTTTTGGCTAAAATTAGAAAAGTTCAGTTTAGTTCTTTGAAAACTTGTAGCTGGAGTACTTTTTTGGTGACTTTGTTTTCAAAGACCAACATAAATTCCATTAACGCATTATAATGCAGGTTGAATGTTTTCAAGGAACTTACAAAAAACTTTAAAGTTTAAGTCGTAATTTATATTATTTATACATCATAATGCGAAAATATGTAAAATTGTAAAAAAAATGTCTAGAAATTGTCGATTAACTAATTTTCAATCTAACAAATTAATCGGTTTCATCTCCCATCTCATTAATAGGAATAAACACAAACGGTATAAGCTTACTGTATGTTTACAAAAGACGATTGTATTTTCCTTCTTAATTATAAACGTGATATTACTAATTTACTAATTACATAGGTAAGTCTAAATAATTACTTAGTTGCCTTTTCGTTAAAGTTACTGAACTAAAACGATAACAAGTAAAACCATGACATGTATATTCGGAAAAATTAAATGTATTAATATAAGCGGAAGTAATTTAAAAAAAAATGTAATTCACATTTTCTTCTATAAGCAAATGAAATACTTCCCGCAAGTTCAATTTTTGATAGCATTTCACTATGATAAATGACGCAATTAAATGCTTCGGTGATCATATACTTCGGAAGGATTTGTTTCGCATCATTGATTCCAGAAATCTGCGCTTAAGTTTTGGAAACGCCAAGATAGGCATTTAAAATAAATATCGAACAGTAAACTAAAGACTTGGGGCTTATATACTTGAATGATTAGATAAAAATATATCCGATCCGACAGATTTTAAACCTTCCAAATAAATTAATGGGTTCTATCTTTTAACACTGGCTAGTATTTTTTTAAAAAAGCTTGCAAAATACATATTAAGTTAAAAGTGTGATTTATACCCAATGATTTAGAAGATTATTAACACTCTAAAGCCAATTTTTTAAGGAAGTTGCTTTTAAAATAACAGAAATTTGCCTATTTCCATAAAAGATTCAATGTTCTTCTGGCATTATTTTTGTGATCATTTACTCCCTAAATCAATTATAGCCAGTAGATTGAGCAAATCTAATTGACTTAGACATTTAAATCAAGATATAATTATTGAGGAATTGTCGTCTAACGTTTCCCTAATCATTTTGATTGCTTTACTAAATTTATACAATTCTCCTAATTCAAAAATTACATATTGTGTTACTAGAACGCATTAGGCAAATCTTTTAAAAATAAAGTAATACATTTTGTGCAAAAAAGGAGTCTGTGATTACCATATACTAGTAGTGAAAAGATTGCAAGCATATGTGCTATAATGTTAGAGTTTTCCTTATATAAGCGCCTTGAAATAATGGGTTTAAAGCAACAGATGAGGCATAAATGTCCACATCAATAATATTCAATCTTCTAAAATATTTACCAATCCCCAGAAAGTGAAAAGCTGTTACTCTCTGTCAGAAGTGAATACGCAAAGCAAATTAGAAGCTATAAAATATTTGCGATGCAGGTTTTACAGTATTATTGCGTTAGCAAAGGTAATTTATCGTACATTTTAAATGTCATTTTATGCTAGCACCACAGAATAAAGCATGTGTTTTTATTGGTTTTAGCTTTGACAGCTTTTTGTCTTCTGTGCTATATTTCTATGAAAATTTACATTGAAATATTAAGTAGATTTAGAAAATTTCAACCAGGAATAAATATATATTTATACTTAGCTGATGCTATTCATGTGCATGTAATTGAAATAGTGAGAAAGAAGATAGGCTAATCGGAATATTACAAATTTATTTTGGATTGATTTATATAATAATACTAGATGCAGTAATTTACACACAATAAATCTTCGTTACATGCCACCTTAATTGATATTGTGACCTTCACAAGGAAGCTCCATGTTATAACCTACTGAAACAGCAAGCGAAATTATTAATGTTGCAAATATTTATCCAACAGTGCGAGAGAAAATAGAGAGTGCCAAACCTAATTAAAATTTAAAGTCTTCCTATTTTTTAAATCTGAATAAATATAGCTTTAAGTAAACATTAACGCTTAAAATATGTATGTTTCTTATTGTCGAGTTTCAGTAAACGCTTCTTGTCTTAATTGTATGTATGTTCGCAATGAAATTTTCGAACACGATTTTTCTGCACACGTGTTTCAATGGTGATAAAATCACATTTTGAACATAGTAAAAATGGGTAGACCCAATACAAATGCTTGAGTTCATTCCTAATCTAATGAACGTTCCTTTAATTTTTCCATTGAATTCTCATCCTGGTGTAGTTTATAAGCTCAATAAAATTTAATTTGCATAATTCCTGGGACAAAAAGGTCAATTTTATGTTAATGAAGACACATTTCTTAACTAAATTACTATTTTTTAACAATGATTAATTTCGAATAGCAAAGGATGAATATGAACAGACAGCTTTCGAAAATCCTAGGGAAACTACGGTGATATCAAACTTGTTATAGAGAATTTCCTGAAAAATACATACCGTAGGACTGGACTGAACTATTATTGACTGCGACACTTAAGTAAAAGACTTGAATTATTACTCATAATTTTGCAAATAGGAGCTATGTCGTGGGATTAAGTGTGCAACAATATTCTAAAGACTGAGACAACATCTGCTCTCGCAGAAAGATACTTTATAAGTTAGGGGGGTGCCATATTCTTCGTTGAAGGCCATTTTACATCAAAATTATTTAATCAAGTAAGATCTACTGTGTTTTTTGTACCTTAGATCGATCTGAATGCGGCAGACAGTCTAGTATTTGATTTTCACATGCATTTTTTCAGTGTGCATCATGAAATACAAAATTTTGCATTCTTGAAGAGGTAACATTGGAGGTGAATTGACCATCTTTATTTTTGTGCGCAACTAAAGGTGTGTTCCCACTATCGACTTTTATCATCTGTCAAGAAATCGGTGAACGGTACTAAAACTAGTCGAATAGCTACTTGAAAATAATTGCTTACTTCTCAAGTAGGGAACAGACTTCCAAAACGTAAATTGTCATTGAAATATTTCAACTTCAAAATATGTAAACATTGTTTACATTCCAAGACAAACCAATCCATAAACAGATGTTGTTGTTTTTCTTATTGTCAATCGAAAGATGATAATTTATCATCTGATAAAAAATCGATAGTCTGAACGCTCTTCCAACTCCGCATTTTCTGATAAAAAATCGGATGATAAAAAATCGCCAATGTGAACGAAAATAATTGCAGTTTCGATTAAAATCTGCTGATAAAAGTCGATAGTGGGAACACACCTTAAGTGATGTTTTACTTTCAAACTGCTTGTTATTCACTTGATGATGAATAGTATAAAACAAACAGAAAAGAGAGCATTATATTTCCATATTTTAGGCATTATATTACAGGAACTACACTATTGAGAAAGATAATGAACTAAAAGAGTTTAGCATTTTTAAGGATTTTAATAATTTTAACAAAAACATTCAAATATAATTCGACTTACGAAGTCATCGTTAGTTTTACAAATAATTCCCTCTAATTTTTAACTGATTTTATAATAATATTTTATTTCGCTAAATCTTAATTATTGGTAGCAATAATTTATG
Organism: Hofstenia miamia; assembly: GCA_900660155.1. Classification (NCBI taxonomy): domain Eukaryota; kingdom Metazoa; phylum Xenacoelomorpha; order Acoela; family Hofsteniidae; genus Hofstenia; species Hofstenia miamia. The sequence goes on along the minus strand of CABFPE010000005.1, from coordinate 1,300,377 downwards.
TATGTATGTAATCATCTTTTGTATTATTCGACCTTTCAGTATATGATAAAATGGCCTTTAAAGATTTTCTAAAAATTAATGAATGCATAATTATTTTCCGGATTATTTAAAAATTGCCCATGTTACTCTCATTTTTAAAAAAAAAAGATCCATCAGTTGCCCAAAATTATCGGCCAATTTCTATCACATCTCCATTAAGCAAAGTATTCGAAAGATTATTGCATGATCAAATAAGTGAATATCTAAATAAGTACAACCTACTGTCAAATACTCAATTTGATTTTCGAAAAAATTTCTCAACCACTGATGCCCTTTTAAGAGCCACAGAAAACTGGAGCGTCACTGGACGCAAATAAGTTTGTAGCTATTGCTTGCCTAGATCTTTCAAAAGCTTTTGATTCGATTAATCATAGCATACTAATAAAAAAATTATCCTATATGGGTTTTTCTAATAAAAGCAGAAATTTGATAACTTGTTATTTGAAGGATAGGTTTCAGAGAGTAAAGATAAGCGATGTTTTTTCAAATTGGCTGCCTCTTAACAATGGTGTTCCTCAAGGAACAATTCTAGGTCCCCTTCTTTTCAGTATATATGTAAATGACATGCAC
>CABFPE010000005.1:1289176-1299761 GCA_900660155.1 Hofstenia miamia | reverse complement strand
TAGCATACTAATAAAAAAATTATCCTATATGGGTTTTTCTAATAAAAGCAGAAATTTGATAACTTGTTATTTGAAGGATAGGTTTCAGAGAGTAAAGATAAGCGATGTTTTTTCAAATTGGCTGCCTCTTAACAATGGTGTTCCTCAAGGAACAATTCTAGGTCCCCTTCTTTTCAGTATATATGTAAATGACATGCACACGACAACTGATTGNTTTTTTCAAATTGGCTGCCTGTTAACAATGGTGTTCCTCAAGGAACAATTCTAGGTCCCCTTCTTTTCAGTATATATGTAAATGACATGCACCCGACAACTGATTGTAAGTTAATTCAATACGCCAATGATACCTGCATATTCAATGATAATAAATCCATGCATATGGCAATTGAATCTATAGCATCAAATTGCAACAAATTGTACACATATTTCAGATTGCATAAGTTGATAATAAATGAAGGTAAAACTGAATTTTGTATTTTGCAGCCCGCTAAATATAACTACGACGTTACAGATTTAACTCTTAATCTTAATGATGCTAAGGTTCCGACGGTTTATAATTTTAAGTACTTTTTGACACGAAATTAAATTTTGAATCTCACATTAATGCTAAAGTTCGAAAATTAGATATCGGTATAAGAAATATGTCAATGATAGTAAGGCAATTACCCCCCTGTGCGATAATTCACCTAAATGACGCAAATATATTACTTACTGACATAAAAGATTGTTTTTTTAGGAAACTTGATATCCAATTAAGATGGGCACTAAATGCTTCAAAGAAAAATTCTTCTAGAACTAAGGACTACATTTCAAAATCTATCCTTTTCCCAAGACAGCTTGTCATTTTAAGTACTATGTTGACCTTTGTTGACCTTTTTTAAACTCATAAGGAACTTACCACCTTTTAATATGATTTCCATGCCTGGTTTTATTCATATGCAGAACTCCAGATCAAAACATTTTACATGTATTAGATATAGAAAAAAAATTATGAAAGAATCATTCATTAATACGGCTATCCGAACTTGGAATTCATTGCCTAAAGAAATAAAAAACATTGAAAAATTAAGCGTTTTTAAAAGGTAAATTAAAATTTACCTTAAACAACAGTATATCTCAGGTAAATCATGGCTAGGGTATAAATTTTACAATTATGATTACTCAACAACCTGTACTTGAAATCTCTCATTAGTAATTTTTCCCTAGCCTGGTAGATTTATTGTATAGTTATTGTTGTTTTGTATGTATTACATATGATTGTATATTTTTCGACGCTATTCAGAAAAATTACCAGTTATTAATTGTCAATATTTATCTGAATAAATAATATCTTATCTTATCTTATCTAATAATTGAGACACTTAAAAATGACCTCATCTGATGGTCCTGGGACCAAAATAGAATTCTTATATTTTCAGCATTTTGACGGTTTTGCAAATAAATACTATCAATATTAAAGAAGAAATCCCTCATTCTATAGGAATAGGATTAAATAGGATTGCATGACTCATATTTACAACAAAGAATGTCCAATAGATGTTTCTTTATGTAAAGCTATATAGAAATCGAAAATAATATAACAAATTCATCCCCTCCACCCCAACAGCTTAAGCTTATTTCTAGAAAGATGGAAAGTAAGAAGGTATTCCCCGCAAATGTTTAGAAGCACCTTAAGAGAAGGGAAGCTCACAGACGTCAAATGATATCGCAATAGCATCATTGGTCTCTACAAACATTTTTATATCTAAACATCTAGTTTGTCAATGATACAACCTTGAAAAAGTGGCAATCGATTGGCTAATTCAGCCTCAGCAGTTATCCTCTGGTGTGAGTTGTTAACTCAAATGAATAAAAGATGTGTGTGCTCAAGGAAATTGGCAAATAAATTCACATAGATGACAAGAAAACTTCAATAGATATCGAATAATTCAAACTGAATAATTCCGCCAATTCACCTCATAGCCTTTCATTCCTTATACTCTAAGGGATACAATTACAATTTAGTCAATATGTTACAACCAACCTTAATAAAATGGCTTATACCAATAAGAGACCCAAGCTAAAACAGCCCAAGTCCAGCACAGCCAAAAACAAAATTAAAAGGGACTAATTAACTTAATGTCAGTCCAATACCATGTACAAAGCTGATATGACTATTAAAAACAATGGTCCAGTCAAACTCAGGCAAACGTAACAATGAAATTCTTGTAATCGCCATTAGTATTGGATAACACATGTTCAAATAAGCAGTTTTTTAGGTTTAAAAAATAATTGTTGGTTTTAATCGATCAAGTAGTCCGCATTAATTGTAATTGATATCAAAACAGTCTAAAACTAGTTTGGCTTCCATTTCTCATTAAATGAATTTGTAACTCTATCTTAATCACAATTCCTATTAACTAGTAATTTAAACAAGGTTAAGGACTGCCAGCCTATAATTTAAAATCGATGGTTCCCTAGGGAAATATGAACAATTTTTATTGTGTGGACTAATTGATTTTCGTCTCCTTGAGGCCAACTTTGCGTTTGTCAATTAACTAGTGAAGTCTTGGTTTATCTGACTTCATCTGTTCCGATTTAATTCAACTTCTGCAGCACCAATCTTTCGTTCCCCGATATTCAACAAAACGCCAATCAAGAAGTTTTATCAATTTCCCGAGGCTGTAAAATGTACTCTGAAGTTTATGGCTCTTAAACACTTTCAGAGTGACTAAACAACCATTTTGAGAGCATTTTGGTGGACAACGTAAATTTTCAATTACAAATGATGTAATACTATCTATACGGAAGTAGATCCATTATTTATTATGTTTAAAATACATCATATATATAATCATTTTATCATTTTAGACTATTTCGCTTGAAATCACCATTCTTTAGAATGCTTTCTAAGCCGAGATTTTGACTAAAGTTGCAAAAGTTTGCATTAGATGTGAATTGGGGACCCAAGCGCAACTTATTAGTTCTTTTGCTCGTTCTATTAATGCTAAGTATGATCATATAATATGTGAAATAACTCAATATATCAGAACTCTTTCTTTATTATTTTCGTGTGAGTTTTATTTTACTCTGCATATCAATTTAGCATCTAGTTAACCCTATTTGCCACATCATATTTTTAGCCTGTTCAACTCATGTGGGGGTGATTCCTTTATAAAATGAGGTCATTGTGCTGATGACGCATCATTTTCATTTCTATTTTTTTTTGAAGTTTTGAACTTTTTCAAGTTTAATGATCTTGATGAGTTGACAAAATGTGATAAATGTATTAATGAGAAATCTTTCACTTAACAACAGATAAGAATGCCGAATTGATGAGTAAAAACAGTAGTTTCATGTAAAACCGCAACATGTCATAATCAAAATTTTGAAAATATTGTTGACAAATGCTCTTTAGCGAGAGAACGGGTGGCTGAAATTGCTATAAATTTGGTCAGAATACCTTTAAATTTGTAAATGTAGAAGTCAGGAGAACACAAATATTTTGAGAATTTAAAAAATCTCAAATTATTAAAAATTTGCGGTGTAGAACTAAATCAGCCCCGTGTGAAAAATATTGTTAATTTTCTGGTCCATGCCTAGCTCCTGCTACTTGAGTTGATATATAATAGAATGGCTACCAAGATTCGTTGATTTTGAATAATGTTTAGTTTTATCTTGCTTGTAATGAATTGTTCAAGGAACATCAAAATCTATTACTTACTTTATGCATTTCGCAATCGAAATTCGTGTTACTCAAAGCAATAAAATTCAATATTGGGAAAGCGTCTGTTTTTTCAATAACTTCGTCGAAAATCAATAATTGCAATGATACCTAAGACAGATATTAAACAAAAAAGAAAACTTTTCTATTAACAGCTTCTTATTAATTATTCCAGAAGTTTCTTGCTTTGATGAAATGGATTAAGATTTATGCAAATTTAAAAGAATGACCCAATAGAGATCTTGGTAAACAATCTAGTGTGAAGTTCATCACTGTGCTTATTAGCATGTTCATTGTAAGGAAAAATTTCTGCTTCCTAAATTTAAATTTTAAATTCGAAATTCACAACTACTTGCAATTTTTCTCTGAGTAAATGATTTTCGAGATTCATGGAAAGGCATTATCTGATAATTGCGAAATGCTTCCTTCGAGCTATAATAGCACGGTAAATTAGTAGTGCTAATCAAAGGAAATCGTTTAAATTAATCTTTCAACAGCGGAATCAATTTATTTCATTAATATATAATCGTCTTAAAAATGTTGCTTTCAAACCATTTTGTCTCAATTCTATAAAGTCTAAGATGTTTCGGTATTTCAGTGAAATGCAAGCCAGCTCCACATCTACAAATTCATGTATTACAAAAGTAAATTTAATAAGACAAAATTTATAGCACTTTATTAAAATAATTGGAGAACATTGTATATTTTAACAGGAAACTGTACTCGCGGTCTTATTCCGATCCCAAAGTTACACACTTGTACATGAATAGATTTTTTTGGATAAGAATCAAATCCAGATCCATGGGATTTCCATGAATTCACTTTTTACTCCAATTCAAATCGTCAAAGAACATTAGCGAAATGATTAAAATAAAAGTACAACCAAATGAGTAAGGTCCTGTCTTATGCCATACGCCATACCTATTACAATTCCGTGGTATTTTCTAATGCCGCTATATTTTCGATAATAAAATGCAAAAGTAATGATTAAAACAAAGAACAACATCTTTTTGTACAATAAAATCATTTACTTTTTAATACGCAATGCTCTAAAACATCAATTTGTAAAAAAATGGAGAAGAACTCACTAATGATTTCATTTACAGTGGTTTATTAACCGTTATACATCGTAGAATGCGTAAAATGGCATGGATCGCATTTTCACATCCAGATCTATTTTAGATCTATGGATCTGAGATCCATTGACAAGTTTGCGAACTTAACAAGGTCGAGATCTAACGTGATTTTGTTCTTAGAAATTTCGGTAGCATGGAACCTCTTACAAAACATGTTCATCGAAACCATTAAATTTTATAAATGTCCAGACAGTAGAAATATATTAGGCCTCTACGTATTTTTTGAACTTATAATATTTTTTAGAAATTGAAACTTGGTCTATTTTCATTGTCCCTAGTTCAAATGGTTTACTTTCAGTATTTCATTGGTTTACACCCATTTACAAATACAAAATTTTAATACAAAAGGGAGAAAAGACGAAAGTTTAACAAAGAACGGAAAATTGGAACAATTTATTGAATTTCAGTACTGCACATAAATTAACTTCAAAAGTATTGCAACACCATACTTATCGAATTTCTTTTATTAAAATGTGCTTTAAATATTTGCACCAGCATACATTTCTACCTATAGAAGTTAAATTTCGATAGGTAAATAGTGTTAGATCGAAGATCCTGTTTAAGGATCAATTGAACTTTTCCTTCTTTAAAATTATTACATATGTTATGTTTTTTTTGCTTCAATTCTCTCATAGATTTTAGAAATATAAGAATAGACACACTATATTATATATTTATATATACTGTATATACATATACTGGCGACTCCAGTTATTTAGTTTCGTAGCGAAATTTTTGCCATAGTCGCTAGCGCCAGCATCAATTTTCTTCGCATATATAACCTGATCTGACTCCAACTTCTTATCATGGATAGCTTATGCCTATTACTACAATATAAGAATTTAAAAATTTCGATTTTTATATTTTAATATTTTTTATTTTTCTCATAGAGAATATATGCAATACTTTTTATGTTTCACACTGATAAAAACTGTTCTTTCATACAGTTTATGCGCTTAACAAAATGGGCCATAATATTTAAATGGCACTTAAATTTTTTTTACTGACAAAGCGCCAATACAATTTTTTTTGTATATAAAGAACCTAGAATATTCAATGTGCTACACAGTCTTCTTGCGGACATCATCAATTCGTCTCTCTCCAGTGGAATATATCCTCAAGCGGCTAAGCAGGCTTTGATTAAACCCCTACTGAAAAAGTCTCATCTGGACCATAATGTTTTCTCTAATTTCCGACCTATATCTAATTTATGTTAATCACCCATTATGATATTATTAATTGCCAACAATACAATTGAACACTTAATGTAGCTAGAGGATGTTACTGGTTGGAATTCTGTTGAATAACTAAGTGTTGAAATTTTTTGATACAAAAGTTAAGTTTGGGGATTAGACATTTCGATTACGCAATGTTTTGCATAAATTTTGCAAATGAGAATTCAAAATTACCGCCAACAAGAAAATTGACAAGCTATGCTGATTTTTAATCAAATTTACAGAAACTTTCACTGAAGAAAATTATAAGTATGCTAGCTTTCAATTTTTTGAAACCATTATAATAAAATATAAATATGAGCCGTCTTAAGCAATTAAGCAATTTTTCAGACCAAATTTATCATGCAAAAGTATATATATATATATAATATATTATATATGTATATGTATATATATATATAATTTGGTAATTTTAATGTAACTTTGATTAGGGTCATAAGAACTTTTGATAAGCTTAATGATTTCCTGGTTTACCAAATTTTCAGGTAAAATGTCTTCTTTCCCTTAAAGCTCATCCCAGTGAGATTGCGTACCATCAAGTTATGATCGTAGGGATGAGGATCAATGGAAAACTCAGCATGGATATGTTAATAGGTGTTCGACTACTAAAGGCCTTAATAAGTAACAAAACTCAAATTTTTCATTATGTATATATTCTATATGTATATATATATATATATATATATAATGCACTTGTCAAAAAAGTCATCATTATCCAAATTCACAATAAAATGCATCATGGAAACAAATACAGTTATAAACTGAAAATGCTCAGATGGCTTCTAATTAATCACCTTTAATGTTATATTATTTTACATTTGAGTTCAAAGTATTTCGGCATTCATTTTCATTCCCAAAGGTCTCATATTGGCATTTGTAAATTACTAAGAACAAAGCCTTCAATATATTTTGATATTTAATATTAAGGCATACTGTATTTTATTGCAATTTTAAGATTTTGAAAAATTTAGTTGTATTGTATAGTGCCATGAATTAGAGTGGCTTCAATTATTGTCATTTTTTATTATTCTATTTCACAAATAAACACACAAATGAGTTTCTTGTAATATATATCACAGAATAATGTATCCTAAATTATGCAAATCTTGAAAATTTTCTGCAAATATAGGAAAAATGCAAATAGGTGCATTAAAGGTGATTTTTCACGAAATTTTTAAATCTAAGTATTTTACACAATTTCAAAAGACGTGGTGCATGAATTCAAGAGATTCTAAATTTTAAATTTAATAATAAGATCTAAAGTTTTGTAACACAAATGGTCATTTTCAGAATATTTTCTATAAGACAATGCTTCAATAGGGGAAATTTTGGCAAATTGTCATATGCTAGCAATGGAAGTCTGAAAAACTTTATAGTTTCCTAAAATAAAAAAGGTATTTTCCATTTTAAAATATACAGAAAAGCCATTCCGCTTGAAAGCTACTATCCCGACTACACTGCAAACTCATAATACCGCACGGGCTAGGCCAGCGATGTTATGGATACGGGAATTTTTCTACGGGCACTTGCAATGGCTGAAAAATACAAACACTTTAAAACAAAAGAAACATAACCTATGGACAGAATTTTGAAGGAAACAGACAATGTGCGAGCACTATACTATCAGGGTGTGTGCATAGCAACGATTTAGTTTGTACAAGTAATTACTAGACTCGGTGATGTATAGTAAACGTAACACCAGGATGGTAAAGCGTTATTAATTATTTTCAGTAAGACAGCGTTGTGAATGAAAATTAATTTCAATTGAATTGATGACTTAATTAACAAACTTCAAAACACCGCTGCGATAAAACGTCAAGTGCACCAAAATTTTACAACTCATTAGCCTCTGGCGTTCTAATTAGTATTCTGCAGCCAAGACAATTTTCTTGGCCGTAGCTGGCCGTAAAAAAAATTTTTGCGGTAGCCGGCCGTTAGTAGTAATTTTCACTATAGTTAGGGATTTTTACTCTTACTAAGTGCAATACTGAAATTTTCAATACAACAATTAAAACATATCCATTTTTTGAGAAATTACAGAAATTAAATCATAATACGGCTGTTTCAAAACAATACAAATAAAATTCATGGAAAAATTTTAATGTTCAAAAATAATATGTGAATATTGAAACGTATTGCAAATAACTGAAAGAAAAAAAGAGATGATACGCGTCAGTTTAGAAACGGAATACAGCAACTATTTCGCGATTTCTGAAGCACTATAAACATTTCAATGACATGTTGCTATATCTTTATAAAATAATTTCTGTTTATACCATTTATGATTTCAAATATTCGTACACTCACTAGTTTTGAGTCCTGATATATAAATATTAATACAATTCATCATTACGTCCCCGGATTCTCAATATTCTGTGAACTTCTTAAGCATGCAAATAAACTAAAATATATTTGTGATAGTCATATACATACATATCCAATATCATCACTTTTATGATCAGACTTCAAAGCTGCAACAACGTGTAACAAATTGCAATTCATATATGAATTTTAGCCGGTATTTTGGCCGTGAAACAAAATCTTTGGCCGCAGCCAACCGTTTGCCATGGCTATTTGGCCGTAACTGGCTGTTGGCCGCGGCTAGAGCCGGGTAACGGCTAAGCCGTGGCCGCAGAACACTAATGCGAATCTCAAATGCCAAATATGTATGATTCAATTGAAGTTAACACATTTAAAATTATAATTCATGCTTGCGCTATCCTTAGTGTATTTAAATTGAGTAACTTTTTCCAATTGATAATTTCCTTAATATCTCAATTTGGTTAGAGTCTTAATTTACGCATGTTGAATTTTTCTAACTAAATGCTGTTTTAGGCGATATACAAAATGGTAGGCTCTGTTATGAAAATGCCTGAAGATGAATCAACGCCAGAAAAGAGAACAGAAAAAATTTTCAGACAAATGGATAAAAATTCGGATGGAAAACTATCCCTAGCAGAATTCATAGAGGGCGCCAAAAGTGATCCATCAATTGTTAGACTTCTGCAATGTGATCCAAGCGGAGGGACGACTGCATCCTAAGTTGCGCTGTTGACCAATTATCGTCTATTTCCAATTGATCCCTACAAACACACCTCTTAATTGGCCCACCATTCTACTTATTTATTTTGGCCTTTGCTTGTCTTTTTGTGAAAGCGCATGGGTTTATTTGTAAAAAACGAATGAATTTATTAATGCTGTATCTCGTAAATTTAATTACAATTGTTTCCTAGTTCATTTATTGCAATTCTTTAAGGTTAGTGCAAGCAATGTTTGTGAAATTTTGTGTTTTCTTTATCATCTTTTGCACAATCGAATAAATCATTGATTTTTATAGTTTGCTCTTTTATAGTCTTTAATGACACACTAATAAAATTTCTTACAATTCAATGAATATAACAATATATATATATATATATATATATAAGCCTAATTAATAAATTAATATATTGGCATAAGTTAGAAAAAAGAATGCTATTCAGATAAACGTTTTGTAAAGTTTCATATAATGAATAAAAAGATTGTGTGAGTAGTTCTTAGCCAATATGAAAATATAAAAACCAAAATTAATTGAAAATTAAGAAAAAATATATCCTGAATTGATACACTATTTTTTGTAGGAATTACATAAGTTAAGCCAAGACTTAATGATTATTAGTGATTCGGTCAATATGAACCTGAAATATTTTTACATGATTCTTCAAATTCTGAAAGTCAAAACTTTAGCGGCAGAAATGTTTAAAGAATTTTCTGGGCTAATGAAGTATTATCGTTAACTTTCAAATAATACACTGAATAGTTGAAAATCATAGAAAAATATTATTAGTGTAAAAAATAAAATTACTGAAAATTTACCAACAACTCAGTATATTAGATATTCAGAAATCTCTGAATTCATATTTCTAGCCTCAGATTTATTCTTAAATAATTCTTAAATTTTGAGCAATTTGAGCCTTAGAATTTTCATAAAATTAATGTTTTTCAAAAAAAGTATAAAACTTGATTAAAATCCAAATAATATGAGTCTTTAAGAGAAGAAGCCTCATTGATGCATACCACATCGCCTACTTTGGATTCGTTGAAGATGGTGATTTCTTTAATTTATGATTATTATTATCAGAAACAATTTCAGTAAATCTAAGAAGTAAAGATAGGGAATTAGTTATTAAAAGTTAATAAAAATGATTAAAAATAAATGACTGCCTTTAATAGTATTACTAAATCAACTCGTGTTTCAATTTTATAAGAAATATTGAATTTTAGAGATAATAACAAAGGGAAATTAGCAACATGCACTATGGTATGAACAAAATTGTGAAAATCAACTACATTAACTGTTCGATTTTTTAATTAGGTGGCGTCATTCTTTTCATTTTATTCCAGAAACAGATTAGCTGCTTAAAAAAGCGAGTCGTTAGTAGTAGAAGTGGGCAGAAGTTCGTGCCACTTTTTTCTGATTGGTCGAGAGGTGGGCAGAAGTTCGTGCCACTTTTTTGTGATTGGTCGAGAGG
>CABFPE010000005.1:1231501-1275192 GCA_900660155.1 Hofstenia miamia | reverse complement strand
ATAAAACTCGACCGCTACCGCAATATACCGCGGTGCGATGCTCCGCTACCGCACAGCGCACATCTCTAGTCTGAACTGTACAGTTCACTGACAAATTTTAGAGATCTCCACTTATGTTGAATCCGTTTTTTGTAAAAGATGTTTGAGTTGGGTTGGGTCAGAAAACCGTAATGCTCTTGCAGTTGTGACAAATACATCGAATTCAACGTAACAAATCAGTCACTTACATGTGTAATTGTAGTACTTTGCTTGCTAGTTGACTTTAATTTTTGGAAAAAAAACTTATTTTACGCCAGAGTTTTAGAACACTATGTGTCCGGTTTTATATAAATATATTGTGATCACTTTCGATAAAATTAATTGATACTTAAAGTAATCAGTGAAAAACAAAATCTTTATTTTTGAAAAAGTATTGAAATAGGGCTTGCTTATTTTAATTGAATGTATGTTAATCTAACAATATGAAAATTTAAATAAAGGTAAGTAATAATTTTGAAAAACTTTTTCTGCATAGATAAATAATGTAATATTTAAGCCATAAACTATAAACTTTGAAACATTAAATAATACGTAGCAGATTATTTGTTATGTACTAAATATGCCTTATGACTGTTCGACAGAAATCGCAAAATAAAATATGGAATACATCTATTAGCAATGATTTGAAATTTTGCAAAATGTCAAACAAGAATTATGTAGCATAGTGACGGGAACGAGAATTCGAATATTGCTATTGCATTTTAAAAATTCCCGCAATGTAATTTCTATGCAAATCTATTTCTTAGAATCTTTTATATTATCAAACAGATACTAGCATAATGTAATACGAACGTTAAAATAGTACAAAAAAGTTGTATTTCTGGCGCTGGTATATTCAATAAATTTTAGGCACGGTACGGCACGGCACGGCACGGATCAATAATGCAAAATCTTAGGCACGGCACGACACGGATTAAAGCACGGCACGGTTGCAGCTCTGATTCATAAATCCAAGACCTTAAAGAATTGGAGGACGAGATGATAAGAACTTTCGTTTTTCACAATTGATTGCTTGATCAAATTTCGCAAACACCCCCTCAATAACATTAAAAAATTGGACCAAGGATAATAATCTTGAAATATCGTTTTTTAGAACGAACGTATATACTTGAAGATCATCAGCTTATAATTGATAAGATAACTTAAGCTTAATACATAGCTCTGATACAAATATCGTTACGATAGTGGTCTCAAACATTATCTTTGGGGCACTCTACAGATTAATTTAGATGGCTCAATATATTCATCTTTAATGTAAACAGTAACCTTTCTGTCTTTAAGATATGATTCAATCTATTTTAGGGCATAGCCACTAATCTCATAGTTAGACTATATCTTAAGCAAAACTTGGTGATTAACAGTATCGAAGGCTGCCGACTGATTAAACAAAATTAATCCAGAAGCCCTGCTTTCATGAACATTTAACTCAAGCATGATATCACTGTAGACTTTCAATAACGCAGTTCCACAGGAATAAGATTTCCTATACCCTGACTGACCCTAATCAATGTCATTAAAAAACGTGCATAATTGTGGAAAAAGAGCCATCTCTGATTTTTTTAAAAAAAGCTTAGTTTCGATATTGGACGTGGCTTAACATCTCAAAAAGGGTCATAGTTGTTCTCTTCAAAATTGGGAAAACTATAGCAGCATTCGTACTCTCAGGGAATACCCCTTGACAAAGTGAATTGTTAGCAATATTATGAAACATTGCTGCAATATATGCATGCAAAGCGCTGTTTTCATAACAGCATAGGATCTAAGAATTTTCAAAATGTTGATTTTGAATAACTGATAAGTTAATCTGTGAATATCTTTGCGAGTTAGAGTTGAAAAATTAGTCAACATGTTACCACAGATTGTTTCTACACTATTAATAACATCATCTATTGATTGACGCACTAATGTTGATTTTATTTTACTCTCTTCCAAATTATGCGAATTAATATTGGTAGGAGATTTAGATTTTGATGTTAAATTGATTAAACAGTAAAAATAAGACAGAATTTTGTTGTGATGCATTAAGAACCTTATTTCTAGATCACTTATATTCCAATAATGCTTATGAAAATTTTAATAGTTTATTATTCTTCTCATCCTTACTACGCATACGTCTTAATGATCTTAACATAGTACTATTGAATTCATCTAATGTTTTATTAGCATCATTATCAGGTCTGGAAAATAACATATCCGTTCCTACGCAATCTCTTCCCAATTCCAAAATATGAATGCCTTTGTAATCTCTAAAAAAAGTTGTACAAATACACTCTATTTTTTCACTGGATTGCTGTTGAAAGTTTAGTGTAAGAGTAAGAGGAACCTGAATAATCTGATTCATGATTATCAATAATACACGTACATGCCATACCCTATTCCTCTTCTCTTACAAGAATATGACAAATTCGATTAGTCGCATCCTTAACAATGTGAATAAAATCACCCAATAATATATTTGCGAGATGGGTACCCTGATGATCAATATGAATATTAAATTCCTCACAATACAACAAATCCATTTCTGCTGTAGAGATCTAATAGATAAAAATATAATAAATCCAAGATCATTAACATAGAGTACAACCATTCGATACATCCCCACTACTATCATTTAACATCATTAGATTTAAACTGAGTCGGAAACCTCACAAAAGGTAATTATGAAAAATAATAGCTTTTTGCTAATGAAAATTGGAAGCTTTCATATAAAATGGCAATCCCACCTCCTCTTGACTCCTTCGATTTATGAACATATAAGTAAAAGTAGTGTTCATTTTTTGGTAAGCATAGATTGAGAGCAACTGCATCATCATCATTAAAAATCCATGTTTGACAGATCATCAAAAAGAGGAAATATTGTCAATAATAAATTCGGTTATAAGTACATATTTATTATGTATCGACCAGGAATTTTAGTTAAACATTACTCGAATTCAAACGAGAATTCAGACTTCTTATCCACTTAATTGCATCGTAATTTTGATAGAATCTAGATATAGTGGTATTAGGAGGACAAAAATCTGGACTCTCGAGAAATTCTTTGAAATTATTATCAAATATGCAGTTAAAAAAACTGAATGAAGTATTTAATGGGTTAATATCATCTCTTGCAGCAATAAAGTTTTGCATCCATATCATTAATATACTCTTTTAAATCATCAACAATTGTAAAACTAGCTAAGCGACTAACAGATAGATACCTCCTAGGTATTGGTCTGGGAATGCTATTTAAAATAGATTTCATGCAACTTTATAGCTTTGTTACGATTCCCAATAATCACTTTGATGTGAAACAATTATCAACCCTTTTTCTACTTCCATTTAAAGCATCACTGTCTACTCATCTCCTGTGTGAAGTTTCTGGAAAAACACGATTGGGGACTAATTTTCATTAGTAAAAAATTCAATCTTTTCCGTTAAATCAGGAATTTCAGAAACTAAATGCTTAATTAGAATAAGCTCTTGCATTAGTGTTGGTAAAGTAATATTTATTACATTAAGACTAGAATTCACATCATCGTACCATTACATTTGTTGCACATCCAAAAAAGCAATAAATAGCCAATATCCTTAGCGTGAGTCATTATGCCAACGCATGAGGAATGAGATTTTACAATGAAAACATTTCATAGATTTTTATCGTTTAATGCACGATTGCAAGTTACGCAAACACAACAGTTGTCATCATAACAAATGTTATTATTATCTTCGTACATTTATTTATACACTATAATTTTCTGTCGTTAAATTTATGATTAGAGATGAATTCAATAGTCTATGCTATGATTTTATAGGAAAATTTTAAAAATTTTCAGAATCTTTTACATTTTTTTAAGCATTAGAATACGCAGTCTCAGTTGTTCTAACTACTTCGAATGTACACAAAAAATGATACCTCAGATTTGCAAAACAAAATTTTGATTATTACAAAATTAATGTACAAAACAAAAGAAATAAGTTCAGAATGCATTCAGCTGTAAGTTCTTCAAGGAAAGACGTATGTTCTGATTCTAAATGCAATTTTTTTCGTTAGTAACTACATATTTATTAGCAACATAATTACATCAATTCCATTTCTTATTTTTTTTAACAGACTTCATGGTTCATTGGACGTCAAATGAAAAATAAAAATTCCCCCCCCCCTATGTGATTTGATAGAAAAGTTCTTGAAGTTGCTGTCATATGACAGAATTCTTGTAGCTTGGTGCAAGTTCTTTCTGCTTTATGTGCAACTGCTGAATTTCTCAAATTTCATTATTCAAGAATTTGGTATATGAAATCAACTAATAGGTCATTTGCATTTGTATAAATTATTGAGTTTCTATTGTGAACTTACATTTGTGCAGCTTTCAACAAATTCAGCTTTGGAAATAATTCCATTTGAGTTCAAATCCAGTTCCTAAACATTCACTTTGAGTTCGGTTCTAGGTTATTTTCCAAATTGATTTGTTAAAATTTAACATTATCCAAATGAATAATAATGTACGCCATCTATCGTATGAAAATATATAACTATTGGAATACTGGAATAGGAAATTCTCATTTATAGTTCTAAATTTTTGTGTGTGAAAAATGTTTTTAAAATTGCTAATTTAGTAATCTTTAATTAATTTCAAGCGGCCAAAGTATTTTGAAAATGGGCTACATTAACAAAATACTTACTGCCAAGCATCTTTTTGCATGATTTTCCTGCAGAACTTTATTTTTCTCTTCTTGGTCATCAAGATTTTTATTTGACAAAA
This sequence comes from Hofstenia miamia, assembly GCA_900660155.1. Classification (NCBI taxonomy): domain Eukaryota; kingdom Metazoa; phylum Xenacoelomorpha; order Acoela; family Hofsteniidae; genus Hofstenia; species Hofstenia miamia. The sequence goes on along the minus strand of CABFPE010000005.1, from coordinate 1,270,411 downwards.
TGTACACGGAATGAATCATGTATAGTAGCTCCTAAGTAATTGTAAAATTTTTTGAAACAAAAGCAATTGTATATAAAATTATAGTTGCTGATTTGAAAACATTTATATATTGGAAAGGTTTATAATGGTTTTTTGCTGTATAAATATTTACTTTTGAAAAAATAATAACTTTTTATGCAATACTTGTTTATTGTTACATGAGCTCAACAATTGCATTGATAACATTGATTTTGTAGCATGATATATAAAAACTCACAGCATAGGTGCACAGAATGTTGAGTCGGATGTGCAATTGCCTATTGATTTAACTCAGTATGTAGATGTGAAAACAAAAAGCTGCATATTTTAACTGTTTCAAGGCTTATAGCTCTAAGAGTGTGAAAGTATTTGTCTCTTTGCCGTATAGTAATATTGACGAAAGTGCAACATTGTGGCGTATCAAATGTAATTTAACGTTGTATAGCCCAACCTTATGCTCAATATTTTTGGAAGATGGGAAAAATTAAGTTTTGAAACAAAATCATTATTTAGTTGCTAAACAAAGGCGTTCTACTTAGAGCACCGTTTACTAAGCATTCCTTAATTATACATTTATTTTTTCTATTCGAGGAGCAGCATAGTATTGTGGTGCTTTCCTAAAAATCCATAAAACTTCAAACAAAATAACTTGAGCAAAAACGTGTAGTACATATCCAACGAATACAATTCAGTAAATAAAAATAAATAACCTCATTGCTTATGACACCATCCTTATCAATGTCATAAATTGAAAACAACCAATTAAGCTGTTCTGTTGTGCTGCCTCTCAGAATAATGGAAAGGACTTTCAATATATCCTAAATCATTATGTTAAACCATATAGCGACAATTAAGGTTATAAAGAATTTTCGTTTTTAACATAAAAGTTAGATCTTTGAAATTGGAAGCATTTCGTGAAATAAATCTAAAATTCAATAAAATGAATTTTTGGAATGCAATATGTATAACTTCATTTTTTTCCTTAAAAGGCATTGTCTTGACTTATCAAGAGCGAAATAGCATCTTAGTGAAAATGAACATCAATACAATGAAATGCTATTAGCCATATTTCCACTAGTGTCACTTTTATGTAGCAAATCGATTTTTCCCATTTTTGAACAATTGTATCCAATCCTGTTAAGAAGCATTGAAAGCCTTTTATATGGACACTTCTATGGGGTTGGGACCGCTCATGCAATGATGAAGATTTGTGCTAAAACCTATTCTTGTGCCTGAAGTACATGCAAATAAGAATTATTTTTCAATGAGAGATCCGATTTTTCCAAAGTATTCAAATTCTTTCCATACCTAGTTTTCAGATAATGAAGTGGTCTAGTACTCATGGGAACAACAATTACCCTAAAATATATTGTTTTTTGAAGACAAACTTTGTGAGTTCAAATAATTTTTAGGGAAGCCATCACAGATTTTGAAAAACTTTTAGTGGAATTAGGGTTAAAAAGGAATTTCAAAGCTGCAGACTTAAGTAGATATAATGATGCATAATAAGCATCATGATAAATCTCTATCACAGCAAGATTACTAGGAGTTCACTTCTAAAATTAAATAATTGCATATTTTAGTTTAGCAGGCAAATAAAACCGTATAGTATTTAGAAGTATAGCGCTGTAATAACCTGAATAATTTTGAATGCATACTTATATTTAAAATACTAGAATCACCTCGAAATTAATTTCTCCTTTGCCGTATACGTCCATTGCGCCGAAAAGAATAGATGAATACTCAGTTACGTCTAAATTCATTTTGCTTTTGACGCATTTAATTAAATCATTTACCTCCCACTGGAAAAAATTCTTCAAGTGTTTTAGAAAAATCTCTTTTGCTAACAAGCCCTGTAGGGTAGCTCTAAATGTAATTCAATTACAATAATTAGTGCTAAAAACAGGTTTAATATATTATTTTATAATAATGAAAGGCATTCTCAGAATTCAAGAGTAAAGTGAACCGTTCAGCTTAAGTGCATAACAATTTCTTTCAATACATTGTAAATTAATTTGACATAACCATGTATACATGCATTTCCACGTACACATAAAATCACATGTAGCTGCATATAAATTTGCATGCAAATTCACTCGAAGCACATTACCTGTTTATATGTTTGATACATTCGCTTTACCTCTTCCTTAGTGAACCGTGATTTTGAAACAATTCTCTCTACACTTTCTGGTCGCCATCTGCCAAATTGCATTTCAAACTCTTCAAATTCCGCGTCTAAATTTAAAATCCGCAAAATGAATTTTTTACAAAGATAGAGCATTTTGAAAAAGAGCCCTCTCTGCTTTTTAAGAAAAGGCCTAGTTTCGATATTGGACGATAGCTTAACATCTCAGAAAGGGTCATAGTTGTTCTCTTCAAATTGGGAAAACTATAGCAGCATTCGTACTCTCAGGGAATACCCCTTGACAAAGTGAAGCGTTAGCAATATTATAAAACATTGCTGCAATATATGCATGCAAAGCGCTGTTTTCATAACATATCATAGGATCTAAGAATTTTCAAAATGTTAATTTTGAATAACTGATAAATTAATCTGTGAATATCTTTGCGAGTTAGAGTTGAAAAATTAGTCAACATGTTACCACAGATTGTTTCTACACTATTAATAACATCATCTATTGATTGACGCACTAATGTTGATTTTATTTAGTCAAACTAAATGAACATAAATTACCGGTATTCTCATGGGACATCAGAAAAACCCTTAGATAAGGAAAATTGTCATGAGATGGGATGGAAAATTTTGAAAAAATTTATTACAATCGTGTGGGAAAATATTCACACATTTTGCAATAAATAATCCATTGAAGAATTATTACTTAAAATATGCCGCCAGAGCTTCCACTGTTATACAAACTCGATTTCAATTTTTCAACATGTTCCAAGTTCCAAATATTTAAACTCCATTGATTGATAGCTTACTCAAAAAAATTTTTTTATTGCAACATTAGCAACTTTAGAATAAGCACAATAATAATGAATTTATAAAGCTCCACTAAATTTTTATTTAGAATTATTGTATCACATCTCTAGTTGTAGGATATGTTGTATGAAAAGATTCAGTTGGGGTCCTTTCTTTGTGTAATGGTTCGAACGTTTGAACATTGTGGCTGAACATTCCATGACAACTTTAGACATTTGTACTAATCTAAGAAATTGGTATTCATTAATACTAATGCACAGTGAATAAATAAATGCCATTGAGCTTCTAAATAATAATTCAAAATTACAAACAATTATATAACTTAAAATTTTTTCACATTTGTGATGTTGAGAGAAGAGAAAATCAACAGGGAAAAAAGTGTCTGAAAAATATTTCTACCACCTTGATATATATAAGCAGCACATTTTATCACACTTTATTTGACAGAATTGTCACATTTACAACATAGTATCTTTGAAGACAAGCAGAATGACATGTTTAGAAGAATTCAATAATTAAAATATATTCTAAATGTGAGTGCAAAGGAAAATTCATATTCAGTGATAGACATCATTCAGGGCAATTCCACGCAAACATTGCTGATTGAAAATACCTAACGCTATTTCTCAATTTCCACTTTTTAGTCAAATCACTTACCAAATAAACAATAAAACGTTTCATATTCGCATTAGATTTGTACCTCGCGTTGTAAGACGTTTTAAAGTAAAACTTTTTCAAAACATTATATAGAACAATTTCAATCCAATTGCTGAATGCCATCTATTGTACACCAATGATATTGCAAAAAGTTTTCTTAACATTTTCTTAGCCATGACCTTACGTTTTCTAAACTTCTTCTAAACATATTTTAGACGTCTTTTAAGCGTTTCGAAAAGTTTTCTAGACGTTAACGTTTGCTAAACCATTTCGAAACGTTTTATTGTTTATTGGGATAATAGATATTTTGAGCTTTAAAAATAAAGCAGTTGTGTTAGAACAGCATTGAATTTTTGTCTTTTGTTATATAATACACTTAAACTATACTCTCTTAATGTTCTAAGATTTGAAGGAAATTACATAACAAAGTATGTACGCATATTTTTGTTGATTGCTGCTGAGTTTGACATGCCAACTCTAAACAACATATTGACAAACTCAATGAATGGAGTCATGTACCAGTACACGACAGCATTTTGCGTTAATAGTAATATATGCTGTCCATGACAATAAATATGAAATAATTTTTTAATAAAATTTTGTTTGTAAAAACTGCGTTTTTACGATCAAAATATGTATTTTTAATCAAATATTTTGTAATGCTGTGTTAAATAATGCATTTATTATCGAGCAGACACGTATTTAGATAAACAAGTTGTTTCCAATACGGAATTTTACACCAAAATATTTCTACTAATTAAAAAAATGTGTAATTACGTAACATAGCATTGCTCTTCAGCGTTTAAACAACTGCATCAAATGCGCAAACAGTTGATCTTTGAAATTTTGCAACCATGTCTATTAACTATATTCAATGTGGGCGTATTACTGCGCCCTGCTATTGAATTGATTAGTGTGTCTATTCTAGATCATCTAATAACAAGCATGTTGTTCAAGAATGTATATATATATATATATATATATATATATTGGGGCCTTGTCAAATAGTAAATTTTCCTCTGGCTTACAAAGCAACAAATGTGCTATTTTTGGTGCTACAAAACGAAAATTTTTTAAAAAATGTATTCAAATATTTTTGGGCTATTAGATCATCTTTCTGTCAAAGAATGAAAAAAAGATCTTGATGGTGTTAAACAATTCAGATATTGACTTTTTGTAATGATGATTTCTGTAATGTGCCAAATGTATAGTGAAAATATACCAACCACCAATATATTAATTATGCAATTTTCAAAATCCTAATATATATTTATATATATATATATATATATATATATATATTCTATTTTGAGTTTTAAGTTACTNGCGAGCATAGGTTGAGGTTTAGAAGGGGTATATTCCAGAGAGACAGCTTAGCACCACTACTGTTTGTAGTTAGCTTAATCCCCAACACAGAAAAGATAAGGAGACAGGTATAGGGTATAAGTTGGAGAAGAATGGTACATGGATGACCTGAAGATGTATGCTAGTTCAAGGAAGATGTTGCAGAAGCAAGTGGAGACATTGGAGAAAGCAAGCAGAGATTGTGGGTTGGAATTTGGATTAGGAAAGTGTGTGACAGTGACAATGACCAGAGGCAAGTGCTCAGATGGAGATGGTATGAGGACGAGCAGCGGGGATAAGATTGAGGAAGTCAAAGAAGGGTACAAGTACTTAGATGTGATAGAGAAAGATAGAACAGATCATGAGGAAATGAAGACGAGGTTTAGAGAAGAATACAAAAGGAGAGTAAGGAAAGTACTACAGAAGTCGGCATTGAATGGACAGAAGAGGTTAAAAGCAATTAATACATGGGCAATACCAGTGTTGAGATATTCGGCAGGAATATTTAGGTGGAACAAGAATGAACTGAGGGAATTAGACAGGGATACAAGGAAGATACTAGCAGCAGAGAGAGCATTCAACCTCAATGGAGATGTAGATAGGCTGTACATGGCAAGGCATAAGGGTGGGGAAAAGGCTGCTAAGTGTGGAGGAGACTGTAGAAGCTGAAGCACTAGGGCTAAAGGAATATGTAGAAGAGCAACCTAAGGTGTCCCTACTAGAGGTCACTAAGGAGTTAAAGAAGATATGAAATGAGAGTGAAGGAAAGAAGATATACCAGAGTACGATGGAATCAGAGAGACAAACAAGGTATATGTAGAAGGCAATGCATGGAGAATACTGGAGGAACACTGAAAAGTGTGATAGAGAAGAGAGCAACAAGGGGTTAAAGAAGGCAGGACTGAAGAGAGAAACAGAAGCACTAATAATGGCAGCACAGGAGCAAGCAATAAGAACAAACTGGGTGAAGAAGCATATAGACAGAAGAGTAGAAGTAAGTGATAAGTGTAGGCTATGTAAGAAAGAGGCGGAGACAGTAGATCATCTGATAGCAGGGTGTGAGAAGTTGGCACAGAATGAGTATAAGTTCAGGCANAGAGAAGAGAGCAACAAGTGGTTAAAGAAGGCAGGACTGAAGAGAGAAACAGAAGCACTAATAATGGCAGCACAGGAGCAAGCAATAAGAACAAACTGGGTGAAGAAGCATATAGACAGAAGAGTAGAAGTAAGTGATAAGTGTAGGCTATGTAAGAAAGAGGTGGAGACAGTAGATCATCTGATAGCAGCGTGTGAGAAGTTGGCACAAAATGAGTATAAGTTCAGGCATGACAAGGTGGGAAGAATGGTACACTGGAGTTTGAGCAGGCAGCATGGGTTAGAAGCAGGAGACAAGTGGTATGAGCACAAGCCACAGGGCGTCATAGAAAATGAGAAGGTTAAGATACTGTGGGACTTCAACATACAGACGAACAAAGTAATAGAAGCAAGGAGGCCATAGTAGTAGACAAAGAGAAAAGATTAGGAACAGTGATAGACATAGCAATACCAAAAGACAAAAATGTAGAAAGCAAGGAGAAAGAGAAGATAGACAAGTACAGAGAGTTAGCAGAGGAAATAGAAAGGCTGTGGAAGTTAAAGAAAGTTGAAGTAGTCCCGGTAGTTGTAGGAGCACTAGGAGCAGTGAGTAAGAAGCATAAGAGATACTTGGAGGAGTTGGGAGTACCAAAGTGGGGAGGAGCAGTAGCACAGAAGGCAGCATTGTTAGGAACAGCTAGAGTCCTGAGGAAAGTTCTCAAACTCACTGGGAACTGGGTGAGTTTCCCGAGCTGAGAGGGATACCAGCATGAAGCTGTGAGAAGAATAATAATAATAATAATAATAATAATAATAATAATAATAATAAATAATGATAAAAATATGAAAAAAATAAATTCTATAAATTTAGACACCAATTCAATACGATAGGCCATAAATATTATCACCGACTTAGCCTCGATAAAAGGATAGAAAGAACTATACAAGAATAGCCTTAAATAATATCATTCACATGCTGTTTAGAACGATTTTATTTAATAAGAAAAATATTATCAACATTAGCTGAATTATTAAGAAATTGGGATATCGTACCCTTAAATGTTTTAAAATCATCAGAAATATTTAGAATATTATTTTCTATTAATATATTAGAAAGTACATAAACAAGTTTCTATAATTTGAAAGTTTTTGTTTATTTTTTTACATTTTCTTATAAAATCAAAAATTCATGTAAATAATTTGATAGCAAATTGATAAGATTCCCGACTTTAATTAATAGAAATTAATTGTGATTTATGAATCCTGCAATTCGCAATAAGAAAGCAGTATGTTAAAACTGAAAAATGCAAATCTTATAGAGATCAATTTTACATAGTTCCGGAGCATTAAATGGAAATAGTGGAGAAGTTTGTAAGACTTGCAAAATTTTAGGTCTATATTAGGATTGCATCCTGACTCGTTTGGAATGTTAAGGTAAAAAACCAATCATGTTTAGTATAATTCAAACAATTGCATTTAAAGAAAATGCCTGTTTTTTAATTAGCAGTTCAATCTTTAATGGAGTACCTTAGAGACCAAACATGTAAAGAGTTTTTATCAAGGTGTCATAATTTAAAATCAATTGAATTCTTATTCATCCGCTATGGTGAAAAGGTGACAAGAATATTTTGATATTTTGTGAAATATATCATTTGTCCCAAAACATTAAACTTTGGTAAAACTGATGTTAGACATTTTGAAGTGGAAAAAGTACTGTTTACTGTTTATTTAAACTTATTGAAAACAAATACATAAATAGACACCATAGAGATACATCGAATAGTTTTTTTCTTTTGCTGATTCAAATCTTTAAAACCTGATTGGTACATTTCACCATGTCCCCCTGATTACGAATCTGCTTGGACCAGTTGTAACTAGGAACTATGAAATTTATAGCGTAACACTTAAAAACTATTGGATTCAATTCCTGTGCAAATGAAACATATGCCCTAATAACCAAGTAAACAAGATTTTCATAAACTTTCAAAAAATTAATTAATCTAATGAAAACTATGGAACAGCTTTTTAAAATATTCTTCCTAATTTTTACCTTTAGAACACTTGTATTTCTGTCAATTATTTATCAGAACTATGTTTATTTGATAAGACATATCTTCTTAAAAACTCGAAAAAAGAATTTTGCTGGAACAATTTTGTAGATTTCTTCCAACTTGAAAATAGTTGTACGAATCGTTTGGTAGTTAGTTTAATTGTATTTGTACATATTACTTTGAAAAATTTTAGTGTTCGAGGGACTTACCAAAAGCTCGAGGCGCTTGTTTTTAAAAAAAGTCTGAATTCCATATTGTAATGATTTATTTACAAAAATACGGATTAGCAAAACATTCACTTTTCAATATAGTCGGCCTCCACGTCAACACAATTCCTTAATCTTTTTTCGAGTTATTTGAGCCCCTCCTCCAATCACACCTGTGGAAACCTTGCGAGTGAGCCCTTCACAGCCTTCTTGATTTTCCTTTAATTTTGAACCGTATTCCTCAGTGGAATAAGGAGGTGGAAGTCACTGGGAGCCAAGTCAGGTGAGCATGACGAAAAGGGAAAAAGTTGCCAATTCAGCTGGTTGAAACTGCCCATGGTGATCCTGGCAGTATGGACTCTTGCGTTGTCATGCAGGAAAAGAGAACGTCGTTACCAGATTTTTCCTCTGGCAGCTTGTCGTGAAAAATCTTGAGGAAACTGGTGTAATACTCAACGTTGGTCGCTCTTCCAGGAGGGCAATAATCGATGTGAATCACACTCTCGCAATTCCAGAAGACGGTCACTTCGAACTTCCCGCAGATGGGGCTGACTTGGAGGAAACAGGTGGCTGCTCACTCCGCCCTATCCACTATATGGTCTACCTCTTGTTTGCTGGCAGGAAGTGGGGGTGGGAGTTTCATTCGCCATGATGATTCTCTTCCAAAAGACACTGCCGTATTCTTCCAGAAGACCAAGACAGAATTGATGACTCGTTGAGCCCAACAAGTAGAAACCTTGGACAACTCAAGACGCACAAGACGATCATGAATGATCCACTGAAGCGCTCCACGAGACAGACCAGACTTCTACTCCAGCTCATCGAAGATTAAACGACGGCCGTATTGATTGAGGTTCCAAACCAACAAGCTAAGAAAATGCAACTTATTTCATTCCAAAACTCTGTTCAACAATTGTAGAGATTCCTTTTCGTTTGTCAATGAGATAGAAGCATTCGATGATGAGCTTAAGAAAAGGTTTTAAGACTTCAAGTCTCATGACAACAGTTTGAATATATTCTCCTCAATGTTTCAAGTTGATATCGAGAAAGCTCCTGAGGCATTGCAAATTGAATTATTAAAGTTACAAGGCGCCAGAATTTAAAAACAATATTTGGAAATTTACCATTCTCAATTTCTACAAAACTATACCTAACAATTCATTTTCGATTATAAAGGAATTCGCGAACAAAAATGATGGTGCTGTTTGAAAGTACGTATATGAAGTTCATCAAATCCAAATCGAGGTCGAGGTTGACCGATTTTCACCTCGAAAACAACCTAAGAGTAGCTTCATCAAACATTGCTCCGGGTATTGATACCCATACTTTAAGCAAAACCAACACTAATCTCTTATTAACTTGTTTATTGTATTGTGATTGTTGCAAATGCATTCTAAAGTTCAAAATATTTTCTGTTCGCATGTGAATGGGCATCAAATAATCGAAGGAAAAAAGAAAATACTTGTGAGTTTGCTTGAAATTCTTGCTAACCATGGTTATTACAAAGTTACAATTTAGTTGCCCAGACGAGGTATTGAAATTGGCGATCTTGCCCTCGAGCCGAGAAGGTTGCCCCTATATGCTTTAAGGTAATGTTAGTAGAAATAAGGTTAAAAGATTTTCAATATTTACTAAAATTTTAAATTTTCGTAACTAATTTTTCCCGAATAAATTTTGAAAATCCTTGGATTTGGTATTACGAGATTGCGATACTCACGAAAGATTTGCAAGTTCGTCACGTGCAAGTTTCTACTCTGTTTCGTACAATGGATCACAAGTATTCAAACAAGAATTTTACTGGAATAATTCAAGAACTTCAAACGTTGAAAAAACATTGCACATTGTTACGAAATCAACATTAGGAGTGCGAATAGATTTGATGACAAATTGTGTAATTGAAATCACCAAGTGGACACATGCTAAGATGTAACACTTAACAGTTTACTGCTATGCATTCTTTTTCCAATTTCAGTGTCAGTGTTACATTTATCGCTTATGGGTATCTTGTGAACGATATTAGCCACTGAATATGTATTAAGTGAAATAAATGTAGGGCCACGTTAGTTTGCACTTTACAGTGGACTTACATCAACGATGAAGTAAATTCTAAATGTTTAATCCCCTTTTATTTCGTGAAAATATATGTAGTTCCTGTGAGAATATTTCAAGTACTTTTAGGCGAATGATTAACCTTAGCGAAAGTAGATATTAGTTTTGTTTCAAATAATGAGGTAGAAAAATTCAATTCATTTTGCAATATATGGGACTTGGAATACTTCTGGTGATTAGATGTTATAATATCGTAACTTATATATACGTAGTTAATACATGTGTAAGCTATTGAGGCTTATAAAAATTGTTTTATCACAGCGTTAATCTTTTCCTTCGAAATCGAAGTTGCTAAAGTGTATGTCAGGGACTTGTGTTTGCGAATGTTAGTTTTTAGCGCCCGAGCTCGCCCATACTCCGTAAAATAATCAATAGCCCACACGCCCGCCCGTAAAACATTTGGCCCACCCGCAGCAATTTTTTATAACCCGCAACCAATGTGTACATAAAATTATGTACACCTGGACCTTAACCCGCCCTCATAAATCTATGTCCACTCGCAAAGTTTGCATTAAGCTTAGCCATATTATTAAAAAATATAGGTGTTGAACCAAATAAAATTTGAAATCAATGTTTCAAATTTATCCTAGCACATTTCTCGTTATAATTACTTCTGCAAAAAAATCATACCGTTCGTACAAGAGCTTAGTCAAAGTCAAAGAAAAACAAAAATGTAGTTGAATTATGATAAATTTATCAGACCCACTCGTACCTCATCAGCAAAACACTAATATATATATATATATATATANTCTATATTTTACTAATGTCAACGCAAGTTTCAATCAGCAAATGTGTTTTGTCATTGAAGTTATAAATGCATAAATTTCCGTTTATATTCAACTAAGTCAAAGAACCCTTTTTAAAATTATATTTTTGATGTATATACAGTATATATATATATATATATATATATATATACTGTATATACATCAAAAATATAATTTTAAAAAGGGTTCTTTGACTTAGTTGAATATAAACGGAAATTTATGCATTTATAACTTCAATGACAAAACACATTTGCTGATTGAAACTTGCGTTGACATTAGTAAAATATAGAAATTTATAGAAAACCAACTTTTCTTATATATTTTAGTAGCCTAGTTGAAAAAAATAGTCCGTAGTATAATCTATTATGTAAAGGGCAAAATTTTATCCACTTATATCTGAGAAAGTTTTAAACGTAGGTACAACATCATATATTTGTGTAACCCCCATGACCTCCTGAAGGCTTTAGGCACATTTAATCAATGACTTAATTAATGAAGTAATTATTGACTAAAATATTCCCACTTGATTTCTTGAATATACGTGGCATTTCATAGTTTCTCTTATTGTTTAACAGCTTTCTCAGGTTACAGCTGTACTATGGAGAATTTCCAAGATTATTAATCTAGATATTGCTTTTGTATCAACTTACAGGTTATTGAATGCATTTCCCGAGTAGAGCACGGGTCAAACTGCTAGTTAACTATATTATAATTGATATTTAATAAGATTTTCTACCAAAAGCCTGTACAGGGTTTACGTTGATTTCATAAGCTATGCAAGGTTTTAGCAGAAATTTGCAAAATATTTCAAAGACATTGAATGATTTGCTTTAAGGACACCAAAGTATAAAATCCATTCATATAATCGACCTAAACCTAATGGGAAGAGGTGCAAGAAAATTGAGTGCAGTATTTCTAAACCATCCCAGAAAGTTCTCGGATAAATCAACCAACCAAGCTGAAAGGCGAAAGCCGAGGCAGAAGGGTGGCGCTAACTAACACTCGACAGGCACGTCGCTGTATGGAGTCCCGATGCTACGGTTGACTTTAAACATCAGGGTAGAAGAAGGTGCCACCATGAGTACTTTGTGCATTTGGATCGGTAACGGTAGAGAAGCCTTTCTGTTAAGTTCTTCCAGTAGACAGACGGCGACACATTGAAAACACTGTTGGCAAGACTGCTGCTGGTGCCAGTTCAGGAGTGCGTCTCATGGGGACAGTCATACAGGGATGACTCTGTGTTTCTGGCCTATGAGATAGGACAAGGCCAGCGCATCAAAGCTGCATCACAGGACGTTATGATTCAACATGTTTTAATTTTCGTTACCGGAGTCTCAAATCTAGATGCTTTGCATTCAGTTTCAAATGCTCCAATACAGTTTTCGGATCTTCTTAGTAGCCAGCAGGCGCTCTCTTAGTTACTTCCGTTAGTAGCATTGCTTGGCCAAAGCGGTAAGCGCAACCCCTCCCCCCCAACTGAAATTCAGACTTCGGCTTCACTCTTCTGATCAGACTCAACACAGATCAGCACTCTGTCGCCAGGGGTTCGCCAGGGGATTTGTACGATCAAACCGGCCTTAGTGCTAGGAGTTAAGGTCTAGACCCGGATTGTGACTTAGTAACCCGGAACAAGTGCACTATAATTTTTAATCGAATATTTAAAAATAAATCAGTGCCCTTTCAAATTTAAGAAAAATTACTTATTGTAATAAGTGTATTTTTCAACAAAATTTCTAAGCAGTAAGGTATAGTATAAAGTACAGAGGTATGTTTGGTTTTGGTTTACTTTTTTATGTGTAGAAGACATATTAAAATAGTGATTTTGGATTTCTGATTTTATTTAGCTACCGCCAATTTAGATTCAAAATAAGGCCAAACTAAAGCTGATCACTGTCGTTAAGAATGGATTCCTGTTCCTGTGTATTACAGATGCACTTTCTATCAAACATTAAATAAATCCAAATACAGAAAATGTTGACGACAATTTGTTGTTATCTAATTCAAATAAATTTAGTTTTTGTAGTAACCAACGATATCAGTAAAGCAAACGGAAATACATCTAGGGCAAATGCAATTCATTCACTGCAAACCTTAATCTTAAGTTCTGATGTAACCGTTTTTTATCATAAGTGTTTGAGAACAAAATAAATACTTGGTAATTAGCTTAAGAAAACCACGATAAAAGAAGGATATGACAAAATCTACTATTTTATCAAATTGTTAACTAATCAAAAAGTGCAAAATAAGTGTAGTTGGTACACTCAATAAATGCAAACTAGCTTAGTCCAAAATAAACTTTTTGTACATATTATAGTGCATTTATTTTTAAAACACCCCTGGTAATGCAATTATTGATACCAAAAAACATCAGTCAAAATAAAATTCATAAACAATTTTTCTTCATCTAATATATTTCTTATTGGCTTAAGATTTATACTAAGGCTTATTGCTTTGACTGGAGTAGTTTAAAAGATTTGTTTAACAATCTTTCTTTGAAAATTCTGGTAAATATAATGACATTTCGCATAACAGCACGCCTCAATGGAACAGATTCGGGACGTGGATTAATGAAAGAAGAGATTCTCCTCCATCATTTGGTGATTTCAGATTTTGTATATATTCATTAGTTTTTGAGTTATTAGTGGGTTAAATAATATTTCAAGAACCATAAACATATTTTCTAAAATTCTTTTGCAGCTTGACCTTAAGTCAGCCAAGTATATTTATAGTGCTTGATAAAATTTTGCTTTAACCACAACTAAGTGATATCTTGTTATCGTTCAAATTGGTACAAAACAAAATTTGAGAAGTTTCCATAATGATAAATAATGATACCTTTAAAGGTACAACGGACTTTAAGTTACAATAATTAGGTTTTTTGTAAATAGAAATTTCAAAATCATTGTTGACAATAAAATTACATAGTATTGTCTTATTTTGCCCCTATTTAAATGGCATTTCTGATATATTTGTGCCCTTAAAATTCTTAGTTTAACATTTTCGACAATGGTTTGATGTGAATAGAAACTGGCGTCCCACTTATACAAATTTAGGAATAGCACAATATAGATATTTAATTTTATATTTAAGAAAATATAGAATCATATATGCGCTTGGTTTACTAATTTTATTTATTATAGTGCTTGAAGAGGGCTATTTACACAAACGGTCAGCAATTACTACATTACATACCCATTTTTCTAGAATTATTATCATACTAAAGTGCATACATTGACAAAAAATAAACAAATAGATGCATATAGTTTGGAAAATCATGGAATTTTTCAAATCCACTAATAGAATGTGTACAATAGATTTTTACCCTCAAGCCTGTAATACTTCTAAGGATGTAATTTTTTAAATTTCGAGTATGCTTCTAAAATATCGCTATCTTCATTAAATTAATAAATCTATAATGATGATAAATAACCTACTAAAATTTTTTGCAATGTTCAAATATAACTTTAACAACCTAGGAGCAATTTCATTTGCATCATATTTTAGTTATTGATGTGTTACTCACATTTTAAAATAATACCCTGGGTACGGTGGTTGACTTAACGTTAAGGTTTAATAAATTCAATAGCCCTAATTCTAAAATTAAGAAGTTATTGAGGATACGCATATTTCTTTCGAAACTTCGTCCTCATATGGGGAAGAAGATTGCTCGTCTACATAATTCCTTCGGAAAACAGCATGCTGGTGTTATATTACGAGCACATCTTGATGCTGGGATTATCTCGTCTTCTCCTTCCCGATCGCCATTGGTTTTGCTATTTGAAGCAAAATTCCTATTTTTTTCATTTTTATATTTTTTTTATAAAGGTCCGAATTTTCCCAAATTTTGGGAGTGGGTATCAAACTAGGCTAAAGCAATCACGTTTTGCTCAGGTGTTTTGTCCATATCAAATGAAACGCTAACTGTTTTAAGTATGTTTCACATCTATATACAAACAATAAAAATTTCTCTATTATTCTGAAAACAAATGAATATATTAAAATTTTCAGCCAAATCAAATTGAGATTTATGTCAGTTTATTCCCAAATTTTAGTCAATTGTCAAGTATCCATATATTGAAAGAATATGCTATTAGAAAACGCACTCAAAAGCTTAATAACATTATATTAATTATTTAGTCTTGATAATTTTAAATCATTTGAAAGACGGCATAATTAGAACTAATATAAATTTTAATGTGGGTTTTTCATATTGTGACAATACAATTGCTGTCTTTCATAAGTACAATGTGAGAAATTTTACAAAATCAAATTAAGTAGTACAATTGCACTCCTAATTTAAAGACACGTACCTAGAAATATCGTCAATCAAACAGAATGTTTTGTTTCAAATAAAAGAGTAATTTGCGTGACAGAATGATTAGCTTGCACCTGCTGTATTTGTTCATTTAATTAAATTAAGTGTCAACACATTTAACAGTATATTCTTATTTGACTGTACTCTTTTTTATATGTAAATTACTTCCTGCTTATAAATGTGAAAAATGTTCTAAGGCCACAGTTGGACACTTTCGAGAAAACCATATACGTTCCAGTCAGCCTTTGAGTACTGCGGAGGTATTAAGAATATTTTAAATATTATTATTATTATCATTATATGAAATTTAGAAAACACAAAACTAAGCCCGCCATAACATTTGAAAATTTGGGCCTGAATAGTTCTTACTATAAGCTAGGAATTGCACATGCTTATAAATATGCCTGCTCCTAGATTATAGTAGAGCTTGTTTGCGATAAAGTTCTGCAATAATTTCTCTCCAAAATGAAAATAGTCAGTAAAATTGAGCTAATATTGCATCGCGATAAAATCAATCGTGTTCGGTAGGATTGGGTGAACGCAGAACACATTTTCAGCAGCGGCATAATTCGGAGACGGATGTATTAATAAATAATAAAATATTATGATATCTTATGTTAGCCATGAAATATACAGTCGCGGTCATAATAGTTAGGACGCGCTGTCTAAACGCAACGCAATACAATTTGACCGGAATGACAGGTGCTCAATGAAAATATTTAAGTAAGCAACTGAATCACACATAGAGTTTAACCATCATCTCATTTACATGTAGTTTAATTTCGGGTTTTCGATTACTGTCTCCGGAAGGCATGGCTAAAGAGATACCAAGTTTTGGACGAAAGCTTGTCATTCAACACTATCAAAATAAGATTTCTTATCGCGAAATTTCGAGACACACTAGTACCTTAAAGAGTACAGTAGGCTACATTATTACCGAAATAAAAAAAGAAGGAAAGCTAACAACAAAGCTGAAGACAGGGAGACCACGCAAGTCCAGTGGAAGGTCCATTAAAAGACTGGTGCGATTATCCAGAATTTGCCCCATTTGACAGCCAGGCAATTGAAAATAGAGTATCGGTTAGAACTCTACGGCGGAATCTACAAAGAGTGGTTCTGTTTGGAAGGATAGCTTCGAGAAAACCCATATTATCCAGAAAACAAAGAATTGCAAAATTGACATGGTGTCGCGCACATGCACAAAATAGCGCAGAAGATTGGGGTAAAGTGTTCTTCCGATGAAAGTGTTATAGACTTGTCCAAAAAGAAGGCCCAAATTTGTACGGCGTCCACCGGTTAGTCTTAACAGATATAGGTCTATGTATCTCGCAAGATACATACCACGCAATTCAAAGAAGTTAATGATTTGGGGTTGTATCTGGTCTTCGGGACACCGTGTATTGGTTGGTGTAGATGGAAATATGAAATAGCGTTCAATATGGACATATTATTATCGACCATCTATGCCCAAATATGGAGGAAGGATTTATTTTTCAGCAGGACAATGTCCCCTGCCACACGTCAAACCACACCAGAGAAGTCAGAAGTCATGGACAACATGAGGACTGCACTGTTACCTGACTGGCCCACTAGCTCGTCTAACTTTAACAATATAGAGCACGTATGAAAGTTGCTCAAAGATCGGCTGCAACAACACGTTTTTGACAACATAGTAGGGAGTTTGTTTGCTATTGCAGATGGACAAATTTGTACTCTTTACAACTCCATCCCCAAACGACTTCGTTGTGTAATCAAAGCACGTGGTTATCCCACAAAGTATTGAAATAGACTCTATCAGTTTCGTATATATANATATATATATATATATATATATATATATATAACGGACTAGGAAAAAGGGTCACTTGGGATTGCGTACAACTTTTGAGAAAATTAAGGTCAAAGTTCAAGCATGTTTTTTTGTGTGTATCTATTTATGCACTACGATTGCGCAACGGTGCCATTAGTGTGAGTTAAGCCTGAAAATGGATAGATCAGGGCTAGCAGGCAATGTAGACCTAAAAAGTGAGTTACTTATTTGTGAAATTGGTTATTTTTCAGATAGAAAAAATGACGGGGAACCATTCTCAGATCACGAAAGTGTTGAAATGTGTGTACTCAGTGAAGTCTCTGGAAGAGTAATGATTGAAGAAGCTGATGGGCACCAAAAGTCATTTTTGGCTTATAGTATAAAATATGAACATTTTCTTTCTCTGTTCGATTAATAATTGACCGTTCTCTGTGCAACAAGGCACAAAATCAAAGTGCCCTATCTATTATGACCGCGACTGTAGCTCGTGCTGTGAATAACACTAGCCTGACCTGAATTCGCATGCCCCGCCAAGTATCAAAATGTAAAATACAATATTCAGGTCAAATCGTTTGTTTCTTGCGCATGATCGCTGATACCGTTCACGAGTAATGGCTTCATCAAAATTCAACAGGCGGCGCGTTGCCAAACTCTAGATTCAAGTCGGTTTAATTTAATGCCTGAAACAGGCCATAAACTTGTGCCATTAATAGAGAAATTGAGCATAGTATGGACAGAAATCAACATTGTATTATCTACAGTTAAAATGAAATTTGATAATAATTTTTCAACATAAAAATGTGTTCTTCAAAACCATTCATTTACTACATTAAAAAATAAAAAATAAGAAACTCAATTGAAAATGATTGTTTTCCAACTATTTTATGGTCTTTGTTAGGTATTACCAGAAATAATCGACCCCATTTCAAAAACGCGATGATAAATCTATAGTTGTCACGGTATGAGATGATATTACCATTTTATAACTTATATTACAATGGTAGTCTATGTAAATGATTTTCATGGGATTTAAAACTTTCCATGCATAGAATTTGCTCTTAGTTTACATCCCAAACTCATGAATATTTATTTGCAAATTACCACTGTAAATTTCTTTGCTCATCATACTCGAAATTCATTAAAGAATTACATCATCAGAAGAAAGTTGTTTTTACACTTAGAATTTCACATGGAACATTGAGAAAAGTAATTATATTATAAAAATATTAATAATATATATTTGGCTCTACTTATCATCATATTTCTAAGGTTTGCATCAGCTACGAGTATATTTTCGTGCTGCAAGCAGGGTCAACCCAACACAACCTGACCCACGGATCGACTCAACCAAAATTCGGGTGGTGATTGGTAATATACACAATAGACTTTGCAGTAAAAAGCTTGAAGCCAATGTTTTTCTAAAAATTAATGATTTTCATATTGAGTATTAATCATTTGTATTTTCCTTTTTCCTTGCAGTTAGGAAATGTGTTCATTACTTAGACAAATTATTATTGAATTTCTGAACCAAGTGTCATGTCATGGGTCACAATACTTAGGGTCACATTATAAATTTGTGGAACACAATGCAACAGGTCTTCAGTCTCAAATTTACATTAAATTTATACTTAGTAATAGTCAGCATAGGATCCCAATAGAATACATATTCGAATATTCGGTTAATCTTAATTCGACATAATAGTTGACATTTTCTTAAGATGGTGTTCTACTTTTCCTGAGCAGAACATAAATTCGTCACATTGGAATATTCCTATTTAATTAGATCCAACCTATTTTGAGTCTATTTTTTGGTGAACTCTAGATTAAAATAACCATAATTGTATGCTTATTTATTCAAATATTAGGTCAATTACCAATTCGATTTGATCCGCTTATTAGGAAATTTAGCAATCTTGGTATTTGGGCACATCTATATGCTTAGGGTTAAATAAGTTTTCCCAGTCATTTACAGAAAATATAATAATTACTAACTGGTATATATTTATCTGAAATCACTGTAAGGCTCTGTTATTTCATAAGAAATCGACTTCTTGATAATAAATTTCATAAGAACAAATTTTATAAGACAATGCATTATGGAAAATTACTTAGCTAATACATATCAAAATGTGATAATTGGCAAAAGTCTGTTGCAAATAAAATGCAAGTGTAGATCAAATGTGATCCAATGTTTTCTTTTTAAATATAACTCTTCACTGAATAAAATCGTTTTGAAAATTTTTAGTGACATTTTTGTTACAAACTTACTTTGAGTGACATTTTGTTACTTAATTATTTTGCATCACATTTCAAATTGCATTTCATGCAGCATTTATTTTAAAAATTAATAAGTGAAAATAGTTTTTAGTTGTATACATATATTGCTCAATAAATTTGCTCTGACTCTTATATAGCGATAATCAAAAATCGCTTTGAAATAACCAATATAGAAATTATTGCATGCAATTTAAATGAATAAGTGTTTTTTAAAAAATCTTTAATCACCGTGTTACCATTTTATTGCTTTCTGATTTGTATTTCATAAACTTTCATACATAATTTACTCCAACTAGTAACTTAGCATGACACAAAGCTTCCAGAGAAATAATCTACTAAAATTCACATGAAGTAAACCGGTCCAATATATAAGACCGATTGTGGAGGCTAATTATCACCTCTTAAATTTCAGTATTTCAATAATTGCAATTATGTTTTTGATACTCAGTACTCGACAGACAAGTCAAGTTTAGTGGGGTTTTCGAACTTATAGCACACTTTATAGGCCTGAAATTGAATTAATTTTATATGTATTTAATTGGTCGAAATTTTGAATTGAAATATTGAGTCTATTTATAGGCGGAAATCTTCAATTTAATTCAATCTTTGGAGATTGTTCGCAGGTTACAAGTTTAGAGAAATTTTCAAACGTTTATAAGTAAGCGATGTAATAAGCCCTTAATCACAGCTGCACTTGAATGGAAACAATTCCTTTCAACAAGGATTAATGTAAATATCAAAATTTCGGCCAAAAAACAACACATAAAAGTAAATATCTGCTTCAGAATTTTGGATTAAACATTCTGTTATGAAAAACCACGTGAATCAAACTCCATATCAATAAGTGTATTTAATATTCATTTGGAGCCCAAAGTCGATAAACACTTACAAAATGATGGATTTTCATGAATCACTTCAATTTAAAGAATGAATAATTAATGTATGTAACAAATCTGTGTAAATAGGATTAGGATAAGGCGGTTGGATATTTAATCAGGTTTTTTGAAAATCTACCTAAAATATTCAAACATAAATATAATTTCTTAGTCTCATGCTTCATTAGCTTCACTACATTAAAATTCGGATAAAAATCAAACTAGTAGAAATGCAAAAATAAGAAATCCTGTTTAAGTTTTATTGATTCTTTCTTAAAAAAATTTATTTGAGACATTTATGTCAGCACCAGGGTATTCATATAAATATTCTTGGTAAAAGAGTATTCACAGCTAAAAGCCGTGTCTGCGATTGAAAATACCTAGTT
The DNA here is from genome assembly GCA_900660155.1 of Hofstenia miamia. NCBI lineage: Eukaryota > Metazoa > Xenacoelomorpha > Acoela > Hofsteniidae > Hofstenia > Hofstenia miamia. The sequence goes on along the minus strand of CABFPE010000005.1, from coordinate 1,249,575 downwards.
CATTAATAAATGGTTGTAATTGTTTTTGAATTTACATTAAGTGAATTATTTAATTAGCTGGTAGCTTCAAAGGTTTACTTAATGGCATATTATTCAGTATTGAATCAAGTATAATTTGGTCATTGTTATAGCACTTTGACTTGACCTATTCTCTTGTATCATTAATTTTGGACTTAATCCGCATAATAATTCCAATAAAACTATTCGATTATAGCCTTTTAAATGCTCTATATCTGTTCCTAACAATAAATACGAATAATATGAATGTTAATTGGCTTTGTTATGACTTAACCTTATCATTTGTACACCTTGTATGAGTTAATAACTTAAAATTTGCTTCCTACAATTTGCAAACTTATAGGCATTTAGTGAATTTATTAATTTAAGTACCTTAGTTTTTTATCATTGCATGAAGAGGGGCTGCGGTTAATATATATATATATATATTTTAATAAATGGGTTGAGCCCCGCACCTCTACACTCTTGTTCTAGATTTACTCTTGGAAAAAGGCAATTCATCTTGTATTGGAAAGAATGTCATATTTCAATGATTCTTAGTTTTGACCAAAACTAGTCACTTTTCTAGCTTTCATATATATCTACGACTACATTGGCTGGCCTCCTTCCTAAATAAAAAAGTTTATTTTGTAAAAATCCCCAGTATCCTAACCATCTCATTCTCCATTACTCTCTTTTTAAAAATGTACTAAATGAAAAAGATTTATATTGTTTAAAATATTACATAAGATATTTTACTAATAGAAATTTACAATAATTTGCTTGAAAATAATGTAAAATCATGGCAGAACTTATTACTGGGACTCTAATTCTTGGCTTGCTTTTTGAAACAGTACAAAATTAACAACATATGACATTAAACAATACTAAGTAATATTCCAACTTTGAACATATTTATGTTATAATAAAAAAGTTTTTAAACAGCTTTATTTTTTCAAAGAAAAGTATTCAGTTTTAATATATTGTGTATTTAGAAGCAATATTACAGTACAATCAAAACTGATGTTTAGGGGGGGGGGCAATGAAATTTTGAAAGCCTTCAAGGTTTTTGCAATAATAATAATAATAATAATAATAATAATAATAATAATAATAATAGTCAAAGCAAATTTATTACTGTAAATAATAATAAGTACAATCTACATGTATTTACAAAATAATATTAAATAAATATTATATAAAAGTGTGTAAACTTGCTTATGCATGGTTTTCTAGTGCTATACAAAATTTTCAAATGAGTTTAGTGTGTTACTGTCTCTATGTATGCATTGTATATTAATAATAAGAGTAATAAAATTATTTTTATATTTTCTATTTTTTTAGTAATAACTAGCAATATTCTATTATTGTATTATCAATATCAATATAGGCGTAGCATATTATAATTATACTTATAATATTAATATCATCATAAATGTTAAGTTTCTATATTAATTAAATATTAGGAACAAAGACATAAATGTACCTTGAAAAATATCTTCATTGTTGTAGTTATCTAAAGACATAAAGTGGAAGATAAACTAAAAATATCTTACTTTGCTGAGTAAGATTGCGATAAAAATTGGTAATAAAATTAAGGAACCTTCGTTTCATTGTAATGCTTCCACCCTGCTCGGAAAACTTACATGTGCCAACTGAGCACATTCTCAACAAATGAAATGCACAAATCCTTCTACGGAGAAACAGTTAAGAGTGGGAATTCCTGCAGCTAATATTCGATTGATAAGACGACATATGTTCTGCCGCTTGCGTGTGTTATTCTATAGGCATTCGTCGAGTAAGCTCCCTACAAATAAAAAATAAGTTAACGGCAATTTCAAATTTATTTATAAATTTGACAAATATGAACAAGTATGGGGGTGACTGTTTGAAATTATTGCAAATTACCAGTCATAAACATTTGCAAGATATTTTTAAAAATTTTAGCCTTAAACTGTTGCCTAAAATCTACAAATAGGTTTGCTCATATTTTCAAACAATTTTCTCGTTCCATATTAAGAAATCTGGAAATCCTGAAAATGCACACATATATGGGTAAATTTTCTTTTCTGTTATGGTGAACATTCCTGATAAAATATTTCCTGGGCCTGAAGTAAAATCAGATTTCTTAGTGGCAGACTAAGTCCATCCAAGTTCCCTTCAGGTGGTTAGTACGCAAAGTCGGGGACATCGAGCCACAGCCCCGCTTAAACAGACCTTTGACCATTTTACAATTACAAGCATTTCTAAATGTTTAGATATTCAATTTATTATATAATTTATGTTAGGTCTTTTTAGATGTTGATGCATATTAACACTAGAAGTGCCAGCATTCCTTAATAAAATATTTATATCTAATGTTTCAAATGCGGAAATTATTGATTAGAAACAAAATTTCTACTAGGAGTAAATTCAATGAAATTATCAATATAATTGGAAGTATATGTACAAGCTACTGTTCTTGCTGAATGAATAATGAAGCAAACAAAATTGACTTATAGGTCATTTTGAGCTATTGTCCCGTTTCTAGTATTATGTATTAGTTCTCTTGAATGCAAAGTTTAAAAATATATAATTAAGCGTTGATAAAAATAATCAGAGCTTGTCAGTCACATATTTTGAAGACGGGCTATAATCTAATATTTAATTTATTTTAATACCAACCAAAAATATTTTTTATAAAGGACTTGTAAACAACAGGCTTAATGGGGTAAGAACAAGCATTTCTTAACAATTATTCTTTGACAATGGAAAATGAGAGGAAATACAGCAATATATGTTAAAGTGAGGCAATATGTGTGAGTGAAGCACTCAAATTCTTTTTGTTAGTGGTCAACTATTTCATAGGAACCCAAAAAATGTGACTTTCACGTATATTTGATTTACTTCTTGCTTGAATTTTGAACTTTTTGAATTTTTTATTATTAATTTTCACATTCTTTCAAAATAGAGTATATATAGAGAAATCTGTTGCTACAGAGAGGGGCAAACAGGACTTACTAAGAGGACACCTCAGTTATGGTATAATTGAGTAAACAATTACATATCGCATCCTTCAATAAACGACTAAATTATTAGAAAAACAGGCCACATGCATTTTAACATGTTTTCTTTAATTTTTTATGTTTTTATGAAATATTTTATATAGTTAATGCGAAAAAATCAATGTTGGAAACTTGAAGGGGACATTATCTACGGTCCCCTCTACATAGGCCAGTAGTTAGATACCATTATTATTTACTCTACACTCGCAAATGCAATTGAAAAGATTCGTTGAGGAACTGAGTGTTATTTATGTCTACATCGCTCATATTCTTCCGACTGAATAATATCTGAACAGAATTTCTCTTACGACAAAAAGCTAGATGTATCTTGCAGCTTTATGAATACAAATCCCTGATAAGTGTAAAGCTAAATGCTAATTAAGAGCATAGCTTGAGCCTGAGTTCACGATTTTGAACAATATTATGAACAAAACAGAAAAGGTTTACTGAAAACCTACACCTTAGGGATCTATTATACTATACATGTTTGTCCTATTTGTTTTTTACATTAGTAAAAAACGAAGATGGAAAGAAGTAATGGCATCACTGAAGTGCAATTTTTCTTTTTTCAACAAATGAGATGTTGCCTAATCGCAGAAAAATTATAATCAGTTGCTGCTAGGTCTGGTAAATATTGTGTGTGGGATAACATTGCTAATTTCAATTTATTGTATTTCGAGCCAAGCTTTCTGTCCACCATGATCTTGAGCTTTGACTAACAAGAGATAAAAAATAATGAATAGTTTTCAATTTAAGTCTGAAACTTAAAAGGAAGGTCATTTGATAGAGGTATGACCAGGCAAAGCTATTCAACTTCAAATTTTAATATTAAGCAAATTATCAAATTAAAGCCTATTTAGTGTTGGGAAAGTGAACTTATAAAAGAAAATTTCAGGGAAAAATAATTAATCAACGTAATGAGAAATATATTGATGAGCACTTGAGCATCTCTTCATTCTCAGGTGGCTACTAACAGTTTCATTTAACTCTCATTACTGAACTTTACTTGGCAGAGTTGCATTATCTCTATGTATTAAATACGACACTTTGAAAGTTAAATGCATGTAATGAGAAAGTAAACACCGTCATGAACACATCCAGAGATTTTGTTTCTGAGTGTTCTTTTCGATTAAACGATCCTCCCAAAGGAATATTTGTCACACAATTGGGAAATCTAAGGTAGTCTTTACATTATATTGATTTCTTTATATTAATTTGTGGAGATGTTAATATATCGAAGTTATCGCGATAGTAAAAATTGAGATTTGAAATAAATCTGCTGAAATTGAAGCAATGGTAAAATTTTAGACGAAATGTGGAGAAGTACTAAACAAAAAATTATTTTTCAGTTTATTTATACTACACTCACTAAAACTTGCTGCAAGTAATATCGAAAACATTGAGAATCACTAAGTAACTATAATTATTGCATTCAATAATTATACATTATTTCTAAGCTATCATTGAAAGAAGAACCCTGCAGACAAAATAGAATCACTTAAAAATTTCAAGAAGCAAATTAAAACGCAGTTAAGAAAGATTACAATCTAAATTAATGCTTTTATCCAAACAATCCTTAGAAGTAATTTTAAATCATTTAAATACTTGGACAGATTTCATCTAAAATATACGCCCTTTAATAATAGTGCACATTTATTATTTTGTAAATATATATGTATAGTAGTTTGTAGTAATGCTTCTTTGCTTATTTTTTGTTGCCTTTGTTAGCAGCAAATTTTCTTTAACTCTTATATATATATATATATATATATATATGAAAATTACATTACGATCAAAATTATAGTGGTAGGCACAACTAAAAAAATAATAGATGCATTATTAAGAAGTACCTAAATCCTCGAGTCTGAAAATGATATCTGTAAACTTCTCACTAAGTTCGGGTAAGGTATATTTTAGAATGCCCAAATGCTGATTTGATAATTGGGCTTAAATTATGTTTGTTAAATGAATGGATAACGTATGTGGCGAGGACAAAATTATGCACTTATACACTCTGCTACTATAACTTAAAAACAGCCTTCAATGCTTGGGATGCAGCTTCAATATGGCGGTGGTTTATACAAGAGGATTTACCGTAATTACTAGGTTATTTTTTACCTAAAAACGCTAACTTTCACTTTATAAAATTGACGTTATTTACTTAAAACCCCATTTTCCATACTCTTTTGAAATTTGAAATTTCTTGGGTCTTACTCTTTTCTAGGTATTTATTTCAGCACTACAAAGTTAAAATTAAAGAAAAAATGGAAAAAATAAAATATCACTTTTTTGCAGACGTAGTATACCATGGTTATATCAATTATAGGACATTTTTCGGAGCTCCTATGTCAAAGGGAATTGATTTCTTTTTGATTGCATTGACTTATGATAAACTCAGTAATTTCAACTGGGCATGAATTTCATTGAACATTAGGATCTGACACAGAAAATGGAATTTTTAACTGTACCATAGAAGTGTGTTTAACATGAAAATGCTAGAAACAAGTGCAACCTAATGGAAATGTTACATTTCGCCAGTTTATTAAAACTGCAATGGATCTTTCGACCTTGATCATAAGTGAAAGAGATTTAGATTTCATAATCATGACTATAGCGTTACAAAGAAAGAAATGCACAGAATGGGTACATTATAAAATTGGATTTTTTAAGAAAAAATCTATAAATAGCTCGTTTGTATGAGAGTATTTTTGACAAAATTTTGTGCACTAATCACTCATATAATTGTAACTACATGATTAACAGACCTTTCTTTTAAGAAATTTCCTGTGTTTTCCAACGTGCGATAATCTAGACTTCGAACGGAAATATTTATTTTTCATTGTGCAAATATTGGCCCACAGGGTTGCATGCAATACACATACTTTAAATAAAATGCCGATAATTTGTTTATTCAAGATACCGCGTTATCGGTAGTTTTCGGTATTGAAAAATACCGCGGTATCTGTTTCGATATCGGTATTTCGCCAGACCCTAACGACTTGCAACAAAGAAAATATTGAAATGTATTTAGCTATGATTTTGAATTTGTAATTCTGTTTTGTTTTATCAAAATATAATTTTTAGATTACCTAGATCTTGGAATTGTTTTGCATGCAACGCGACAATAATACGATCTCTTGTATGTAATTAATTCTCAATGACTTTCTTTAAAAGTTCTATTATGATTTCAAATGCAATGAAAGAAAACATTTGGTGCAACAAATCAACCGTAGCAGAAAGTGTTTCTCTTACTATTAGCAATGGAAATGCACGGATTAATAACGATATCAAAGTTAAAGGTCGCCTCAAACCGAATTGCGTCAATACTATGCTTTGAATTTTCTACTTTAACCGTGAGTTAATTAGAAAAAGACAACTACAAGGAAACATTAATCAATAATTGTGTTAGAAAACATCCCTTAAATTTGAAATTTCTCAATTCTACAAACTGCATTGTGTTCATAATATCAAATATAAATTTATTCCATAAACAAACAGACGATCGTTAAAATTTTAATGAATATAATACATTTCTTTTGATTTCTCTCAATCAACAGATCCCAAAACCGTAATCAAAATTGTTTGTAAAAAAAGAAAAAATCTAATGAAATCTCGTAATGACAAATTGTATTCAACACAACATAAAATCTAAACTAAAATATTCCTTTGAAAAAAATAGTTATGTAAAAAATTAGAAAAATATCGCGACACGGACTGACTTTTTAAATTTTCAATTACCAGTCAGTGAATTTGAAATTTCGTTCTAGCAAGCAAACATTCGGTTCAAAAATGAACGTACGAAATTTTGAAAATTTTTTCGTAGCTTTATAATATGAGGCAATTTAATCAGTTGTGCTTTGAAGAACATCTTAATTCAAAATAGTAAATTTTAGTTACCTTTTAAACATTAAAACTTGAATCAAAACAAAGTTACTGCAATAAATTTTGAGAGTGCTGTCGACAATTTTATGTGCAAATTTTCAAGGCATTAGGCATTATTTGTATATTAAAAAGTAAGTCATTGGAATATATATTTATATAGTGCCAATTAAGAAAAAATTGCAGAAAGAGAAAACAATTCTATAAATTATATTTTTGGGGCCTCGATTGCCACAGTGGAGTTCAAACTCCACGATTACTACCCAACATGTCCCATTAAAAAAACATAACTCGTGACACATGCCTGTCTTCTAGCAATGACCGTCCACCCGACGCGATGCATCTAACACTGAACACAACCCCACCCTATCAAAGCAAATTTGTAAATAATTCAAACATTTTAGAATTTCAAACATTCAAATGTTTCCATTCCTAAATTCTTCCTTAAATCGATTTGTGTTCCTCACCTTAGTAACGGTCAACCAGTTTCTCACCCTGATTTCCACAAAGTTCTTCTATATAAACATGGGTATATATTCATTCATGTGTACCTGCAAATAACTAGAAATGTGTACAAGCGTGATCTTGGCCAATTTCTAACATACACGTTAAGACTTAACCTTCGGACCGCTTAGCGCCGTTGCCTTATTGTCTTAGGGAGGTAAACTTTCCAGTAAACGAAAAAATTTTAAAGTTTTTTGAGATTGAAATTTTTTCAATGTTTTGACAGCACACATACGGATAACTTTGTCCCCTGATATATATATATATATATATAAGTGTTAAATTACTGAGATTCATAAATGCGACCGGTTTCGATTTAGAATCTTTATCAAACAAATTTGGAAGGAAAAATGTTTACAATGAACTACACTTAAATGATATATATTGCATGCACTAACAAATATTGATGTTATATTAATTATTAAATTTGATTTGACTTCTTTCTTGATGTATAATGATTCTGCAATTAATGGATAATTAGTTTTAATATTTCAAAATGTTCTTTTTTAATTCGATGTTGATGTTGGTGAATTTCTGAATTTAAATGTTCTGACAGATGTTCATGAATTCTTNCATCATCATGTCTAAATCATTCTTAGATCTTAAAACTGTGATATATATATATATATATATATATATATATATATATATATCACAGTTTTAAGATCTAAGAATGATTTAGACATGATGATGATGAGAGAGAAAGTGACGATGAAAATGTAAAAAAATTTGAAGTAGTTCAAGAGGTAAGATCAATATTCAATATATTTAATTTACATTTACAGTTGAAAAATGTTGCAAAGTACATAATGATACTTTGTTTTTCACACTTTACAGTAATTAATTGATTCATAATCTATACCACGTTTTTCTTTGATAGTAACAAAAATTTTGTTACCACCGATTTACACACTAGGGAGTGTCAATTGATTCATGCGCTCCCAATAAACAATAAAACGTTTAGAAGACGTCTTATAACACGTCTTAAAATGGTTTAGAAGACGTCTCGAAGACGTTTAGAAGACGTCTAGAAGACGTTTAGAAGACGTCAAGGAAATGATTAGAAGTTGCTTAGAAACGTTTATAAAGCATTTAATAGATTTATATATTTAAACATCACTGATCATTTATTTTTATAATTCTGCTACAAGCAGACAAAAATGCATTATGCAGCATAAAAATTGCTGGCAGTCAAAGAAATAAACAATGACAAACATATTATCATTGCCATTTCATTACAACAGTCAAATTCATAATTTTATAATTATGAAATAATTGCATTGGTATTTTAAAAAATGTNCTGTGATATATATATATATATATATATATATATATATATATATATCACAGTTTTAAGATCTAAGAATGATTTAGACATGATGATGATGAGAGAGAAAGTGACGATGAAAATGTAAAAAAATTTGAAGTAGTTCAAGAGGTAAGATCAATATTCAATATATTTAATTTACATTTACAGTTGAAAAATGTTGCAAAGTACATAATGATACTTTGTTTTTCACACTTTACAGTAATTAATTGATTCATAATCTATACCACGTTTTTCTTTGATAGTAACAAAAATTTTGTTACCACCGATTTACACACTAGGGAGTGTCAATTGATTCATGCGCTCCCAATAAACAATAAAACGTTTAGAAGACGTCTTATAACACGTCTTAAAATGGTTTAGAAGACGTCTCGAAGACGTTTAGAAGACGTCTAGAAGACGTTTAGAAGACGTCAAGGAAATGATTAGAAGTTGCTTAGAAACGTTTATAAAGCATTTAATAGATTTATATATTTAAACATCACTGATCNTTTGCTGTAATTATTGCTGGTATTTAAGCGACAAGGCCAAATATTATAAAGGAAGCCCCATAAATTTTGGGTAAAGAAACGCGGTTTACAAAGTGACATTAGTTTTTCATATCAATGTTGTTGATTCTTGCAGCCTTAGTGGTGTAGTACACTATATAATATTTAACGCTATTTTCTAAGGTAATATACATACATGTGTATATATAAATATATATATATTAGAGAGTGACATCGGGTTCTTGATAAACCTGATCGGGTTTTGGGTCCTGTCGGGTTCGAGTACAAAGATTAGATTTATTATTTATAAAATTTTGATGTTATTCACAAATTGAACTGAGAAATATCCAAGACGTTAAGTAATACGAATGAATTGCTGCGGATAGTAAATATTATGATTGGGTCGGGTTCGGCTCCATGTTTGCCTCATATTGTCACTCTCTAATATATATATATANACGTTTAGAAAACGTGTTAGAACATCATTTGGTGGACACTAGATGGCATTCAGCGACGTTTAGAAATTGTGTNATTGGTTCAACACCGATCCCTCGTGTTGATTTCATTTGAAAATTGCAATGGCGGGAAATTAGTTCACATTATTCCTCATGTTGGTTTAATTTGACGTATTCAATATTGAAAGCGCCTGTTTACATGGTTTCTTTTTACTGATATTTATCAAGCGATATAAGAAATAATGGGGTAACGTCAGCAATTCACCTAACCTAATTAACACAGACCATGTGTTTGCTGTAATTATTGCTGGTATTTAAGCGACAAGGCCAAATATTATAAAGGAAGCCCCATAAATTTTGGGTAAAGAAACGCGGTTTACAAAGTGACATTAGTTTTTCATATCAATGTTGTTGATTCTTGCAGCCTTAGTGGTGTAGTACACTATATAATATTTAACGCTATTTTCTAAGGTAATATACATACATGTGTATATATAAATATATATATATTAGAGAGTGACATCGGGTTCTTGATAAACCTGATCGGGTTTTGGGTCCTGTCGGGTTCGAGTACAAAGATTAGATTTATTATTTATAAAATTTTGATGTTATTCACAAATTGAACTGAGAAATATCCAAGACGTTAAGTAATACGAATGAATTGGTGCGGATAGTAAATATTATGATTGGGTCGTGTTCGGGTCCATGTTTGCCTCATATTGTCACTCTCTAATAGATATATATATATATATATATATATATAGCAATCTGCCTTTATGCAGTTAGCTCATAAGCAAAATATTATGTTAAATGATGTCTGCCTCTGACAGCCCACTCAATATTTATATAATTTATTTTTATATATTACATGTGGCAGTTATATTTTGACTTGCGCAAGTTCATGTTAATGTGCGTATTCCGATTATTCAATTAACATTTGCTTTCAATTTTATGGGGAGTTTATATGAGGAATCTATTGAATTCTTCAAACGATTTCATCATGCACTATTGAATTGCTTGACAAAGAGAGTCACTGATGTGGACCATTAAAAAAACCGGACCGAATTGTAACAAACATTTGGAAATTGTTTACAAAACTCTTATGAATAGCCTAGAAAACGTTTAGAAGACGTCTAGAAGACGTTTAGAAGACGTCTAGACGACNCTGCCTCTGACAGCCCACTCAATATTTATATAATTTATTTTTATATATTACATGTGGCAGTTATATTTTGACTTGCGCAAGTTCATGTTAATGTGCGTATTCCGATTATTCAATTAACATTTGCTTTCAATTTTATGGGGAGTTTATATGAGGAATCTATTGAATTCTTCAAACGATTTCATCATGCACTATTGAATTGCTTGACAAAGAGAGTCACTGATGTGGACCATTAAAAAAACCGGACCGAATTGTAACAAACATTTGGAAATTGTTTACAAAACTCTTATGAATAGCCTAGAAAACGTTTAGAAGACGTCTAGAAGACGTTTAGAAGACGTCTAGACGACGTTTCAGAAGATTATTTGGTGGACACTAGATGGCATTCAGCAACGTTTAGAAATGGTGTTTAATAAGACGTTTAGAAGACGTTTAGAAAACGTGTTAGAACATCATTTGGTGGACACTAGATGGCATTCAGCGACGTTTAGAAATTGTGTTTATACGACGTTAAGAAGACGTATCTTAAGACGTCTTACAACGTGTTATACCATTATAAGAGGGGTATAAAACGTTTTATTGTTTATTGGGCTATAGTTAACCAATACGAGAAAAGTATTCATTGACTGGTATTTTAACAGGAAAATGGTTTTCAGTACATTGAACATTACACTGCACTTGTTGCGTGATGTGGGGATCTATATTTTCAGGATAAAATTGATAACATTTATTATATTTTTTATGGGTCATTTTGCTTTTACTAGAAATTACAGCACCAATAAAATATTATGTCTCCTGCCTATAACTTCAATTAGAGTTTTCACCAAATACAAATTTTTCTTCCCAAATTCAAAACCCAATATTGATATGCATGCATATGTTCTATATAATGCTATTCTAAAGATTTCATCTTTCATACCTCAAGTTTGTTGGCATAGTATAAACGAACATTTCAAAAAATATATAAAAGTATTTTTAGAACGGTGCCTCACTACTTAAACATGGTGTTAATACATTCCAAAGAACTTTGCTTCTGAAGCAGAAAAAGCAGTGTGACGAAATAGATAAAGAGTTGCAGGCGCGTAGAAACACTTTCAATCAAAGACTGCAAGAATTGAACGAGCGCAATGAAAAGTTTAGGAAAAAGCAAGCGAAGGTATGTCTTATGAAAACGACCAAATTCAAGCTAAGTAAGAAATCACAAATTTTGTTTTAGACTAAAACTTCAGTCCAAATGCTTGAAAGTGGCAACTTTCTTAAAAAGCATGATAATTTTTTAAAAAAATGAATTTCATTTTTTAACAAACTTAGATTGTAAGACTATCATTTAATTCATGTATGCTACAATTTTCGATAATGTTAATATCTGGAGATTGCCCAGGCCACTCAGCAAGTATAGCAACCCCATTATTGTGGAGGAAATTTGTCATTTCTTTTGAAGTATGACATCGAGCACCATCCTGTTGATATACTTATCACTTGTGAGAAGTGGCAAGAGTTCCTTTTCTAGAATCTGAGCATATTAAGAGCTTAGGAGAGTAGCAGTGATGTGACTAACTTCTGCCCAGTTGGTCTCTTTATCAACATTCTTTTCGATGAGCATAGCTCAAATCTTGACTCATCTGAAAATATAACATTGGACCAATATTCAGATGAATTGTCTCTCATTAAATTGGCCCACCTCATTCAGCGTAATCTTTGCTTTGATGTTAAGAATGGCTTTCTGTGTGCCACGAAGGTCCCAATTGAGTATTTCTTCAGGATGTTTCGCACAGTTCTTGCTGTCACAAGGTAAACATCAGCCCATTCCTTGCGAAATTTCTCAGAAGTCTTTCTGGGATTTCGCTTTGAAAGGCACATAAGAGCTGATTGGGAGGTTTTCGAGGTCTTCTTTGGTCTTCCGGACTTTGGCTTGGGGCAATAATGTTTTCAGAAGTGAAACGTCTGATGATATCCCCGACAGTACTTCGAGGTCGCTCTACAAGTCGGGCTATATTACGTTGACCCATCTCTTCCAAATGTTTGGAGATAATCAACTCGCGGATGGCAAGAGGTACGTAACCAGGCATCATATATGGCGAAGAAAGACTGTTATTAGACATTTTCAATATAAATAGACTGAAAAAACTCAACCAATGAATTTTTTTACAGATCTGATTTGGTCTGAAGTGGCCGAATACATTTTTCCAAGGAAAGATTAGCTAACTACAAGCATTGTAGCATTTTTTCTTGAGATTTAATGTAACCAGTGATAATTATTTCTCAACATTGATGAATTCCTCTTTCTGCAACCCAAATCTAATTAAAAAATAACTATGACATTCTTGGCTTCCATTTCTTGGAAATATTTATTACAAATCATGGATTGCCGAATTATTTTTTCCAGTACTGTACATAGTTATTATAGCAGATTTTTGGTATTTCCAGTCAATCGATTTTTTCTATTCTTCATTTTACTTGTGACATAATAACTCGAAATTGTTTGTACATAATAATATGAAATTTTCTACCGTTGTGGAAGATGAGTTTATCTAGGGATGTCACTTTCAATTTTGTCCAATTGTGTATGAGAGGGGCACTTTAAAATTTCAAAGTTTGTTTTTTTAGAAAAAATGACCAAATAGGCTTAATATTGCTCATTTTTTAAAATAAAAATCATAAATCAAAAAATGAAAAAGTCATTCTCTAGTCATGACGCTTATCTTTAAAATGCAGTGATTCCAGTAATGCGCCAAGTCCCTAGAGTATCACAACTGAAGTACTAAATTTTTTTCTAATTATTAGTTTCATACCATGAGATTCCAGGAAAAATGAGGTTTTACAGGCCTGTGACTATTTTCAGGATAGTACCACTTAATTAATCAAGCGTTTTTTCTTTTTTTAGAAATATCACCCTTTCGATCCATTAACTTATAATGCTACTTGTGATGTATAGGTATGCCATAAAATATGTCTGTGGCATACAAAATGGTATGTACTATAGTTTCAAAGGGGATAAAATTATTTGCGCAAGCTTGTTTAAGACAATGTAGAGAACAATGCATTCATGTAAAGACCAGAATAAAACAAAATGTTTTAAGTGATTTTCGAAGTCCATACAAACGCGCTTTTGAAGGGAATGATAACTCTTTGTAAGAATACCAATATTTTTAAGAAAATTAAAAGTCCTTTAGACTAATTCTAGAATAGTAGTTCATCTTGGACTTATAATTTTTGCAAAAGTTGTCTCGTAAATATCCCCCAGGAATGAAGTTTGCAAATGACGGGAATATCCTCATGGAGGTATTTGAAAAAAATCAATTTACCATTCATTCTACTTCTAGGAACATGCACATTCAGAAATACATTGCAATCAAAAAAAAATTTGCTGGTGCACCAATAATTGAAGTCTTGTTATTTAAGAACCAAATTTGTTGAATTATATATGGAACTATTTACTCACCCATTCCCAATTATTAAACTCAACTAATGTTGCAAGCTTCAACATAACCGTTAACAACTTTATGTTCTGTAAAGGCATGTCTCAACTACACGATTTAATCGTGTAGTTAAGACGCAGCTCTAACTTTGTCACCCGACTTTTTCAGGAATTTGTGGACTGCAAAACTTGTTTCTTCTTAACTACACGATTTAATCGGCCCGACTTTGTCGGATGGTTCTGTCTTAACTACTAAATCGGCCCGACTTTTTAAATGTATACATTAAAATATATAACTGATACTGAAGTTAATCTCAAAATTTTTGTCATTAAATGCGAAAAAAATATTGAGGTCATATCCATATATATATATATATATATATATATCAGTAGCGTAGACAGAATAAAAAATCAGGAGGGGCAGAATCATTTTCTGGAGGGGCAATACCCTGATTCAATTAAAATTTTGAAAAAAATTGCAGTACAATATTCAGTTTTGTAAATATTTAGTATATATTATGTATGTGAGGCTTGATTTTAAGCAAACATTTGCTCTTTAATTAAATAATTGCGCAATTGCAGGAGAAAGAGTTTTCAAAAATATTTATAAAGAATTGCTTAACAGAAAAATCATTTATGCTTGATGCAAAATAACGTCTAATAATGATGATAATGATGTTGATTTGGCGGGTAAATAAATGTTAGTATGGTTAAACATCTAGCCAATCAGTGGCGTTCGAAATCATAATGGCATGTATAAATACCTATCACGTATGTTACCAATAATAATGATATTGTAAGTTCAACGGTAATTTTATCGACAAATGGTGGATTTGGAATAAAATTAAAAATATGTTGTCATGACAACTTGCACATAGGAAAATAAAAATTTACAATTGCATAGCCACGTATAATTGGAATTTTTAATGTGTAGCTCAGCAATTGAACACTTTCAAATATATATATATATATATATATATATATATATATATATATACATTTCCACGGAAATGGGGAAATTGACATGAAAATATCAATTAACCCAATATAGTACATGTCACATACCATTCGAAAGCAAAAATGTGTAAAAATTAAATTTTTAGTTTGCATCGACTTCAATTTTAGTATTCTTCTTCATACCAATTTATTCATACAGGAAAAAGAAACTACCAAAATTTGAGCATGTGCTAAAATAATTACTTAAATGCATATTGTGACTGTCAATTTCATCCAAAAATTTTTTTCGATGTGACACACAGGCAGTAAAGCCTTTTGTAATGCTTCACTCCTTGGGTAATTTTGCTACATTACATAGCCCTAAGGATGTAAAGAATTCCTGTTTTGTGAAGACTGTAACATCCGATACCAAATTTTTGATATTTTAGCGTACATTTTTCAAAAATTTCAATTGCTACATAATTTTTTTGCAAAACCATGCGCAGTGATTGTCTGTCATAATACAATAATTAACTTCTTAAACAATTACAAATTGTCTATTATTTTTTTCATATTGTGGTTGTAACTTATGAAATTTTGTGGTGCTGGATGTTACAAGATCAATTGACATTTCTATTACTTTAGCTCTATTAACGATTTATTCTTAATTACATTTATATTAGTTGCTGTTTCCTTAAATTTAACATTTATTCAATTTTTGGGTTTCCTAAACCCTTATGCCAAACAATATGGAAAAGTGCAAATGGAGGCGTCTCTGGATATTAAATGGGATAGTGCTGCAAATATTAGATTACATAAAGTCTTGAGAAAAGAATTTGCATGCAGAATTTTAAAGATAAGGCTTGAATTGAATATATACAGGCATTGAAAAAAATGAAAGGGTCACTCAGAAAAGAGTTTCTTTATATAGAGAAAGGGTTCGTAGAGTAAATTATTCATCCAATGATTCAACTATTTAGAAAACTACTTCATGAGTTGCTAAATTCTTACACAAATCTTCTTCCAAAAGATCATGTGGTTTTTTAAGAAATTTGGGTAGTACGTTTCTAGATTATTATACATGTTCTAGCAGTAGAGATTCTGTTGAGGAAAATTTGGCTAAAGCAAAATATTTATAATAGCATCATATTTACATGTTGAGATGGATCACACGATAAAATCATTCTGTCTTCTAAAGGTAGCAAGCGGATTATGCATAAATGTATATTGAGATTTCCCATTATGGAGGTCCTGTCGAAAAATCCATATTTGCCAGTCTAACAAAAGCAAATGCTTCAACTTTTAAAAATATGCCTCATTGTACATGTCTTTATCCACAGCATGAACAGTTTTGCTTTAAGATAACGAATGTTGTAAATCCAATATTATTTTTCAAGCAGAGATCGAAATTGGATTGCTTGTGCTAATTCTACTGAATTATGTTACCTTCTACTGTATGAGATGCGAGGTGTTTTTGAATAATCGAAATATGGAAAAAGTTATTATATATATATACATATATATATATATATATATATGCACTCTAAATCTATTCATAAGCATATTGCCTCTGAATACAGTAGTTGACAAACGAGGTTTTATTTGAAATTTTGTAATAGTTTAAAATAATCATGGACTTCAATAACACTATTGGGACGTAAGCTGTTGAAGAGCATTAAAGTTGAATTTTTACAATTATTAAACTATTATTAATGTAAAAAATAGGAAAACTTTAGTTCTACAAGGCTTTTCAATTTTTTACTTATTATCGTTTTTGATGTAAAACTAAAATTATGATTCTTAGTAAAATTCTTCATAATGCAATTGAAAACTCTGAGAATAAGTAATGTTGTCGAAATCTATAACGTACCTAATGTTGCAAACATATCTTTGAATTAATTACCTTACTAAGTTTTTTTTTAATTTTGAAAAAAATCGGCGAAAACTATTATACTACGCGACAAAAAAAATTAGACAAATATTTAAACATGCATACCTCTTCGTGAATAGCTCTCACTGTTTTGAAATTTTAAATGTATGCTCTTTATTCAATTTGCAAACCGCAAANTATATATATATATATATATATATGTATATGTATATATATAATCGAATTTATTTGGATATTTCTCGATTACACTATGATTATAGATTGTTTGTATGCTGTATTTCTCAAATAAATAGTTCTTTACTAGCTAAGCACTACTAAAAGTATTCGAGTTTTTGCTTAGTTATAATTGAAACGTCCGACCCACAAATACCACGTTATGTGGGCAAAATTGCCTGGGTAAAAATAGTTCCTGCTGAAAAAATATTGACATCCATGTAAGCACCTAATTGTTTTGGGCAGAATATGACAGCACTTCTAAAAAATATCCACATTTGTGTGTCCTTTTTACGTATATATATATATATATATGCACTCTAAATCTATTCATAAGCATATTGCCTCTGAATACAGTAGTTGACAAACGAGGTTTTATTTGAAATTTTGTAATAGTTTAAAATAATCATGGACTTCAATAACACTATTGGGACGTAAGCTGTTGAAGAGCATTAAAGTTGAATTTTTACAATTATTAAACTATTATTAATGTAAAAAATAGGAAAACTTTAGTTCTACAAGGCTTTTCAATTTTTTACTTATTATCGTTTTTGATGTAAAACTAAAATTATGATTCTTAGTAAAATTCTTCATAATGCAATTGAAAACTCTGAGAATAAGTAATGTTGTCGAAATCTATAACGTACCTAATGTTGCAAACATATCTTTGAATTAATTACCTTACTAAGTTTTTTTTTAATTTTGAAAAAAATCGGCGAAAACTATTATACTACGCGACAAAAAAAATTAGACAAATATT
>CABFPE010000005.1:1201600-1215961 GCA_900660155.1 Hofstenia miamia | reverse complement strand
ATATATATATATTGCTATTGATGGCACACAAAGAGTGTATGCTACAGTGTTGGCTATTTGAATACACTACGATTTGTGTTCAGATTCCCATTCCTGAGATTACTACCAGATTAGTTCGAAAGTTTGAGACAAAGTGAAGTGATACTCAGTTGGCACCGTAGCAACATGTTCAGTCTACAAATGGTGGAAATCAAATGTTTTGAATTTTGTAAATTTAAATTTTTAAGCAGGTAAATAATTAGTATAAGCTTTACAAAATAATTAAAAATAAACTATGTAAAGCTATATAAACACATCAAGGTTTAACAATTTGGCTTTAATTGATTAAAATCATAGTTTTAACATCCCAGTAAGATCAGATGCAGAGTTTTGTTCTAAATAAGTGATTATTCTTTGTTACTTTACTTATTACAAGCTTGAATTGGAAATATAAGAGCCTTCACATCAAGACACTTTTACAAAAATATTCTTTTTGCTATCAGCTGATATTATCAATGAAAAGCCTTGTGCAAAGCATGAATTCATCAATACTCTTTAAGCATTCTATCTTCTCTAGATTTCTAAAATTAAAGACTCGTTCCCTTATATAAGTACATTATTTGTAAGAGGTTTTTGTCCATTTTGTTACTTCCAAATCTTTTGGAAAGTTATCTTTAGATATGATGGCAACTTTCAAATAAAACATGCTGTTGAATAATTGAAATATATTTAATTCTTATAAAAATGTTTTGGTAAAAATTCAATTAACAAGCTCCATCTAAAATTTTAAGAATTTATTTTATTTTTGTATTAAAGTTATCAAAATACGCTATAGAATGGGAATCTATTCGCAATTCTTTCTATATGTAAGTTTTATCATCTTAGTCAACACCCTAGTGTAGGCTATATCAAGATGATTTTTATGTATATAGACAGGACAACAATGGGACTTAGCATATATTGAAATATACATAACAGGTTTGGCTTCTTGTGGCAAGGTTTTGAAATTTCTCTCAATTTCACTCATTAATTAATGATATAAGTGATGAGTACAAACTCTCAGCTATGCACATGTGGAGCTTAGCAATGAACTTCCTTTGTCCAAAATTAGTACTCACAAGTTCTTGTAAAACAAACTTCCTGCGTACAAACTTCAAAGGTATTTCATGAGACTTTTTTACTAATTGTGAATGTTGTATTGGAAACTTGAAGATTTGCTTAATGTCTACTAACAAAATATTGATTAAGTTGCTTGGTTATAACAAAGAAAGTCAGCAAATATTTCACATAATTTGAGACTCATTAAAGTTTCATTATTAATTGCGTAGTGTAAATTCTTCTTGTAAAAGAGAAGTGTTGAGTTGTGTAGAAAAATTTATGAAACGAAGTCTTTATTCTGATTATTATTGTACTAATTTCGATTTTGTATAAATCAACAAATGAGATATCACATGAATCACAACAAGGTTAACGCGTGCGATATACAGACACATGAGCTTAAACTACCCATTGTATATCGAAAGACAGACATTTTATTATCAATATAACTGAATAAAACTGTAAGTATGTTTCGCTTCAAAATGTTTCAATTACTTGTAATTGATTTCTTACAGTATATGCAGGTTGTATGTTAAGTAAATGCAATCTCGTTTCAAAGGAAATTTGCGTAGCTTTGCAAAATCTTTTTCAATATCAAATAATTTTGTATTGTAAAAAAGATCAATTCATTCAGCCTTTGAAATGGATATAGGAATGCCGACACAATTTCATTATATGTAAAAGCACAACAATAGTAATTATTGCAATAATTTATTCAATAATAACTTATCTTTGATCAAGGTCACTTTAAACATGGCGTTGCTGTAATGCTTAATGTAAATTGAGATTTCCATAAATAATTTCAAAACTACTGGTTTGCTGATTAATTTCGGATTTCATGATGATTTTATGCATCTCGTCGCCTTAAATTTTGAGATAACGTTTTGAATAGGCCGACCCCTTTTTCATTGAAACGTTTTCAGCGTTGCGCGTAATATAACTTTATCAGATCTAATAAACCATATACCCAAAATATAGATGTGTAAACGTTACGACTTGAAGCGATCACTGGAAACATATTGCCCAAAGCATTTCTTGCTGAATGAAGAGGTTTTTCAGGGTAGTCGAAACAACTTGCACAGAGCATTGAGAACGGCTCATCAGGGTCGTCCAGATCTTCTTTGAAAATTGAATAAGACTTTTGCCTACGAAGTATCTTTGTCCGTTCACTCATTATTGTGTAATACAAGAAACTTCAAAATAATGCTTCCTGTTAAAGAGGAAGAAGTGGTGATCAAATGTAAACATTCGTTTGAACATAATCCAAATTCTTTGATTTCACACTGAAAAACTTAATAAGATTCTTTAATTTGAATCGTAATATTCTACCCTTCATTATTTTGCAATGTATCCTTAAGGAAACAACAAGTACACTGTTTATTAAAATCTTACATTTTACAGCCTCTCAGCAAATTCAAAGAGAGAATTTCCTAAAATTGATCTCATTTAGGTGATAGCTTATTATATTTCAAATTGACTACTAACAACTATTTCGTCAGATGCATTTATTGAATGCAAATTTAGTATTTTTAACTAAAAAATTAAATTCATTATTACACTAATTTTGAAGCCAATATTTCAACATAATTTAAAATTTTGGAAATTGCAAAATTTCTTGTGGATTCGATTAAGTGATATATTTTAATAATTTTTTTCAAATGCCTGAAATTGCAACTTTGTATATTGAGTCAATAATTAAATATTAGGCTAAAAAATATTTCTATAACCCCATATGAAGATTCGTTAATAATATCGAAAGAAATTATTTCGATTTGATGAATAGCATTTCTTTCAACATTAAAAATAACAGAATCATTACAAAATTAACTTTATGATTGTCGGCATTGTTGATGAAGGAAGGAAACAAGAAGTTTGACATTTTCTTAATGTAAATATCATAGACTAATAGGCGTGTTTAGTAGCTTTCTATAATATTTTGAAAACTTGTTTGGTACACCAAATTTTATTCCCCTAAAAATTTATTGTGCAATATTTTACCATTCTTTTTAGGTTATGGCCTACTATACACCCGTGTCTATAGGAAATGGAATACTGAATCACTTTTCAGAGAAAAGGCTTGTAAACCATTCAAATCGGAAATTTACTCTCTGCTTCTTTCAAAGTATATGCAATTAGGTCCTATTATAGCAGATATTATTTATATTGAATTTTTTATCAAAATTATATTTGAGGCAGTGCAAATCGCTTTGCCTTAATTAGCGAAGGCCGTATTAAAATAATAAATTCTAAACATTGATCATCTTTGATTGAAAATAGGGAAGCTTAGAATAGCTTGTTTGGTTAATTCAAGCAAGCTTGATCAGTGTAATGTCGTGTATACATACATACACGAAAAAATACACGGAATGATTGAATTTGATACATACATGTACATACACGAACAATTTTGAGATACATACAGAATACACGCTGGCCAAAATAAGCGTCAGATTTTGAATACATGATATAGTTCAACACGTGCCAGATTAATTAAAATATTTAGATATTTATTAGCATTATTCTTGCCATAATAGGCATGTGGCGTAGTGTAGGCTGGGATGTTTTGTACGAATTTTAGAAATCAACATTTGAGTGGAAATCAAAAACATAAAACAAACATTGGACAACGCAGTGCACACGCACATCTTAAATAAAAGATACATGTTATAATGTATGAAAATACACGATAATTTGTGTTCAGGGTTTACAGAAATACATGAAATACATACACGATAGTATGGACTATACTCGTACACACACTCAAAAATCCGGATACATACACGCTAGTTTATTTTCTCTACACGAAAATACTCTGAGCTTGATAGACATTGGGCTATCAAAATAAATTAGTTTAATACAATATAATAATGTCAAGTAAAACGAATGTACTTAGACACGAAGCTTTTTGTACATGTTCCCGAACTCAAATCTCAGCTCGGTTTTGATGCTGAGCTGCAATGATGCAGCAGATGGTAGATAGTTGGTCTGAGGCGTTTAAGAAAATGTAATATATTTCAATATTTCAGGAATTTTTCGTGGAATAATAATATTCGTGTAACATTTATAGTATATATATTCTTTAATTATATTGTGAGAAAAGATGAACTTGAATACCAATACAATGGTGTAAATAATAAGTAGACTGCCAAATATACATGCATGGTTTGCAACGAATTTTAGTTTTTAACTTACTATTGCATCGAAAACTGAAAATCTTACATTCGTTGTTCTAGTTTTATTAACATATGTGTTTTTCATTAAACTATTGACTATCACAAACAAATACTTATAGAGTAATAAACAGGTACTTAATGTTTTGTAGCCAATTTCTGTATGGATAACCTATATTTAACTATAAGCATATTAATTGCTAACATGATCTTGTTACAGGTTTATTGAAAATATTCAAGATATTCAAGCACGTTTCATATTTCTTACACTATTGTATTGGTTCTGTGCTCTGTTTTATATCCTTGCTGTTACTAGTAGAAATAATGCAAAAACAATTAGGTTAGCTCAACTCAGCTTAGCTCGTAATCTATTTTTTAGGTTAAGTAGACCAATGGAATTTCGTCATGCTATTGCTAAAGCGCGACATATTGCTATATGCATTATCATTTCATTTTTAAAACTAAGGTCAAGTAGAAATTAATTGTCTTTATATATAGTTCAAATGTACACGCTTAGCACATTTTCAACTTTATTAATGGATTCATCAAATTTAGTGGCCCAAATATACTTTGGATCTAATGGGTTTACTAAATATTTAAATAGCAATCCCAATGACATTAATACTTTTATTTAAGAATAACATTGAGCATTGTTCTCGTAAATGTATGATTTCTTATATTTCAAATTTTGCATTTTGTATAAAATAAGCTTGTCAGATTCTTACCTCAAAATTTACAAAGAAAATCTGGACGCTTGATCTGGATACCTAAGATAAGATGAGACGTAGTAATAGCCAATCACATCTTACCCACCACCTCAACGATTTCTGGCATAATATACCGCCTAGCAGTTGTTTCTGGTACAAAAAAAATATTCCAATATATTGGAATATGATACAATAAAATTAAAAAATATTTAGTATGTATATTACTTGATATTTCGATAAATCACGGATACTTAGCCTTTTTCAAAATGTTGCTTGAGGACGAAGCAAAAATCATAAGATAGGAGGACATGTCCTGCTGAATCAGGACATTTGGCACAGTCAACTCTTTAAATCAAAAAATCATTAATTGTGTTGATGTCTGCATACGAATTGCGATGAATGAATCCAAACGGCGAAATGTTAGCTGGCT
Organism: Hofstenia miamia; assembly: GCA_900660155.1. Taxonomy (NCBI): domain Eukaryota; kingdom Metazoa; phylum Xenacoelomorpha; order Acoela; family Hofsteniidae; genus Hofstenia; species Hofstenia miamia. The sequence continues at coordinate 1,210,577 of CABFPE010000005.1, read as the reverse complement.
CAAGTTTAGAAATATGATTTCTCTACGAAGTACAGTGATCACGACTGCACACCTTGAGAATACATTTTCCACTGCGTGAACCAATAAGCAACTTTCAGCTTTTGTTTGTGATGAAATTTTAACTAATACTTTGATTTTTATTGTGTATGAAGAAATGACGGCACACTTAATTTCTTGAATAGCTATTAGAGTAGTTAATGCAATTGAATCAGTGAAATAATAAATGAGTGGACCATTAGATCAATCTTGCATGTGAACAACTTGTATCAAAGAACACAAAACTTTAGCTTTAGCAAATGTTAAAACATATCATATTCATGATCTGCGGGGAAGTTCATAAAAGTGTGGGGTCGCATAATATAGTGATTAAGAAGGTCTGGTCATCGTAGTTTTGACAAATCTAGAAAATGTTGAACGGCCTTTTTCAAACAAATTATTTATTAAAAAAAGATCTATTTGTAGAAGAAAAACAATTCTTTTAAGCTTAATATGTGATAAACTTTGTCTATTGATCTATATGTAATAAATAATTGTTTAAAATGCTTAAATGCAACATGTATGGAGAAGATATATCATCAAATTACAATAACCTTTATCTAGCTATCTGCCAATAGGCGATAAAAGAAAGAATCCTGGTAACACAGTTATTGTGCATTTTCCAATAATAACAAATTATTATACTACTGGGATCATATCTAATGTACATTCTTCACTATTGCATTTCTTTACTTTATATTTATAATGTATTCTATTCAAAAAAAATCTTTTTTATTAATGTTCATGTGTTGAATCTTCTCTAGCAGCTGCTTGGAATATCACCAAAATTAATTTTCTCTATATTTCTCATTTTTTTAAAGTTTCTGACATTAATTGACATTACATCCAATGATTTTTAGGATAAAAATACAAAAACTGCATCAGCTGTGCATGCAAATTATTAAATCCATTTCCTGAAAAATCCTGAGTTATGTACACAATTTTTTGTGAGCGTGCTCAAACGTAATGCTGAACATTTGTGCAAACTTTGTATTTCTGGGACTGAAGTTTCCTATTTTTAATTGAAAATTCCAATTTAAAAGAAATGTAGATTGTCACAATTCTATAATGCTCACGTAATCAGGAGATACAAAGCTTGTGAGAACAACAACCAACCTCAACTGTTTCTCTTAATGTATATGTGTGTCATAGGTCACGGTGCCTCAATGGCACAGTGAGAACGCGCGGTTTTTCAATACTAAGCGAAAGAGCAGTCACTCCTCTATCTTACGGTGCTTTCATATTTTGGATATCTTTTTTAATTCATGAGGCATAGGCGTTTATAAAAATTTGAAAAATCTTTAAAAAATTTAAGTGCCTCGGAAGCTTGAGAGTAACCATCAAGTCTCATTGGATTTGTTTGGAATAAATATAGGGTTGTCAGATAAGTTTTTTCCAAACAAAGCAATATTGCTTATTCATACTGCATTTATTATACAAATTCAATGATAAGAATTTCTCGGGAACATGCATGTTTGTCATCTTGAAGGATAGCGCAGATTTGATCATCTAGCCCATCGGTAGATGGACGTCCACTCCTCATCTTTTCATCAATAGAGAAATCGCCATCAGAGAAGCGGCTCATCCATGTTCGACATGTTCTTTCCGAGACAATATTGTCACCTAAGGCTGAACACATTTCTTTTGCAGCATCTCTGGAGCTCAAACCTCGCTTCCAACAGTAGAAAATCAGTTTTCGGATGTCATTACGTTCAAGCTCCATCTTGATTTCAAATGCTCTATCTGCGAGTAATTGCTATTTCATTAAAAAAAATTCAAAACTGCATAGATATTTAGAATTAAAAGCATTCAAAAAGCTGCTATAACAAAATCTGCATCTATGTTTAGTCTGTTGCTATTTCAAATTTCAGTGTGAATGGTCCTATATTTCAAAAGATATAAAGGATTTTGTATGGGAAAAAACTTATCTGACAACCCTATATTTCACGGTGGCGGGAAGATTAATTGGTTAATATCTGCACGTTATTAGGACACCGACGTCCACAATATCAAAAAACTCAAGCTCGGCCCATTTATAATTCAGAGCTTCATCTCAAAGACTTTTGAATGTGCAATCTGCCCAATATGATTTCTCTGCAAAATCAAGAATAGACTCTCTGATGTCCATGAAACAAATTTTGTTATTGAAAAAATTTTCTTTTGGTTATACTACTACATTTTTCAAGTCTTAATTTGTTGCAGAAAATTATCAAGAAGCAATTATCAGTAAATTAAGAATAATATCTAAAAATGTGTCAACTTTTCCTGTAGATTTGGCCTGGCTACATGACTGGGTTGAGTCAAGCAAAAAGATTACAACAAACGAATTGAGGACCAGTGTTTTTTTCTTATTACACTGTGTAACACAAAATTTGTCCATGCCTTAAAACCCATTTTTTCTGTTAACTTAGGGTGTGCACAGACAGAAATAAGTACTGATGAAGTTCAGACTTCGGTTCTGAATTAATTAGATAAGTTTGTTAGATTTTTTGAATTGTGGCTAGTTTTACATGTGATTTGTAGCATCTTTTTCAATAGCTGAATCTAAATAACAGAATTTCTGTTAAATCAATGAAACTGTGTTCATGGTTTCAATTTTTAGTAAACTATATTAATAAAGCAATTTCACACTTTTCCTAAAAAATTTGGTTACAAGAAACAGATTTGTCATGTAAGTTGAGCAGGGGAGTCACAGGCTAGCCTAAACCTAGAAATTTTAAAAAACGTTCTATGTTGTTTAATGCTACGGTACTTGTAAATAAAATCAAGATTTACTTAATCCAACAAAACTATTCAGTTCAGTACATCACAAAGCAACAAAACTTTAAATGAAGTTTTCTTTCGTGATTGTTGATTGTAAATCAGTTCACTTTCTTGCACGAAATTCCAAATGTAGTCCCCCGTCATGCTTTCACTATACTGTCCTTTATAGCGCTCTTCAAATAATTTTAAATCTTGCTCTTCTGAATAGTCACTCATGTTATCCTTAAACTCATCAATACGTGGAACTTTAGTGACATCCTGCAGCCCATTATTTCACATGAATCGACAAGTTCCAACAAAATTTCTTTGAAGTTTTCTGCTTTGTGGTGTCCCAGAAATCCTTCAACTACAGCAACAAAGCTTTCCAAGCTCTCCTCTCAATTGCAGATAACTTTTGAGAAAAACTTTCAGACTTCATGAGTTGTTACATTTGAGGGCCAACAAAAATTCTGTCTTTAACCTTTGCATCTGACAACTTCGGAAACAACTCTTGCATGTGCTTAAATGCATCACTTAACTTCTTCACAAACTGCTTAATAAGACTAAGGTTTAATGTGAAGAGGGGGCAAAAAAAACCTTATTGGGCTCTACTAATGGTGTTTGCTTTATGTTATGAGCCCAATATCATAACTGGATCTAAGAGGCCAATCTACCTTAGTGAAGTGATGTATTTCTGCTATCCCACAGACAGCTAACAAGGTAACTTAGTGAAGCCGCCTTGGAATCCCATTAAAAAGGCCACTACCTTGAAATCGCCAATGACCTCGGCCAATTGTACTGGGTGTACTTAAGAACACATAGTAGACTTTTTCCGTTCTTGTAATTCTCTTTCATGTGCACTGAATGAGGAATGGAAGGGCACTTGTTTGTATTATGCAGTAATACAGATTTGAAACTCCTTGATGAGCTGTCAATAAAGAGTCGCCAATCAGAGGTATTGCAAGGATTGCCTATGGCTTCAAAAAGTCCTGTATGTCATGACAGAAACACAAACCATCTGTAATGGAAAAAAAGTCGAAAAACCACAATGTCTTTTCCTTTGGGATGTGATGCGGACGCCGTCGTCAAGCAAGTGCCATTGCTTTAGCCTCAATATTATGTCTTCTTGATTTGGGTAATATGGACACCTTTCATTTGCCCTATGGCGCCAATGACATGTAACAGATGCTGATGATGATGTACCTGCTTCAATTTCAGAGTCATCAGATTTTTCCTCTTCTGGACATTATTGATTTCTTGAGGGTGGTTGCGGTACAGGGAGGTCAGAGGTATTATGAGGAACAGGCGCAATAGAAAATGGAATGTCTGCATACACAATTAGGGGAGCATTTTTTCCTTTTCTTCATTTTGTTGGCTCCACCATGCAGAATTAGCAATTTTGTAAGTGATCGGAAGGCTCACGCCAAATATGCCAAATATGAGGAACAGCAAAACGCATTGATCTTTTTTCTCCTCGGAACCAACCTTCAAGTGTGAGACGAAAGTAATCGCAGATGACATGTGGAGCCCATCGTTTATCTTGGTCGCCAATTGGCATCCCAAAATAGGCATGATAAGCTTCTCTTGCGCGAATGCAGTTGCTTAAACAATGTTTTTTAGCCTTCTTGGCAAAGAATTCTCCACACACGTAGCAAAAGCAGTCAGCTGAATATTTACAACCACGGGCGGTCATAGCACAAGTTATGTAGATTACTAGCATAGAGTACGAAAATAGTAGGAGTGGAAAAGATCTATCAGCAAGAGACAGCTGGGGGGTAATAATTCAAATCAACTTAGTAAACATTACATTCGCTCTACTACTAGTCGCAATAGATGAGAACTTAAATTATAAACCTAAACATAATGTTTGTTAGCCAGATCATACAAAAATTAGTACCAAAAACTGAAGAAACAATGATAAAATGCTGAAAACATAAATATGAAATATTTTTTGCTAACCCAAAGTTTCAAGAAAATGTTACGTATTTTCCAGTTCATTTGAATGTATGAAAGTAGAAAGTGAAGTTTGTTTTCCAGAAACAAGAAAAAAATTCTTTTTTGTTACACAGTGTTATTTGGCCAGTTTTTAATGAATATCGAACTTTAAATTATTATGCAGGTGCTGAGTTTAATATCTTAACTTACACTAAAGCTCTGAATAGCTAAGTGGATTATTATGATTGCGCTGAATAACTTTTATTTAAACTATTAAATTCATTCATACAATATTGTTGAAACCGATGCTTCAACATAGTTTCAAAGATTTATGAAATGTATAAAATATATTTTAAATTCAATTAAATATATTTATATAATTATTTTTCAAACAGGTGATATTGTAACCTAATATGTTGAGTTATTTATTCAATAAAATTTCAATTTAAAGCTCTATGAAGCTTTATGAAAAAATCGAAAGAAATTGGCTCATCGAATTTCTATCAACACTAAGGATAACAAAATCATTATAAAATAAACTTTATGAATATCATTGTTGATGAAGGAAGGAAACAAGACGTTTGACATGTTATTTACAGTAAATACTATTGAATAATAGACGCATTGCAGTTGCTGTAGCTCCCATAAAACTCATTTCAAATATTTAAAAATTTGAGCTCTAAAATAGTTGAATGTACAAAATTTCACATATGCTGTCAGAACAAGGCCTAGCTACTACATGGAGTCATAGTTTGTACCGATTCTACCACAAAACAGAATGGCATACACGGTATTTTTTGAGAGTAAATATCAATAGTGATCAAATTGAGCGACCAAAGTGGCAAACTGAGATAGCTGGGAACAGGCTAAGGTTCAGGCATAGAATATTCCGGGGAGACAATCTAGCAACATTTCTGTTTGTTGCAAGTTGAATAACAATCAGAGATAGGCTAAGGAGACATCCATGGAGTAGGATTCATAGAAAATTGATAAGGTTGGGAGTAATATATGATACATTGATGATTTGAAGATGTATGGCAGATCAAAAAATATATTGCAGGTGCAAATGAAATATGCAAGCAGAGATTTGGGCTGGCATTAGTTAAGTGTGTACAAGTTATATTGATTAGAGACAAGTGTAAGGAGGGGGATTAAGGACAAATAGCTCAAGGAATTGTATAAATACATGTTAGTCATACAGAACAATACCACCTATTGGAAGACCTGAAAGCAAAACTAATTTAATTCTAAAAACAATATATGCAAAACTACAAACTAAAAGTTATTAACTAAATAATAATGAAATACAGTGCTGTTGAAAAGTTTGGAATAATTTATTAAAACAATGCTTTTGTGAAAATTTCACTCGATTGTAAATCTTATAGTACAAAAACATTTGTGCAGTAATTGTGAAAAATATCAATCAGTTCTTTGTGGGATAATTTTGGTTGAGTAACAAAAAGTCAAACCAATGTTGACAGTTAGTTTATAGCAGTTATTTCATCAATTACTCAACATTTTTCGAAAACACTGTATATTTAATATTTGTTAAGGAGTATTTTCTATACTATTATGCCACATTTTCGAACGAATGTAGTACATTATTGTGGAAAAGTATGCATTGTTTATGAAAAAGGAATGCTAGCCAATTATTTTTCTGCATTTCTAGTATTTTTCGATTTTTGCTTCATGATCCAAGTTATTCAAAATCTTAGTTGCTATATGATGACAACTATTAAAATTTTTATCTAAGCATAAAAGAATTTGAGAACCTACACAATATATCGACAATTACACTGGGTTATCAAGAGGTGTACTTAAAATTCCAACCCCAATAGTTAATGACTGCTGCATATGCCTACTTATTTAAATCAAATTAGGAATTTCTGTCAGTATGTTGTGCAATTGTTTGTATTCTATACTGTTCCCTAAAGTTGCTCGACTCAATTTATAACCCAAAACCTATTTTCAATTCTCTTGCAATGTCTTTGGAACCTAACAGAGCCATGGGAAAAGAAATCCACAATTGTCTTCAGTTACATTAATAAAACTAAACAATATATGATATATCATATATTCTGTGTAAAATAATACCAAATCCTTGAAGGACACCCACATCTATTATCAGTTGTGATATATTTCAAAATATAACGAAAAGCATAGATACGGATTAGAGAAAGCTAATGTGTATGCTCTAAAAAGGCCTCCTCCATCGCATATGTTTCAATACAGTTCACTGTATAAAGTAATTATTTCATTGTGGACAATTGATCAAACAAAATGTGCAAACAAAAAATTTCATAATGAAATCTCTTTCGTTCTTTTCCACTATAACATTTATTCACGGAAATATTATTGTTGTTCAATATACACATTTTAGCAGGTTTGCTTAGCTAAACAGTTTAGTGTAAACACAAGGTAATTTATCGCTTTATGTTTTCAATCGATAATGAAAATTTATTGATTGTTTTATTGATCATTTGTATAATTGATGATATTTTCGTTCTTGACATTTGTCACCGCTACCATTTGAGTTGTACATTACTTTCACTACTATTGTATAATATATCCGATTTCATATCTTGAACAAGAATGTCTAACGTATTCTATATTAAATTTAACTTCTAATAGCATTTGCAATAATGGAATAACTTGAATTACATCTAAATCGCATACTAATACTAGGGAGAAAGTTTAAATTATAAAACAACTAGAATATTTGTACATGCATAGAGTGAACAGAACATATTGAAAATTTTGAAATTACAGTTTATATATATATACAGGGTGGTCCAAAATGATCTGACACATTTTTAGGCTCAATAAAAGCCAAACATAATAAATTAATTGAAAAAAATATATTTTCTGAATGTACATGTAATGCCATTTTATTTGATTAAGTTTTAAAAATCGAATCAACTAAATTGTTTTTCAACACTGTTCGAGACGTTCATGAAAATTATCGATAACTCTATGAATCATTTCTTGTGTAATGGCTGCTATTTCTAAACGAATTGCACGTTTTAATTCCTCAATAGATCGAGGCCGATAACTGAATACTTTTGATTTTATATATCCCACAAGAAGAAATCACACGGATTCAAATCAGGAGAACTTGCGGACCAATGGAGATCGCCGCGCAAGGAAATCAAATGATCGGGGAACCCATAATAAAATTTTGTTACGAGAAGGGGGAGAATCCTGTCTTTTGAGCTTAAAGTGTAAACGGAATGCTCTTTGTGTTGCTGTTATCGATTCGTTATTTTTGAAAATGGTTCAACAATGAATGCACGATGCTCGCCGTTCCAGTTCATAAGGATACTTTGAAAATAATTAAAAAAGGCTTATTAAAATATATAATTAAAATAAGATGGCATTATTTTGGAGTAATAGGTATCCAAAGTTGGTCTACTCTATTAATTATAATAATCGAAACATACAAAAGCGAAAAATTGATAATTTATTTTGGCCGACCCCAATAAACAATAAAACGTTTAGAAGACGTCTTATAATACGTCTTAAAATGGTTTAGAAAACGTTTAGAAGACGTCTAGAAGACGTTTAGAAGAGGCATCTATGTCAGGTGTAGAAGACGTCTTTAAGACGTTTAGAAATGGTTTAGAAGATGTTTAGAAGACGTCTAGAAGACGTTTAGAAGATGTTTAGAAGACGTCAAGGAAATGTTTAGAAGTTGCTTAGAAACGTTTGCTCTTGTTAACAAGCAATATTCACTTAGTGCTAAAGCTTTGTATAAATTATTCTTATAATAACTTGAATATTCACATATTAAATATCTAAAGCATCGATTATATTGGTTCAACACCGATTCCTTGTGTTGATTTCATTTGACAATTGCGATGGCGGGAATTTAGTTCACATTGTTCCTCATGTTGGTTTAATTTGACGTATTCAATATTGAAAGCGCCTGTTTACATGGTTTCTTTTTGCTGATATTTATCAAGCAATATAAAAAATAATAGGCTAACGTCAGCAATTTACCTAACCTCATTAACATAGACCAGGTGTTTGCTGTAATTATTGCTGGTATTTAAGCGACAAGGCCAAATATTATAAAGAAAGCACCATAAATTTTGGGTAAAGAATAGCAGTTTACAAAGTGACATTAGTGTTTCATATCAATGTTGATTCTTGCAGCCTTAGTGGTGTAGTACACTATATAATATTTAACGCTATTTTCTAAGGTAATATACATATATGTGTATATATAAATATATATATATATATATATATATATATATACACA